>CM054165.1:34753554-34756054 GCA_028751875.1 Rapana venosa
TGTTTTTGTTTGTTTGTTTTGTTTAATGTCTATTCACTACATGGTGATTTAGACACACCCGCATTCATACCAAAGTACCTATTATTACACACCCCATCTCTCTCTCTGTCTCTCTGTCTGTCTGTCTGTCTGTCTGTCTGTCTGTCTGTCTCTCTCTCTCTCCTCTCTCTCCTCTCCTCTCTCTCTCTCTCTCTCTCTCTCTCTCGCTCTCTCTCTTTATCTCCCTGTGTGTGTGTGCGTGTGTGTGTGTGTGCGTGTGTGTGCGTGTGTGTGTGCGTGTGTGTGTGTGTGTGTGTGCGTGTGTGTGTGTGCGTGTGTGTGGTGTGTGTGTGTGTGTGCGCGCGCGCGCGTGCTCTGTGTGTGCGTGAGAGAGAGAGAGAGAGGTGACAGACAGACAGACAAGCAGACAGACAAGCAGACAGACAGACAGAAACAGACAGACAGAAATGGAGGGTATGGTTGCAATGTTTTTGTGTTATGTGCGTGCATGTTCACGGGAGAGAGAATGTTTATAAAATAAACTTTCACCGGGAAGAACCAGGACAGAAAACACGACAACGAAACCGTCAAGCCATACACATGTTCTCCCTAGTAAAAAGGTTAAAGGTGTCCCCCCATAACCTATAAGGACGTAAGGAAAGCGAGGCGTCAGAGACCTCAACTTCTCCAGGGGCCAGCATTTTGAGGGCAGGCGGCGCCCATCTCCTCTCCCTCGCTGCTTTGCCTTCCCTGACCCTAAAGAGGGCAGTGGGAGGGGGGGGGGGGGAGGACAGCAGGAGAATGGATCAAGAAGGAAGAAAACAAGACAAGAAGATGTGACAGGGGAACTAAAGGAACAAGGCAGAAAGAAAGAGAGGGATAGAAAAGAGGGAATTCCTAGCACAGAATTTCCAGAAGGTGGGGATGCTGTTTTTGTACTGACAGGCCTCTAGCATCCCTGCAGGGTAGAGTAATGTTCTGAAACGTACATTCGGGTGATTGAAAGCAATCTTCATAACGTTTTTGGTTTTTCTGAAAGTGTAAGCATATAAAGCACAGATGTAGAGATGCAGGCATCAATATATTTGTTTCTTTCTCTTGGAGGAATACAAAGCCTGATCTAGTCTATAAATGAGGTATTGGAAGTAAGATAAGGGTGTTTAATAGAAAGATTTATTGACTGCTTCATTTATGAACAATCAAACTAAGAAGAGTCGATTATTGATATACGTTTAATGGGTGCATACAGTTTCAAAGTCATTCTGAAAGAAACTATATTAAAAAAAAAAAATTTGATGAGAAACCACGCAAAATTTCGAAGTCATATGACAGAAACTCATACCTGTATATAGTTTCTATTTTGAAGAGTAAGAATGATACACATTTCAAATTCATTCTTACAAAATCGAAAACTTTCTTAATGACAAAAGTACAATTTCGAAGTCATTCTGACAGAAACTCATACCTGTATATATTTTCTATTTTGAGGAGTAAGAATGATACACATTTCAAATTCATTCTTACAGAAACGAAAACTTTCTTAATGAGAAAAATACAATTTCGAAGTCACTATGACAGGAGCTCATACCTGTATATATATAGTTTCTATTTTGAAGAGTAAGAATGATACACATTTCAAATTCGTTCTTACATAAACGAAGACTTTCTTAATGACAAAAATACAATTTCGAAGTCACTCTGACAGAAATTCACACCTTTATATATTTTCTATTTTGAAGAGTAAGAATGATGCACAACATTTCAAATTCGTTCTTACAAAATCGAAAACTTTCTTAATGACAAAATACAATTTCGAAGTCATTCTGACAGAGACTCATACCTGTATACATTTTCTATTTTGAAGAGTAAGAATGATACACAACATTTCAAATTCGTTCTTACAAAAACGAAAACTTTCTTAATGACAAAAATACAATTTCGAAGTCGCTCTGACACAAATTAACGCTATCATTCTTTTTTTTCTTTTCTTTTTCAATGACAATCATGCATCTTTAAAGTCATTATGACGGAAACTAACATTTTTCTTCTCCTGTTTTTTAATGACAAAAATACATAGAATTTCAAAGTCAATTTGATAGAAACAAAAACTTCATTTGTTTAAAATTAGAAACTTACATGAAATTCAAAAGACATTCTGACAGAAACTACAATTTAAAAAAAAAAGTAGATAGAATTTCGAAGTAATTCTGACAAAGTTTTCAATGTTTATGTTTTATTCATACTAAAAATACACAAAAACGTAAAATCAATCTGATGAAACTAAAATGCTCTTTTCATTAAAAAAGAGAAAATAGCTAACATTTCGTAGTCATTCCTACAGAGACTAAAAATTATATTCCCTTTTATGAATAAAAAATACAGGAAATTTCACAGTCATTTTGATAAAAACTAGATTTTATTTTTGTATTGAGAAATACACATGAAATTTCAAAGTCAATCTGACAGAAATTGAAAAAGTTCTTATGAGAAAACTGCATAACATTTTAGTCATTCTGACAGA
>CM054165.1:34761054-34763554 GCA_028751875.1 Rapana venosa
TTTTTGTAAAATTTTGTGTATGTGTCTATATTTGTGTTTTAAGAGTCTAGATCGCATGTCACACAATTTTTTCTATTTTTTGTTGGTAGAATTTTATCTGTTTGTCTATGTCTGTGTGGAATGTGCAATTTTTGTCTATTTTTGTAGAATTTTGTGTATGTGTCTATATTTGTGTCTTAGGAGTCTAGATTGCGTGTCACACAATTTTGTCTATTTTTTTGTTTGTAGAATTTTGTCTGTCTGTCTATGTCTGTATCGAGTGTGCAGTTTTGTCTATTTTTTGCAGAATTTGTGTATGTATTTATATTTGTGTCTTAAGAGTCTAGATCACACAGTTTTGTCTACTTTTTTGCAGAACTTTGTGTATGTATTTATATTTGTGTCTTAAGAGTCTAGATCACGTGTCACACAGTTTTGTCTAATCTTTTTTATTGGTAAAATTTTGTCTGTCTGTCTATGTCTGTGTCGAGTGTGCAGTTTTGTCTATTTTTGGGTAGAATTTTGTGTATGTGTCTATATTTGTGTCTTAAGAGTCTAGATCGCATGTCACACAATTTTGTCTATTTTTTGCAGAATTTTGTGTATGTGTCTATGTCTGTGTGGAGTGTGCATTCTTGTCTATTTTTTGTAGAATTTTGTGTATGTGTCTATGTCTGTGTGGAGTGTGCATTCTTGTCTATTTTTTGCAGAATTTTGTGTATGTGTCTATGTCTGTGTGGAGTGTGCATTCTTGTCTATTTTTTGCAGAATTTTGTGTATGTGTCTCTATTTGTGTCTTAAGAGTCTAGATCGTGTGTCACACAATTTTGTCTATTTTTTTGTTGGTAGAATTCTGTCTGTTCGTCTGTGTCTGTGTGTGAGTGTACCTATCACATGACACAAGTGGGATTTGGGGGGGGGGGGGGGGTATTTCTTGGGCGGAACGTTGTTTGTTTGTGTTAGTGTTTAAGTGTACGTTTCACATGACACGCGTTTTCTTTTTGTTTTGTTGGTTTTGTTTGTTTGTTTGTTTGTTTTGTTTGGTGGGGTTGTTTTTGTTCCTATTGTTGGGGGGGGGGTGTTTTGTTGTTGTTGTTTTTTTTGGGGGGTGCATAATTTTGTGTATGCATATCTATATCTGTGGCATAAGGCCACACGCCGCAATTAAAAAATTGCCCTTTTTCTTCTGTTTTTCTATGTGACTCCTATATTCATACCGCACGTACTAAGGCATCCACAGAAATAAAAACCCACTTTTTCTGAAAGACTAGCCTCTGACTCAAAACTCACGTGATTTTGGACGAATTTGGTAGGTTTTAATTTTTTTTTAAATTTCAGCAAACACTGTACCACCCTCAGTCCTTTGTCGTCTGCTAGCTTCCTTACCCCAATATGCATGCGCGGGGTCAACACTGTAGGAATACAAGCAATCCTCATTTGATGAATATTTTCAACTTTCTCGTGACTACCTGGTATTGCTCTATGTCCTCAATCCCCAAAACAAGTACACAATGCATTTTTTCATACGTAAAAAAGTCTGTGAAAATCACACACAAAAATTTCGACTCGCACTCTGTAGAAGATACTACATAACCCGCAGGCTAATACAGGTGTGTACCCTAAGAGCCTGGGTTGCCTGTCACACAATTTTGTTTATTTTTTGTAGAATTTTGTCTGTGTCAGTGTCTGAGTGTGTGTGTGTGCTGTAAAACACAATTCTACACTTCAATTTATTTTCAATAGAATATTTTCTGTGTGTCTTTAATTGTGTCTAAAAGTGTGGGTTGCGTGACAAGATGTTGTTTATTTCTGCAGAATTTTGTCTGTGTGTCTATGTTTCTGTGTGTGTGTGTGTGTGTGTGTGTGTGTGTGTGTGAAGCGCTTAACGTCAGCACAACGCATTTTGGCTCATATATATAACAGACAACAATAGTTGCTGTCTGAGCATTCAAAGACGACGCCAATGAAGGACAAGAAGAGGAATTGCCCAGAAGAATTGCGGAGAATTGCGAAGAAGAAGAATTGCGAAGAGGAAGAAGAAGAAGAAGACTTGCAAAGAAGAAGAATCGCGAAGAAGAAGAATTGCGAAGAAGAAGAATTAAGAAGAAGAAGAATTGCGAACAAGAATTGCGAAGAAGAAGGATTGCGAAGAAGAAGAATTGCAAAGAAGAAGGATTGCGAAGACGAAGAATTGCGGAAGAAGAAGAATTGCGAAGAAGAATGATTGCGAAGAAGAAGAATTGCAAAGAAGAAGGATTGCGAAGACGAAGAATTGCGGAAGAAGAAGAATTGCGAAGAAGAATTGCGAAGAAAAAGGATTGCGGAGAAGAATTGCGGAAGAACAAGAATTGCGAAGAAGAGGAATTGCGAAGAAGAAGAATTGCAAAGAAGAAGGATTGCGAAGTCGAAGAAATGCGAAGAAGAATTGAGAAGAAGAATTGCGAAGAAAAAGGATTGCGGAGAAGAATTGCGGAAGAAGAAGAATTGCGAAGAAGAGGAATTGCGAAGAAGAAGGATTGCG
>CM054165.1:34783554-34789049 GCA_028751875.1 Rapana venosa
CCGACTCTGAATAGCTACGCAACGGGGAAAAGAACCCCCCAAAAATGAATCATAGGAGACTGACAACAGAGGGGAATGGAAGGCCATGATGCCGATGTCTGCAACAGACTGGCACATTAAGAAGAAGATATCGAGGATAGGGAAAATAAGCACTTATGTGCTTTTTTAAGATAAGTTCAACTGTGGGGTCCCACAGACTTCCCAATGATCCTAAACAGCCCAACACTTAGTAGGAAGTGGCTGGAGTTCCAACCTCCACCCCCACCCCCAAAAAAAATCCCTAGATTTTGTTTTTTTTCTTTTTTTTTTTTTTATTTTATTCTTTTTAATCAGGAAATGGAATAAGCCTCAGTGCTTTTTTAACATCCAGCCCCCGTTGTATGCAGGTTGGAAAGTTGTCATCATTCTTCCCACCGGCACACAAAGGCCCATTCTACGAAAAAGGGACAGGGTTTGAACTTTTGGGGCAAGATGTTCCCCGTGCGTTCGCACAGGGGGCCCCGGTTTTTGTCTCATCCCAAGGACTTTTGGGGGAGTGGGTCGGCATTGGTTAAATCTAGGGGAAAATATCCCTTTGAACGGAAATTGGCGTAATAATTCCTTTCATTATTTTTATTATTATTATTTTATTCTTTAATTTTTATTGGAGTGTAGTAGTAGTTGTAGTAGTAGGATATAGTAGTAGTGTTTGTAGTATGATCATCTCCCACCTCTCATCATCATCATCTCATCATACCATCATCATTATTTTATTTTTTTTTTTTTTTTTATTTTATTTTCCCTTATTCTCATTATTCTCATTTTATTCATTATTTTTCTTTTTTTCATTTTTCATTTCAATCGAACCCGGGGTCGTCAGATTTCGGCCAAATGTTTTTGACCCTAGGCTATCCGTGAAAACCCTTTTGTGGGGTTGGGGCTGTGTCTTCGGTTCCAGCCCCATAACCCAAGGGACAAACCCCTGGGGCCCTCCAGGGGGCTGGTAGGCCTATGCTGTGCACGCCACGTGTGTGCTCTTGCAGAGCCCGAAACCCCTCGGCTTCTTGTCTCTGCCAAAATCGGCACGTTTTAGCTGGTCACAACAGGTAGAAGGCGGTTGAAAACAAGGACCCCCGAGGCAGAGAGAAGCGGGCAGAGAGAGAGAGAGAAGGGGTGGGGAGGGAGGAGAGAGGGTGGGGGAGGGGAGGGAAGGGCGGAGAGCGGGGAGAGCGAGAGGGTGGGGGGGGGAGAGGGGGAGGAGGGAGGAGGGAGGGAGAGAGGGGGGGGGGGAGAGCGGGAGGGGAGGAAAGAGAGGGGGGGGGGGTAGGGAGGGGGAGAGAGAGAGAGGGGGGGGAAGGGGGGGAGGGGGAGGGGAGGGAGAGAGGGAGGGGGGGGGAAGGGAGGAGAGAGGAGGGGGGGGGAGAGGGAGGAGAGGGGAGAGGGGGGGGGGAGGGAGAGAGAGAGAGAGAAGAGAGGCAGCGAATAATAGAGAGGGAGAAAACAGAGAGAGAAAAAGAGAAAGGTAGGCGACAGAAAAACGTAGAAAAGAGAGAAAAACAGAGAGACGAACGATAGACAGACGACAGACCCCTGCAGAGAGACGGGCAGAAAGACAGCTTTTGACGAGAGAGACAGAGACAGATAGACAGTGTTAGAGAGGCAGAAAAAGAGCGACAGACAGACAGTCAGTCGGGAAAAAGTAGAAGACAGAGAGAAAGAGGGGGGGGCAGACAGAAAAAAGAAGACAGACAGAAGTGATAGCGAAACATACATATTTACATCCCGACAGACGTAGAGAAAAAAAAAGAAAAATTTGATCTTTTTTTCAATGGTTGAAAATTAAGCATTTTGAAAACTTTTTTTTTCCATCCCCCCTTGCCTGATTAGGGAGGACAAAAAGAAATGTTCTTATGACGAGTAGTGTGTGTGTGTGTGTGTGGGGGGGGGGGGGGGTGTTCATGTGGTGTGGAGGGGGGGGGTTGTGTTTTTGTGTGAGTGTTCATGCTGGTTTGTGTGTGTTTTTTTGTTTGTGGTTTGTGTGTGGTGTGGTTTGTGTGGGTCTGTGTGTGTGTGTTGTTTGTGTGTGAGTGTGTGTTTTTGGGGTTTGTGTGTGTGTGTGTGTGTGTTTTGGGTGTGTGTTTTTGGGTGTGTGTGTGTGTGTGTGTGTGTTGTTTGTGTGTGTTTTTCTTCATTTAACGTCTTTCCTTAAGTGATATTGACAAAAGTGTGTGTGTGAAAGGGGAGGGGGGGGGAGGTGTTTGTTGGGGTGTTGTGGTGTTTGTTTGTGTGTGTGTAGGGGTGTTTGTGGGTGTGGGGGGTAGGTGGTGTGGGGGGTGTGGGTTTTGGTGTGGGGGTGTGTGTGTGTTTTTGTGAGGTTATGTGTGCTTTTTTGTATGTTGTGGTGTGTTTGTGTCTGTTTGTGCGTGTGTTTTTTAGGTCGCGTCAATTTTTCTTTTTTCAGAGGGTACATTGAATAAGCAAACATTTGCTTCTTTTTTTTTTTTTAAAATAAAGCCCCCCATTAAGCTTTGTGTGAATGTGTTTGTGGTTGCCGTGGGTGTTGCATGTTTGGGCGTGTTTCCCTGTCTGTCTGTCTGCCTGCGTGTGCAGCGCGCAGCTTGCATATACCTAATCTTGCTTGTATGCCAGACTACCCCAAAATGTTGTAAAACAAAAGACGTAAAGAAAGGAAATAAAGAAAGAAAGAAAAAGGAAGGAAGACGACAGACAGACAGCAGCAGAAAAAGCAGACAGAAAAAGAAACAAACAAAGAACAAAGAAAGGAAGACGGGAAAAAGAAATTAAAGTATACAGGAGAAAAAAAAACATGAAAAGGGAAAAAAAAAGAAAAAATCTACGACACAAGTAAGATTTAAAAAAAAAAGGGGGGGGGGGAAAAATGCAGAAAATTAGATGAAAAAAAGAAAAAAAAAAGAAAGAAAAGGGGAAAAAGGGGTTTGGGGGGGGGGGGTGGGGGGGGGAAACACAGAAAGAAAAAATGAAAGAAAGAATCACAGAAAAATAGAAAGAAAGAAGAAGAAAAAACAAAAAAGAACAAAAAAAACAACGACGAAAGACAGACAAAAAAAAAAAGAGAGAAAGAAGAGAAGAGAAAGAACAGAAGAGAGAGACAGAAGGACGAGGAGAGAGAGAGTGACAGGAGAGAGATAGCGACAGAGAGGGGGAGCAGATGAGAGAGAGAGAGATATATATATTATATATAGACGAGAGACGAGAGAAAAGAAAGAAAGAAAAAAACAAAAAAACAGATCAAGAAAAAAAAAAAATCGGAAAGATATCAAGAAACAAACAAAAATCGAAAAAAGAAACGAATCTCACAAAACACAAACCATTCAACGTTTAAGCAATAACAATTTCTATATTTTCGTTTCTCTAAAAAATCATTTTAAAAATTGTTGTTTTTAAATCATCATAATGACCTCATCTTTTATTCACCAGACCCCTCTTCTCAAGCTTCGTCAGGACCAATGCCACTAGTTCCCTGAATCCAAAAACATCCACCCTCACTTTTACCCTTTTCACTAACGGTAAATTGGTGCGCGCACTCATACGCACAAACTTCTCATCCGGTGTGTACTTCCTATCTCACAGTGATTCCCAGGTGGGATGATGAGTGAGTCAGAGTGTGGCATGTTCTGGGTGATAGACCCCCCCCCCCAGAGTGTTAAGCTGGGGAATGCACAACAACAACAACTTTTATTTATTTATGTATTTATTATTTTATATCGAGGATAATGGAATAAGTATTTATGTGCTGTTTAACATCCAGTCCCCGTGTGTATGCGGTTTTGTAAATGTTGCCATCCGTTCCCACCAGCACACAATGGCCTACTCTTACGAAAAGCGGAACAGAATTTAACGTGTGCGCAAGATGTTCTTGCGTGCGTTTGCACACGGGGCCTCGGTTTATAGTCTCATCTGAAAGACAACAACAACAACAACAACAACAAAACCATCGTCCATCTGTTGAAATGGCTGACATCTTATCCCCCAAAACCACAGGTTGTGGAAGAGTTGTCGTCAGCCTGGGAGTGGTTATCTCCCTTTATCAGGGACTGGGGGAGGGAAGGGGGGCAATTTCAGTAATGGGTGGGTGGAGGGGAAGAAGGGGTGGGGGTGATTTTTGGCGTGATGAATGATCGTTGGGAAAAGCTGGAGGCAGAGAGAAGAGAATTGAAGAACAGGTCCATGTTAATGGAGATTTCACATCTCCCCTAAGGTAAAAAGGTAAAGGTAAAGGAGTCCCATAACCTATAAGGTCGTAGGGGAGCGAGGCGTCAGAGACCTCACTTCTCTAGGGCCAGCATATTGAGGGCGGCGTCCATCTCCTCTCCCTCGCTGCTTTACCTTCCCTGACCCTAAAGAGGGCAGGTGCCCATTTACATCTCCCCTACCCTCCTAAAAAACCAACAACAAAGGCATAAAAAGACAGTGTAGTGGAACAGGTGAGAGAAGAGAGGTGGACAGAAAGCTAAAAGCGATCGCAACTTTTCTGAGGCAAGTTTTGTCAGAAAGAAAGACAAGAAAAGGGGAAAAAAAGAAAGAAGAAAGAAACAGAAAGGAAAGAAAGAAAGGGGAAAGAAAGAAAGGGGGGAAAGAAGAAAGGGGAAAGAAAGAAAGGGGAAAGAAAGAAAGGAGGGGAAAGAAAGAAAGGGGAAAGAAAGAAAGGGGAAAGAAAGAAGAATAAAAGAAAAGAAAAAAGAAAGAAGGCAGAAAGGGGAAAGAAAGAAGAAAAGAAAGAAAGGGGAGAAAGAAAGAAAAAAGAAAAGAAAGACAAAAGAAAGAAGGAAGAATGAGGGAAATATAGAAGGAAGGAGAGAATATTAAAAAAGAAAGAGTAATAAAAAAAAAAAGGAGAAAAGAAAGAGAGCAAGAAAAAACAGAAAGAAGCAAGAAAAGACACAAGGGAGAAAGAAAGAATGGGATGGAGGAAAAGAAACAATACAAATACGAAGAAAGAAAAAAAGAAAAAGCCTTACACAAAACAAAAGAAAAGAATGAAAGTAAAAGAAAAGCAAAAGGACGTAAAGAAAGGAGGACAAAAAGAAAGAAAGAAGAAGACAGAAGGAAGGAAGCCAAATCCCTGACACACAGAAATCATCCAAACTCAGTACACTAAGAAACATTCTAAACCCACCACAACATTACGAGAGGAAGGAAAGAAAAACAGAAGGAAGAAACGAAAGAAAGAAAAAAAGAAAGAAAGTAATCAACTCACACACCAAAACCATCCAAAAAGAAAGAACAGAAAATGAGAAAGAGAAAAAACAAACAGACAAAAGAAAGAAATAGGAAAGAAAGGAAGAAAAACTGAAAAGAAAGAAAGAAAGAAAGCAAAAAAAAGAAAGAAAACCAAACCACCCCACACACCCAGAAACTACCCAAACTCCACACACTCAGACACATTCTAAACCCACCACAACACTTCCCTTCACAATCACGTTTTCACTAATGGTAAGTTTACGTGCACACTTAAACAGTGGATCGGTGGGCTG
>CM054165.1:34789549-34792049 GCA_028751875.1 Rapana venosa
TTTCCCCCCCCCCCCACCCCCACCCCAAAAAACCACCTCAAATACCCCTATATCATTTTTTCCCATTCCAAAAATTCTTTTTGTTCCCGTTCTGAGGGCTCAGAGGGGGAGAGAGAAAAAAGAGGAGAAGGAGAGGAGAGAGAGAGAGAGAGAGGGGAGAGGGGGAAGGAGGAAAGAGAGAGAGGAGAGAGGGGAGGGAGAGAGAGAGAGAGCGAGAGGAGGAAGAGAGAGAGGGGGAGAGAGAGAGAGAGAGAGCGAGGAAGAGGAAAAAGGGGAAAAGGAGAGAAGAGGAGAGAAAAAGAGGGAAAGGGGGAAAAGGGAAAAAAGAAAGGGAAGAAGGGGGGGAGGGGGGGGGAAGCGAAGAGGCAAAAGAAACAAATTTTTTAACACACTTTTTTTTTTTTTTTTTTTTTTGGGGGGTCTTTTTTTTTTTTCTTCTTTTTCTTTTTTTCTTTCTTTTCTTTTTTTTTTCTTTCTTTCTTTTTTTCTTCTTCTTTTTCTTCTTTCTTTCTTTCCTTTTTTTTTTCTCTTTTTTTTTTTTCCTTCTTTTTTTTCTTTTTTTTCTTTTTCTTATTTTTCTTTTTTTTGGGTTTTTCTGTCTTCTTTTTTTTTTTTTCCTCTTCTCCTTCTTTTCCCCCCCCCCCCCCCTTCCCTTTTTCCCCCTTCCCCCCCCTTTTTTCCCCTTCTTCCCCCTTCTCCTTTTTTGTTCTTTTTCTTTTCTTTTCTTTTCTTCTTTTCTTTCTTTTTCTTCTTGTTCTTCTTCTTCTTTCTTTTCTTTTTTCTTCTTCTTCTTCTTTTCTTTTTTTCTTCTTCTTCTTTTTTGCTTTCTTCTTCTTTGCATTCTTCTTCTTCTTCTTCTTCTTTGCATTCTTTTTCTTCTTCTTTTCTTCTTTTTCTTTTTTTCCCCTTTTCTTCTTTTCTTCTTCTTTCTTCTTTTTCTCTTTTTTTTGTTCTTTTTTTTCTTCTTCTTCTTCTTCTTTTCTTTCTTCTTCTTCTTCTTTCTTCTTCTTCTTCTTTTCTTCTTCTTTTTCTTCTTCTTTTTCCCGGCATTTTTTTTTTCTTCTTCTTTTTCTTTTTTTTGCATTTCTTCTTCTTCTTTTCCTTCTTCTTCTTTTTCCTTCTTCTTCTTCTTTTCCTTTTTCCTTTTTTTCTTTGCATTCTTCTTCTTCTTTTTGCATTTTTTTTCTTCTTCTTTCTTCTTCTTCTTTTTCTTTTCTTTTTTTTTTTTTTTTTTTTTTCTTCTTTTTCTTCCATTCTTCTTTTTCTTGCATTCTTTTTCCTTTTCTTCTTCTTCTTCTTGCATTTTCTTCTTTTGCATTCTTCTTTTCTTGCATTTCTTCTTTTTCTTCTTCTTTTTCTTCTTCTTCTTCTTTTTCTTCTTTTTCTTCTTCTTCTTCTTCTTTTTCTTTTCTTCTTTTCTTCTTCTTCTTTTCCTTTTCCCTTCCCTTTTTCTTCTTTTTCTTTTTCCCTTTTCTTCTTTCATTTTTCCCTTCTTTTTTCTTCTCTTCTTTTTCTTCTTCTTTTCGACTTCTCCTTCTTTTCATCTTTTTTTCTTTTTTCTTCTTTTTCTTTTTCTTCTTCTTCTTTTTGCATTTTTTTCCTTTTTTGCATTCTTTTTCTTTTCTTTTTCTTTTTTCTTTTTGCATTTTCTTCTTTTTTCTTCTTTTCTTTTTCTTTTCTTTTTCTTTCTTTTTCCCTTTCTTTTTCTTCTTTTTTTCCTTTTTTCCTTTTTTCCTTCTTTTTCTTCCCCCTTTTTTTTTTTCCCCTTTTTCCTTCCCCCCTTTTTTCCCTCCCCTTTGCCCCTTTTTTCTTCCCCCCCTTTTTTTCCCTTTTCCTTTTTCCCCTTCCCCCCCCCCTTTTTCCCTTTTTTCCGCCCCCCTTTTTCCCCCCACCCCTTTTTCCCCTTTTTTCCTTTTTCCTTTTTCCCTTTTTCCCCTCCCCCCCCCCCCCCCTCCCCCCTTTTTTCCTCCCCTTTTCTTTTCTCGGGCCTTTTTCACTCTCCCCCCCTCCCTTCCCCATTTCTCCTCCTCTTTTTTTTTTCCTCCCATAAATTTTTAAAAATCACAAAACACTGACCTAAGAGAGGGCCGCCCCCCTTCCCCCCCCCCCCCCCCCCACCCCCTCCCCCCACCAAAAAAATAAAAGAAAGATAAATCAACTTTAAAAACCCTATGATAGCGAACACAAGCCACACAACGGACCATACAATTTTATTATCTCCCCCCTTCCCCCCCCCACCCCACCCCCACCCCCCTCACCCCCCCCCACCATCACCTTCCCCCTCTCGCCTCTCTCCCCCTTCCCCTCCTCCACCCTCCCTCCCCCCCTCCCTCCCACCCTCCCAACCCCTTCCACCCTCATCATCTCCCCCTTTCCCCCCACCTAAACCTCCCCCCCCACCCTCCCCCAACCTCCACAATTCAACATCCTATCCTAGAGAATAAATTTTCCCTATTCCAAACATCCGATTTTTGGGCCCCGTTTCAACATGCGGGATTAA
>CM054165.1:34804549-34819549 GCA_028751875.1 Rapana venosa
TGGGTAGTATAGTGCGTGCGTGCGAGCGCGTGCGTATGTATGTGTGTGTGTATGGGAAACCGGCATGCGTGCATGCGTATATATATATATATATATATATATTATATATATATATATATATATATATATACATTTATATATATATATATATGTGTGTGTGTGTGTGTGTGTGTGTGTGTGTGTGTGTGTGTGTGTGTGTGTGTGTGTGTGTGTGTGTGTGTGTGTATGCGTTTGTATGGGAAACTGAAACTGAAATCACCACAAGAAGACGAGAGCAGCCAGGACCCGCTATAGCAGAGACCATTTTCTGTCATTGCATGATGATCAACTATGATGAGAATGATTGTAGAGGTGCTGCTATGGAGGCGCATATAGCTTTCAGACTACTATGACAGGGCCGTCTTTATGTATTTTATTTATTTATACCACTTTAAGTCACGGCAGATTTCTCTGCGTGAAATTCGGGCTGCTCTCCCCGGGAAGAGCGCGTCGCCACAAGAGCAGCGCCACCCTTTTTTTTTTCTTTTTCCCTGTCTGCAACTGTGTTTGTTTCCCTATCAGAGTGGCTTTATTTTTCTACAGAATTTTGCCAGGGACAACTCTCTTGTTGCCGTGGGGGTTTTGTTTACGTGAGCTAAATAACTATGTGTAACACACGGGACCTCGGTTTATCGTCTTATCCGAAAGACTAGCGCCCAGACCACCACTCATGGTCTAATGGATGTGGGGGAAAAGGTTTCGGGTCCAAAACGGGATTCGAACCACCGCACACTTCCGACCCGGACTTTTCGCTTTCTAGACAGGCGCGTTACCTCTAGACCACCGATCCATGTATCACAATAATTATATCATAATAATTATATCATAATAATTAGATAATAATAATTATACCATGATAATTATATCCTAGCGTCAACCGGGACCCCCGAGAGATACAGACACCTGCAGTGCTGGTCAGGTAATTTGAGCAAACACATTTTATATAAAAAAAAACAACTTTAAACTTTAACTTTTAACACACTTTTTTTTAAAAAGTCCTTCGGGTGAGACTATAAACCGAGGCCCCGTGTTCGAACGCACGCAGAACATCTTGCGCACACGTTAAATCCTGTTCCGCTTTTCGAAAGTGTAGGCCATTGTGTGCCGGGGGAAACGAACAGATGACAAAATTTACAAAACCGCATACACACGGGTACTGGATGTAAAAAAAAATAATAAAAAAAATAAATGGATAGATAAATAAATAAATAAAAAGAACAACTGCGTTTGTGGAATAGCGGATTTTTAAAAAAATTATTCTTTTATATCGAGGATAATGGAATAAGCACTTGTGTGCTTTTATTAAGATAAAGTTCAACTGTGTGGTCCCACAGACTTCCCAATGAGCCCTACAACAGCACACAACACTCTAGGTAGGAAGCTGGCTGGAGTTCCAACCTCCACCCCCACCCCCCCCCAAAAAATCTCTAGATTCTTGTTTTATTTCATTTTTTATTTTATCTTATTCTTTTTATATCGAGGATAATGAAATAAGCACTCATGTGCTTTTTTTTTAAACATCCAGTCCCCGTGTGTATGCAGTTTTGTGAATGTTGTCATCATTCTGTTCCCACCGGCACGAAAAGCGGAACAGGATTTGAACATGTGCGCGAAATGTTCTGCGTGCGTTCGCACACGGGGCCTCGGTTTATAGTCTCATCCGAAGGACTTTTAGGGGAGAGTGGAGGAGTCTGCACTGATGTTAACTCCATGGGAAAATATCCCTTTGAACGGAAATTCAGCGCTATATAAATTCCATACATTATTATTATTTTTTTATTTTTTTATTTTTTATTATTATTTTTATTATTATTATTATTATTATTGGTGGTAGTAGTAGTAGTAGTAGTATCATCATCATCATCATCATCATCATCATCATCATCATCATCATCATTATTATTATTATTATTATTATTGTCATCATTATTATTATTATTATTATTATTTATTATTTATTATTATTCTCATTATTCTCATTATTCTCATTATTATTCTCATTATTCTCATTATCAAATCGAACCCCGGGGTCGTCAGATTGCGAGCGCAATGTTCTGACCACTAGGCTATCCCGTCGTAACCTTTTGTGGGATTGGAGCCTGTGATCTTCCAGCCCCATAACCCAAGGCACAAACCACTGGGGCCCTCCACGGGGGCTGGTAGGCCTATGCTGTGCACGCCACGTGTGTGCTCTTGCAGTGCACCCAAGCCTCTCGCGCTTCTGTGTCTTCCTGCACAAACATCGGCACGTGCAGCTGCGTACACACACAGGCAGACAGGCGGATTGAATAACAGAGAGACACCGAGAGAGAGAGAGAGAGAGAGAGAGAGAGAGAGAGAGAGAGAGAGATAGGGGAGGGAGAGAGAGACAGAGAGAGAGAGACAGAGAGAGGAGAGACAGAGAGAGAGAGAGTCGAGACAGAGAGAGACAGAGAGACAGAGACAGAGATAGAGACAGAGAGACAGAAACACACAGAGAGAGACAGAGAGAGAGAGAGTGGGAGAGAGAGCGAGGGTGGGGGGAGAGGGTGGGGGGAGGGGGGATAGAGCAGGGAGAGAGAGAGGGAGAGAGAGGGGGAGAGAGAGAGAAAGAGAGAGAGAGAGGGGGGGTGGGGGAGAGGGGGGAGGGGGAGAGAGCAGGGAGAGAGGGAGGGAGGGAGGGAAAGAGGGTGGGGGAGAGGGGGGAATGGGAGAGAGAGCAGGGAGAGAGGGGGAGAGAGAGAGGGAGGGAGGGAGAGAGAGAGAGAGAGGGTGGGGGAGAGGGAGAGAGCAAGGAGAGAGAGAGGTAGAGGGGGAGAGAGAGGGGTCAGGGAGAGAGAGAGAGAGAGAGAGAGAGGCAGACAGAATAATAGAGAGGGAGACAAACAGAGAGAGAGAAAGAGAAAGGTAGGCAGACAGACCAACAGATAAAAAGAGACAGACAGACAGAGAGACGAACAGATAGACAGACAGACAGATACACTGACAGAGAGACGTGGACAGAAAGACAGACATTTTGACAGAGAGAGACAGAGACAGATAGACAGTGGTAGAGAGGCAGAGAAAGAGACAGACACACAGACAGTCAGACAGACAGATAGACAGACAGAGAGAAAGAGGGGGGCGGCAGACAGACAAAGACAGACAGACAGACAGATAGATAGCGAAACATACATATATACATATCGACATACAGATAGAGATAAAAATGAATGAATGATCTTTATTTTCAATGGTTGCACATAAGCATTTTTGCAAACTTTTTTTTCCATCCGACCCTTGCCCTGATTAGGGAGGACAAAAAGAAATGTATCTTATGACAGAGATAGTGTGTGTGTGTGTGGGGTGGGGGGGGATGGGAGTGTTCATGTGTGTGTGGGGGGTGGGGGTTGTGTGTTTGTGTGAGTGTTCATGCGTGTTTGTGTGTGTGTGTGTTTGTGTGTTTGTGTGTGAGGGTGTGTTTGTGTGGGTCTGGTTTGTGTGTTTTTGTGTGTTGTGTTTTTGGTTTGTGTGTTTGTGTGGTCTGTGTGTGTGTGTGTGTGTGTGTGTGTGTGTGGTGTGTGTGTGTGTGTGGGGTGTGTTCTTCTTCAATTTAACGTCTTTTCACATTAAGTGATATTAGACAAAAGTGTGTGTGTGTAAGGGAGGGGGGGGGAGGTGTTTGTGTGGTGTTTGTGTGTTTTTTTGTGTGTGTGTAGGTGTGTGTTGTGGGTGTGTGGGTGGTGTGGTGTGGGTGGGGGTTTGTGTGTGGGGTGTGTGTGTGTTTTTGTGAGTGTTCATGTGTGTTGTTTGTATGTTGTGTGGTTTGTGTTTTTGTGTTTGTGTGTGCGTGTGTGTTTAGGTCGCGTCAAATTGTTCTTATTTTCAGATGGTACATTGAATAAGCAACACATTTGCTTCTTCTTTTTTTTTTAAAATCAAGCCACCCATTAAGACTTTGTGTGAATGTGTTTGTGCGTGTGCACGTGCGTGTGTGCATGTTTGGGCGTGCTTTCCTGTCTGTCTGTCTGCCTGCGTGTGCACGCGCGCATGCTTGCATCCATACCTAATCTTGCTTGTATGCCAGACTAGCCAAAATGTTGTAAACACAGAAGACGTGAAGAAAGGAAACTAAAGAAAGAAAGAAAAAGGAAGGAAGACAGACAGACAGACAGACAGACAGACAAGCAGACAGAAAAAAGAAACAAACAAAGAACAAAAGAAAGGAAGACAGGAAGAAGAAATTAAAGATATACAAGGAGAAAAAAGCATGAAAGGGAAAAAACGAAACAATCTACAGACTACAAGTAAGATTGAAGAAAGAAGGGGGGAGGGGGGGGGGGGAAGAATGACAGAAAGTTAGATAGAAAGAAGAAAGAAAAAAAAGAAAGAAAAGGAAAAGGGGTTAGAGGGGGGGGGGGGGAAACACAGAAAGAAAGAATGAATGAAAGAATCACAGAAAGATAGAAAGAAAAGAAGAAAGAAAAAATAAAGAAGGAACAAAAGAAACAACGACAGAAAGACAGACAAAAATAAAGAAAGAGAGAAAGAAGAGAGAGAGAGAAAGAGACAGAGAGAGAGAGACAGAAAGACAGAGAGAGTGATAGAGAGAGAGATAGACAGACAGAGAGGCAGAGAGACAGAATATATATATATATATATATATATATATATATATATTATATATTATATATATATATATATATATATAGTATATATATGTATATATAGACAGACAGAGAGACAGAGAGAAAAGAAAGAAAGAAAGAAACAAACAAACAGATCAAGAAAAAAAGAAAATCGAGAAAGATATTAAGAAACAAACAAAAAATCGAACAAAGAAACCGAATCATCACAACACACAAACCATTCAACGTTCAAGCAATAACAATACTATACTTTTCGTTTCTCTAAAAATATCTATTAAAAAGTTGTTGTTTTTAAATCATCATAAAGATCTCATCTTTTATTCACCAGACCCTTCTTCTCAAGCATCGTCAGGACCAATGCCACTAGTTCCCTGAATCCAAAAACATCCACCCTCACTTTTACCCTTTTCTATCTATCTATCTATCTATCTATCTATCTATCTATCTATCTATCTATCTATCTATCTATCTATCTATCTATCTATCTATCTATCTATCTATCTATCTATCTATCTATCTATCTATCTGTCCCGTAGTCTGACGTCCGTGGGGGCACCCTCAAAGACTCAGCAACCAGTTCCCTCCATTCCTCTCTCTGTTCTGCCTTTCTCAGGGTTTTGTTGAGTTCTAGGCCTGTCCATTCACTGATGTTATCCTCCCAGCTCTTCCTTGGTCTGCCTCTTCTTCTTCCTCCTTGGACAGTGCCTTGCAAAACTGTCTTTGTAATTCCTTGGGATCTTGTGACATGCCCATACCACTTAAGTTTACGCTTTTTCACGATCCTTAGAAGGTTCTCATAGGGTCCAATGGTTTGCTGGATTCTGTTATGCACGCTTTCGTTGCTTATGTGGTCTTTGTAGGAGATGCCAAGGAGTCTCCGAAAGCATCTCATCTCCACTGCCTGTACTCTTCTCTCCAAATCTGCAGTCAGGGTCCATGATTCACAGGCATACAGAAATATGGATATGACAAGGGAGCGCATTAGTCTGATCTTGGAGATAAGTGAGATATTCTTATCTCTCCAGATGGTGTTTAGTTTTGACAAAGCTGTTATTGTCTGTGCAGTCCTGCATACTACTTCTGGCTTGGATCCCTGGTCGGATACAATGGCTCCCAGGTACTTGAAGCTTTGGACTGTTTCCAGCTTCTGGTCATTAACCCTGATATCAGTGCTAATGCCGTTGGTGTTATTAGTCATCAGTTTGGTCTTCTCTGCACTGATTTCCATGCCGTATGTTTTGGAGGCCTTATCCAAGTGTTCTGTTAGGCTGGCAAGCTCTTTTTCTGATCCTGCTATTCCATCAATGTCATCTGCGAAGCGGAGGTTTGTGATCGTTCTGCCACCAATGCTGACTGATCCTTCATGATGTTCCAGTGCATCAGCCATGATTCTCTCAAGGAAGATGTTGAAAAGAGTGGGTGAGAGTAGACAGCCCTGCCTTACTCCAACTGTTGTTCGAAACCATTCTCCAATGTTGTTGTTGTAGTACACTGCACTGGTAGCCTCGCTGTACAGCTGTTTGATGACTCTGATCAGGTTTGCATTGATGCTGTACAAATTCATGGTTGCCCACAAAGCTGCATGCCACACCCTGTCAAATGCCTTCTTAAAATCGATAAATACGTGGTAAAGGTCTTGTTGATGTTGAAGGTACCGCTCACATAGTATTCTGAGGTTGAATATCTGTTCTGTTGTGCTGCGCCCTGCTCTGAAACCTGCTTGTTCCTCAGCAATGATGGTCTCTGCTTTGTGGCTTCAGTCTATTCAATATTATCTGCAGCATGACCTTGCTTGGGTGGCATATGAGGCTGATTGTGCGGTAATTATGGCATTGTTGTAGATTTCCTTTCTTGGGGAGGGTGATGATGAGTGACTGCGTCCATGGTGTTGGCCATTTTCCTGTCTGCCAGATCTTGTTGCAGATTCTTAGTAGGGCGCTGATCATGGCTTCCCCTCCAGCTTGGACCAACTCAGCTGGAATGTTGTCAGCCCCTGCTGACTTCCCCTTTTTCAGCGATCTGACTGCTGTTTCCACTTCTTCTCGGAGGATAGGGTGACTGTCTGTGTCTTTGCTTTCGGGTACATTAAGGACTTCTGGATCTCCTGCGGTTCTATAGTTATACAGGTCGGAGCAGTATTCTGTCCATCTGTTCAGAATATCCTGGTCGTCAGTGAGACACTTCCCATTTTTGTCTTGGATTGTTAAACCTTTTCTCTGTTTCGTGCTAGTCAGGTCTTTCACCAGCTGATATGCTTTCTTGCTATTGTTTTTCTTGATGTTCTCTTCAATGTCTTGGCACTGTTCACCGATCCATTTCTCTTTTGCCTCCGGCATGGACTTCCTGATTCTTTTGTTGACTGCCCTATATTGTTCTGCTCTTTCTTTTGTTTCATTTTTCTTTTTCTTCAACTCTCTACGCTTGTTGCATAGTTGTAGGATGTTAGGTGTGACCCATGGTTTTTTGACTGGTCGGCGTTTGCCAAGAAGCTCGTTTGCTGTTTCAGTCACCGCTGTATTGAAACTATTCGTCAGTGTATCTATGTCTGAGTCTATCACAGTGAGTGCTGCAAACTTTCCACCTATCCTTGCTTGAAAAATTTCTAATACCTCTGGGTCCTTCAGCTTCTCGAGGTCAAATTTGATCCTGATGTTGTTCCGCTTGTGGGTTTTCTTTAGACGTAGTCGGAAAGTCATCATCACAAGATCATGATCACTCCCTATGTCTGCTCCTGGAAAACTAACGGTAAATTGGTGCGCGCACTCATACACGCAAACTTCTCATCCGGTGTGTACTTCCTATCTCACAGTGATTCCCAGGTGGGATGATGAGTGAGTCAGAGTGTGGCATGTTCTGGGTGATAGACCCCCAGGGTGTAAAGCTGGGGAACGCACAACAACAACAACTTTTATTTATTTATGTATTTATTATTTTATATCGAGGATAATGGAATAAGTATTTATGTGCTGTTTAACATCCAGTCCCTGTGTGTATGCGGTTTTGTAAATTTAATCATCTGTTCCCACCGGCACACAATGGCCTACAATAACGAAAAGCGGGGCAGAATTTAACGTGTGCGCAAGTTGTTCTTGCGTGCGTTTGCACACGGGGCCTCGGTTTATAGTCTCATCCGAAAGACAACAACAACAACAACAACAACAACAACAAAACCATCGTCCATCTGTTGAAATGGTTGACATCTTATCCCCAAACCTCAGGTTGTGGAAGAGTTGTCGTCAGCCTGGGAGTGGTTATCTCCCTTTATCAGGGAACTGGGGGAAGGGGGGGGGGGGTCAGTTTCAGTGGTGGGTGGGTGGAGGGGAAGAAGGGGTGGGGGTGATTTTTGGCGTGATGAATGATCGTTGGGAAAAGCTGGAGGCAGAGAAAAGAGAATTGAAGAACAGGTCCATGTTAATGGAGATTTCACATCTCCCCTACCCTCCTAAAAAACCAACAACAAAGGCATAAAAAGACAGTGTAGTGGAACAGGTGAGAGAAGAGAGGTGGACAGAAAGCTAAAAGCGATCGCAACTTTTCTGAGGCAAGTTTTGTCAGAAAGAAAGACAAGAAAAGGGGAAAAAAGAAAGAAGAAAGAAACAAATAGGAAAGAAAGAAATAAAGGGGAAAGAAACAAGTAAAGAAAGAAAGAAAGGGGAAAGAAAGAAAAAAAGAAAGAAAGACAAAAGAAAGAAGGAAGAATGAGGGAAATATAGAAGGAAGGAGAGAATATTAAAAAAGAAAGAGTAATAAAAAAAAAAGGAGAAAAGAAAGAGAGCAAGAAAAAACAGAAGAAGCAAGAAAAGACACAAGGGAGAAAGAAAGAATGGGATGGAGGAAAAGAAACAATACAAATACGAAGAAAGAAAGAAAGAAAAAGCCTTACACAAAACAAAAGAAAGATTGAAAGTGGAAAGAGAAGCAAAACGACGTAAAGAAAGAAGGGCAGAAAGAAAGAAAGAAGAAGACAGAAGGAAGGAAGCCAAATCCCCTGACACACAGAAATCATCCAAACTCCGTACACTAAGAGACATTCTAAACCCACCACAACATTACGAGAGGAAGGAAAGAAAAACAGAAGGAAGAAAATAAAAAAAAGAGAAAGAAAGTAAGTAATCAACTCGCACCCCGAAACCATCAAAAAAGAAAGAATAGAAAATGGGAAAGAGGAAAAAAAACAGACAAAAAGATAGAAATAGGAAAGAAAGGAAGAAAAACCAGACAGAAAGAAAGACAGAAAAACAGAAAAGAAAAAAAGAAAGAAAGCAAAAAAAAAGAAAGAAACCAAACCACCCTACACACCCAGAAACTACCCAAACTCCACACACTCAGACACATTCTAAACCCACCACAACATTTCCCTTCACAATCACGTTTTCACTAACGGTAAGTTTCCGTGCACACTTAAACCATCGTCCATCAGTTGAAATGGCTGACATCTTTTCCCCCAAACCCACAGGTTGTGGAAGAGTTGTTGTCAGCCTAGGAGTGGTTATCTCCCTTTATCAGGGAACTGGGGGGTGGGGGGGGAGGTGGGGGGGGGGGCAGTTTCAGTGGTGGGGAGAGGGGAGGAGCATTTTGGCTTGACAAAGGACCCTTGGAATATTGGAGGCAAAAGGAATGAGAAAAGTAAATGTGCTACTCCCCAAAAAAGGGGACGAGAGGGGAGGGGGGATGCTGTTGTGAAACAAGAAGTGAGGTTTGTATAGATTCAAGTATACAGTAATGAGAAAGGTGTGGAAGGATGCTTTAGTTACATAAGTCCACGTACATAGGTTATATGTATGTATGCATAATTATGTGTCTATGTGAGCTTCATAAGTGTGTGTGTGATTCAGATTCACATTCACATTCAAAATATTTAATTGCCATAAAAGTCATATACACCTATTTGACACAACAAAAGCAAACTCTGTGTGTGTGCGTTAGTGTATACGTGCGCGAGTGCGTGCGCGTGTGTGTGTGTATTGTTGTTGACTTCAATTTTACGTCTGTTCACTTCTAGTAATATTAGACGGGTGTGTGTGTATGTGTGGGTGTGTGTGAGAGAGAGCGATAGAGTGTGTGTGTACATATGTGTATATGGGTGTGTATCTGTGTCTATCTATAAAAAAAATAAAAAATAAAAAAATAATAATATCTGTCTATCTGTCTGTCTATCTGCCTGTCTTTGCATAGCTGTTCATTCTTCTTTGTTCTGAATACTGCCTTTCTGAAACCTGCATTATCTCTAAGCCTAGGTTAAGTATAAATATGTCAGTGGAGGTTTTTCTTCTTCTTCTTCTTTTACTGAAGAAAACGAAACACACATCCCCTCAACATTCCCCAACACGTTTTCCCCAATTCCAAAAACAAGCAGACAGGGAAATCCCGATCCTAAAGAGCCAGTCATTAACTAGCCATTTCCCCCACCCCCTGCTATCATTCATCTCACGTGACAGTGAAGGATGGCACACGCTGACAAGGTCTGTCTTTATGACTGACAAACTATGCTGACGCAGCTGTTTGCGGTAAAACGGGGAAAATCAGGCAGTCAAGACATACCCCTGTTCTTCCCTGAAGTCGAAATGCAGATACCTAAAGAGGTTGGAGGGGAGGGGAGGGGGGGTGGCACAAGGTTGCATACATATAAATCTCACCATTGGAGAACCTCACAGCTCTAGCCAAAGAACTCAAATGAAATTATTGTTCTGTCATTGTTTCTACTGATTGAATTACCTGGATGTTTCCAGAGAGGCTGTTTATGAAAATATAGGCTTGATTTATTTATTTATTCTTTTATATCGAGGATAATGGAATAAGCACTCATGTGCTTTTTTTTACATCCAGTCCCCGTGTGTATGCGGTTTTGCAAATGTTGTCATCTGTTCCCACCGGCACACAATGGCCTACTCTTCCGAAAAGCGGAACAGGATTTAACGTGTGCGCAAGATGTTCTGCATGCGTTCGAACACGGGGCCTCGGTTTATAGTCTCATCCGAAGGACTTGAGGTAAGGGTTAGTGTAGAATAGTACTACAAACCTTCACATAATGGAAATACACTTCCATACACACTTCCACATACACGCACACATGTACGCGCACATGCAGACGCACGCAAACGCACGCGCACATGCACACACTCTACTCACACACTACATGTGGGGACGGGATAGCCTAGAGGTTAGAACATTGCGCTCGCAATCTGACGACCCGGGTTCGATTCCCGTTCAAGGGGATATTTTCCCCTGGAGTTAACATCAGTGCAGACTCCACTCTCCCCAAAAGTCCTTCAGATGAGACTATAAACCGAGGCCCCGTGTGCGAAGGCACGCAGAACATGTTGCGCACACGTTAAATCCTGTTCCGCTGTTCGTAAGAGTAGGCCATTGTGTGCCGGTGGGAACAGATGACAAAATTTACAAAACCGCATACACACGGGAACTAGATGTAAAAAAGCACATAAGTGCTTATTCCATTATCCTCGATATAAAAGAATAAAATAAAAAATATATAAAAATAAAATACACACACACACACACACACACACACACACACACACACACACACACACACACACACACACACACACACACACACACACACACACACACAGTTCGTGCTCGAAATTTTTTCCCCATACACTTAAACCGTGAGTGGTGGTCTGGGTGCTAGTCACTCGAATGAGACGATAAATCGAAGTCCCGTGTGCAACACACATTTAACGCACGTAAAACAACCCACGGCGACAAGAGAGTTATATCCCTGGCAAAATTCTGTAAAAAAAACCAACCAAACAACCAACTACTCAGATAGCGAAGCAATGACACATGCAGGCAGAAAAATAAAACAAAAGAAATAATGGGTGGCGCTGCTCTTGTGGCGACACGCTCTCTCTTCCCCAGGGAAGGCAGCCTGTATTTCACGCAGTGAAATCTGTCGTGACTGAAAGTGGTAAATATATATATATATATATATATATATTATATATATATATATATATATATATATATATATATATATATATATATATATATATATATATATACACACATATACAGACAGGAAAAGAAAGAAAAAACTAAGAGGTGGCGCTGATCTTGTGGTGACGCGCTCTGCCCGGGTAAGAGTAGCCAGCCCATGTTTTACGCAGAGAAATCTGCAATAACTTTAAGTGGTTCACTAATAAATAAATAAGTAAATAAATAAAAAGGTGTCAGATAACCTATGAGGTCGTAGGGGAGCGAGGCATCAGAGATCTCAGCTTCTCTAGGGGCCAGCATATTGAGGGCGGCGCCCATCTCCTCTACCTCTCTGCTTTACCTTCCCTGACCCTAAAGAGAGCAGGTACCCATTTACAGCTGGGTGAACTGGGGGGAACTGTACTGAAGCCAAGGCGCGCAAAAACGGTCACCCATCCAACTGGTAACCACGCTCGACTCGACGCTACTTAACTTTGTGCTGGGGGAAAGCGAGTGCTCTGACCACTGAGCTATCCCGTCCCCCAATAAATACATAAGTAAGCTTACAGAACAGGCAACTCAGCGTAACTGGTGGTTTCTGACAAGTCAGATTACATCATTACCACATGCAAGGAAGCCACTCAGTAGTCCTAAATTGCTAACTTGCGTGTTTCTTTTTTATGGCCCAGGGTTTTACAGTGTTAAGAGTTTGCAGTGTCTGTGTGGTCTACTGTCTTTCTGTAACTGAGGAGTGAGTTGTCTTTGATTCTGACTGTAGTGGCCTCTTTTATGTCAGAATAAAAACTAAGTGTGTGTGTGTGTGTGTGTGTGTATGTGTGTGTGTGTGTGCGTGCGTGTGTACGTGCGTACGTGTGTGTGAGTGAGAGAGAGAGATGGGGGGTTGTTTTCAATACTAGCTGTGCTTTTTTTCCTTACTATACATCAGTACAGAATTTGTTTGTGGGTTTTTTTCTATTTCCTAACGTTTTCCATTTTCTTTCGTTATATGGTGTACAGGAGCTGAGTATTCACTGTGTGAAACAACAGGCTACTAGATGTATTCAGAATGATAAGTAGTGTCTGTTTAGCTTGGTTGGTTTTCTTTTTAATCTTCTTTCAATTTTCACTTGATATTGACCAAGAAATTGTGTATGTTGGTCTTGGTTGAAAAGGAAAGAGATCGTTCAATGCCAGACCATTCACACAAAGATGAAAACATACATGATCTGTCAAACGTATGTGCACTTCTACCTCTTGACTCTATGCAGTGCTTAAGAAGTGAGAATATGATAGGAAAATGTGAAAATATATTTTCTTCTTCTAAATCCTGCCAAATTAAGTCATCAGAGAGTCAAAAACTAGACTTTTACACAAAAAAGCTCATAACTAAAGGTAAAGGTAAAGGAGTCCCATAACCTATAAGGTCGTAGGGGAGCGAGGCGTCAGAGACCTCACTTCTCTAGGGCCAGCATATTGAGGGTGGTGCCCATCTCCTCTCCCTCGCTGCTTTACCTTCCCTGACCCTAAAGAGGGCAGGTACCCATTGACAGCTGGGTGAACTGGGGGAACTGTACTGAAGCCAAGGCGCGCAAACGGTCACCCATCCAAGTGGTAACCACACTCGACGCTGCTTAACTTGGCTGGGGAAAAGCGAGTGCTCTGACCACTGAGCTATCCCATCCCCTTTTGCTCATAACTACTGCGTTAAAACGTCTTGTAATCTTGCTTGAGTAAATAAACCATAATTTTGGTCCCCAAAATCATGTGTAGTGTAATCTAGTAGTGCCTTTCTATACCAGCAACTACCAAGGCTACGTCTGTGTCTCAACTTCACAGAAACTTAGCTCCATCATACTACTGCCCAGTGACCAGGGGCAACGTACACACACACACACACACACACACACACACACACACACACACACACACACACACACACACACACACACACACACAACACACACACACACACACACACACACACACACACACACACACACACACACACACAGGTGGTCCATCACACATTCCTTCGTCTATGACCTGAATGTCTGGTGGGCTGTCAGCATTGTCAGTGAATTATAGTGCCAGTGTGTGTGTCAGGTCACATTACAGTTATAGTGTGTGTCAGGTCACATTACAGTTATAGTGCCAGTGTGTGTGTCAGGTCACATTACAGTTATAGTGCTAGTCAGGTCACATTACAGTTATAGTGCTAGTCAGGTCACATTACAGTTATAGTGTGTGTGTCAGTTCATATTACAGTTATAGTGTGTGTGTCAGGTCACATTACAGTTATAGTGCCAGTGTGTGTGTCAGGTCACATTACAGTTATAGTGTGTGTCAGGACACATTACAGTTATAGTGTGTGTCAGGTCACATTACAGTTATAGTGTGTGTCAGGTCACATTACAGTTATAGTGTGTGTGTCAGGTCACATTACAGTTATAGTGTGTGTGTCAGGTCATATTACTGTTATAGTGTGTGTGTCAGGTCATATTACTGTTATAGTGTGTGTCAGGTCACATTACAGTTATAGTGTGTGTCAGGTCACATTACAGTTATAGTGTGTGTCAGGTCACATTACAGTTATAGTGTGTGTCAGGTCACATTACAGTTATAGTGTGTCAGGTCACATTACAGTTATAGTGTGTGTCAGGTCACATTACAGTTATAGTGTGTGTCAGGTCACATTACAGTTATAGTGTGTGTCAGGTCACATTACAGTTATAGTGTGTGTCAGGTCACATTACAGTTATAGTGTGTGTCAGGTCACATTACAGTTATAGTGTGTGTCAGGTCACATTACAGTTATAGTGTGTGTCAGGTCACATTACAGTTATAGTGTGTGTCAGGTCACATTACAGTTATAGTGTGTGTCAGGTCACATTACAGTTATAGTGTGTGTCAGGTCACATTACAGTTATAGTGTGTGTCAGGTCACATTACAGTTATAGTGTGTGTCAGGTCACATTACAGTTATAGTGTGTGTCAGGTTACATTACAGTTATAGTGTGTGTCAGGTCACATTACAGTTATAGTGTGTGTCAGGTCACATTATAATTATAGTGCCAGTGTGTGTGTCAGGTCACATTACAGTTATAGTGTGTGTCAGGTCACATTACAGTTATAGTGCTAGTCAGGCCACATTACAGTTATAGTGCTAGTCAGGTCACATTACAGTTATAGTGTGTGTCAGGTCACATTACAGTTATAGTGTGTGTCAGGTCACATTACAGTTATAGTGTGTGTCAGGTCACATTATAATTATAGTGCCAGTGTGTGTGTCAGGTCACATTACAGTTATAGTGTGTGTCAGGTCACATTACAGTTATAGTGCTAGTCAGGCCACATTACAGTTATAGTGCTAGTCAGGTCACATTACAGTTATAGTGCTAGTCAGGTCACATTACAG
>CM054165.1:34839549-34859549 GCA_028751875.1 Rapana venosa
TTTTGTTTTCTTTTATAATTTTCTTTCTTGCCTTATTCTGTTTTGTCTCTCTCTCTTCCCTCTCTCTCTCTCTCTCTCTCCTCTCTCTCTCTCTCTCTCTCTCTCTCTTTATCTCTCTCTCTCTCTCTCTCTCTCTCTCTCTCTCTCTTTCTGTCTTCTCTCTCTCCTTTCTATCTCTCCTCTCTCTATATCTCTCTCTCTCCTCTCTCTCTCTCCTCTCCCTCTCTCTCCCTCTCTCTATCTCTCTTTATCCACTCGCTCTCTCTCTCTCCCTCTCTCTCTCTTTCTCTCCCTCTCTCTCTCTCTCTCCCTCTCTCTCTCGCATTTTTTCTTTCTTTCTGTACCATTGCTTTCCTTTCCTGTTTGAGAGAAGGATGGAATGAAGTACATTCTGGATTGGTATTTTAGATATTAGTATATAAATAAGACCAGAAGCAGTGATGTCCACATTTTTAATGCATGTAGTGCACATTCAAAGACCTTAAGACTTTTGCATCTGAACACGTTCATTCATTGCACCAATAACCACCAGTTTATGCCAAAGGAGCTGTTTTAGCAACTGTGATATTACTCAGTGATCAATCACTGATACTTACAGGTTAGGTCACTTTAAAACATAGTGGATATAATACAGAAGAGACCAGATAAGGACAGTCTTTTTACCTAGTCCAACTTTCTGTTTAAAGTGAAAGGGCAGTCCATAACAAGTCACTACACCAAGAGGGACATTAAAAAGTTTCTGTACCATCACAACTCCCTCCCCCCCTCCCTTTCCTTTCACAAACCCCAGTCATCAGCCTCTGGCAAAAACAAAATCACCAACACAGACATTTTTATCTATCCACAAACTTTCTGTCTCAAAGTAAAGAAGGCTGTAAACAGTGACTTAAACCAGGCAGGACATTAAAAAAGTGTCTCCACCCTTACTGGCTTTCCTAAGGGTGGGCCTCTTTCCCCCTTCCTCTTTACTTCACCCTGCACTGCTACACTCTGCCAAAGAGAAGATTGCCTTTTGGTCAGGGGCTGGCTGGCGTCTGGCCTATGGCTTGTCCACATGTCTGACCGTCTGCTTCAGAAGTGTGACCCCACTCCTTCTACGGGCCGTTAACACTGCTTCAGAAGTCTGACCCCACTCCTTCCACGGGGTGTTAACACTGCGGCCATGGTCATGTTAGTGTGAGTGGGTTTGAGGAGGGGTGGCTGAGGTGGAGTCTGGCTTGTGTTTGAGGTGGAGTCTGGCTTGTGTTTGAGGTGGAGTCTGGCTTGTGTTTGAGGTGCAGTCTGGCTTGTGTTTGAGGTGCAGTCTGGCTTGTGTTTGAGGTGCAGTCTGGCTTGTGTTGGAGGTGCAGTCTGGCTTGTGTTTGAGGTGCAGTCTGGCTTGTGTTTGAGGTGTGACTGTCAAGTTTTGTTTTGAGAAGCCGTGTGGTGAGCAAAGTTGGCATTGAGCGTGCATGTGGGAGGGGGAGGGGGTGGGGGTTGGGGATGGAGGGTTTGGCAGGTGGTAGTCTTAAGAAGAGTGATGGACAGTTATTACTTGCTTTGTTTATGTAGTACATGCATTTGGTACTTTGACTTGTTGTGGAAAGGGGAGACAACTTCAGTCACTGTTGTTTTGATTCTTTTCTTTGTGTTTCTTATTTCCTTTCATTTCTTCTCTTTTCTTCCTGTTGTTTTGCTCTCTCTGTCTCTGACTGATTTCTGTCTCTTTCTCTCGCACTCTTCCTTACTGTTTTGCTGTCATTCTATATTTACTATTTTATTGTTTCTTTTCTATATAAGAGAAAGATTGGGTAAAATCTGGGAAAGTATTTTTGATACTACTATTTTAAACGAAACTACAAGCAGTAACTTCTCAAATTAAAAAGGTTGTAGTACATAGAAAAACTCAGAGATTTTGTTTAGAAATACCATTCATTGTGTGACAATGTACGCATTGATGGGTGCAAAAGATTTTTGTTACAGTTAGTAGAAGGACATAGTAGTGATCTATCTACGGATTGACTTAGTGTTTAAGTGACCTCAAACATGATGATTAATACAGAATAGTAATAAGTGCATTTTTTATACCTAGTCCACTGTTGTGTTTAAAGTGAAATGATCATTTAAAAGTCATTACACCAAGAGACATTACAAGTTTCTGTCTCACATTCCTTGTCCCTTTCCTTTTCCCAAACCCAGCCATGGCCTCTGGCAAAAACAAATCACCAACAAGACACTTTATTCTCCACAAACTTTCTGTCTCAAAGTAAGGAGGCTGTAAACAGTGACTTAAACCAGGCTGGACATTAAAAAAGTGTCTCCACCTTACTTTGCTTCCAAAGGGTGGGCCTTTTTTCCACTTCCTCTTTACTTCACCCTCACTGCTACATCTGCAAAGGTAGTTGCCTTTTGGTAGGACATGGCTGGCGCGTCTGGCCTATGGCTGTCCACTTGTTAGACCGTCTGCTTCAGAAGTCTGACCCCTCTTCCACGGGCGTTAACACTTGCTTCAGAAGTCTGACCCCACTCCTTCTACGGTCGTTAACACTGCTTCAGAAGTCTGACCCCACTCCTTCCACGGGTTGTTAACACTGTGGCCATGGCCATGTTAGTGTGAGTGGGTTTGAGAAGGGTGGCTGAGGTGGAGTCTGGCTTTGTGTTTGAGGTGGAGTCTGGCTTGTGTTTGAGGTGGAGTCTGGCTTGTGTTGAGGTGGAGTTGGTTGTGTTTGAGTAAAGTCTGGCTTGTGTTTGAGGTGGAGTCTGGCTTGTGTTTGAGGTGGATTCTGGCTTGTGTTTGATGTGCAGTCTGGCTTGTGTTTGAGTGCAGTCTGGCTTGTGTTTGAGTGGAGTCTGGCTTAGATGGAGGTGGAGTCTGGCTTGTGTTTGAGGTGGAGTCTGGCTTGTGTTTGAGGTGGAGTCTGGCTTGTGTTTGAGGTGTGACTGTCAAGTTTTGTTTGAGAAGCGCGTTTGGTGGTGGTAAATTGGCATTGGCATGTATGTGGGAGTGGGAGGGGTGGGGGGTTGGGGATGGAGGTTTGGCTGTGTTTAGAAGGTGGACATTAGGCTTTGTTTATGTAGTGCTGTGTTTGAGGCTTGACTTGTTTTTTGAAAGGTGGGACAACATCATGTTAGTGTTGTTTTGATGTTTTATTCTTTTTGAGTTCGTCTGCTTTTTTTGATCTTTGCTTGTGTTGTTGTACTCATTTTGTTTTCTTTTATAATTTTCTTTCTGCTTATTCTGTTTTGTGTTGTCTCATTCGTCTTCTTATCTTCTCTCTCCTTCTCGTTCTCTCTCTCTCTCTTATCTCTCTCATCCTCTCTCTTCTCTCTCTTCTCTCTTTCTGCCTTCATCTCTCTCTCTTTTATCTCTCTTCTCTCTTTTCTCTCTCATCTCTCTCTCTCTCTCCTCTCCCTCTCTCTCCCTCTCTCTATCTCTCTTTATCCACTCGCTCTCTCTCTCTCCTCTCTCTCTCTTTCTCTCCCTCTCTCTCTCTCTCTCTCCCTCTCTCTCTCGCATTTTTTCTTTCTTTCTGTACCATTGCTTTCTTTCCTGTTTGAGAGAAGGATGGAATGAAGTACATTCTGGATTGGTATTTTAGATATAGTATATAAATAAGACCAGAAGCAGTGATGTCCACATTTTTAATGCATGTAGTGCACATTCAAAGACCTTAAGACTTTTGCATCTGAACACGTTCATTCATTGCACCAATAACCACCAGTTTATGCCAAAGGAGCTGTTTTAGCAACTGTGATATTACTCAGTGATCAATCACTGATACTTACAGGTTAGGTCACTTTAAAACATAGTGGATATAATACAGAAGAGACCAGATAAGGACAGTCTTTTTACCTAGTCCAACTTTCTGTTTAAAGTGAAAGGGCAGTCCATAACAAGTCACTACACCAAGAGGGACATTAAAAAGTTTCTGTACCATCACAACTCCCTCCCCCCCTCCCTTTCCTTTCACAAACCCCAGTCATCAGCCTCTGGCAAAAACAAAATCACCAACACAGACATTTTTATCTATCCACAAACTTTCTGTCTCAAAGTAAAGAAGGCTGTAAACAGTGACTTAAACCAGGCAGGGACATTAAAAAAGTGTCTCCACCCTTACTGGCTTTCCTAAGGGTGGGCCTCTTTCCCCCTTCCTCTTTACTTCACCCTGCACTGCTACACTCTGCCAAAGAGAAGATTGCCTTTTGGTCAGGGGCTGGCTGGCGTCTGGCCTATGGCTTGTCCACATGTCTGACCGTCTGCTTCAGAAGTGTGACCCCACTCCTTCTACGGGCCGTTAACACTGCTTCAGAAGTCTGACCCCACTCCTTCCACGGGGTGTTAACACTGCGGCCATGGTCATGTTAGTGTGAGTGGTTTGAGGAGGGTGGCTGAGGTGGAGTCTGGCTTGTGTTTGAGGTGGAGTCTGGCTTGTGTTTGAGGTGGAGTCTGGCTTGTGTTTGAGGTGCAGTCTGGCTTGTGTTTGAGGTGCAGTCTGGCTTGTGTTTGAGGTGCAGTCTGGCTTGTGTTGGAGGTGCAGTCTGGCTTGTGTTTGAGGTGCAGTCTGGCTTGTGTTTGAGGTGTGACTGTCAAGTTTTGTTTTGAGAAGCGTGTGGTGAGCAAAGTTGGCATTGAGCGTGCATGTGGGAGGGGGAGGGGGTGGGGGTTGGGGATGGAGGGTTTGGCAGGTGTAGTCTTAAGAAGAGTGATGGACAGTTATTACTTGCTTTGTTTATGTAGTACATGCATTGGTACTTTGACTTGTTGTGGAAAGGGGAGACAACTTCAGTCACTGTTGTTTTGATTCTTTTCTTTGTGTTTCTTATTTCTTTCATTTCTTCTCTTTTCTTTCCTGTTGTTTTGCTCTCTCTGTCTCTGACTCTATTTCTGTCTCTTTCTCTCGCACTCTTCCTTACTGTTTTTCTGTCATTCTATATTACTATTTTGTATTGTTTCTTTTCTATATAAGAGAAAGATTGGAGTAAAATCTGGGAAAGTATTTTTCGATACTACTATTTTAAACGAAACTACAAGCAGTAACTTCCAAATTAAAAAAGGTTGTAGTGCACATAGAAAAACTCAGAGATTTTGTTTAAGAAAACTACCATTCATTGCACCAATAACCACCACTTTATGCCAAAAGAACTTTTTTTACCAACTGTGAAGCAAGTGAGTGATCAATCACGGATACATACAGGTTATGTCACTTCAAAACATAGTGGATATAATACAGAAGAGACGAGATAAGGACAGTCTTTTTATACCTAGTCCAACTGTCTGTTTAAAGTGAAAGGGCAGTCCATAAAAAGTCACTACACCAAGAGGGACATTAACAAGTTTCTGTACCCTCACTCCCTCCCCCCTCCCTTTCCTTTCCCAAACCCCAGCCATCAGCCTCTGGCAAAAACAAAATCACCAACACAGACACTTTTATCTCTCCACAAACTTTCTGTTTCAAAGTAAGGAAGGCTGTAAACAGTGACTTAAACCAGGCAGGGACATTAAAAAAAGTGTCTCCACCCTTACTGGCTTTCCTAAGGGTGGGCCTCTTTCCCCCTTCCTCTTTACTTCACCCTGCACTGCTCCACTCTGCCAAAGAGAAGATTGCCTTTTGGTCAGGGGCTGGCTGGCGTCTGGCCTATGGCTTGTCCACGTGTCTGACCGTCTGCTTCAGAAGTGTGACCCCACTCCTTCCACGGGTCGTTAACACTGCTTTAGAAGTCTGACCCCACTCCTTCCACGGGCCGTTAACACTGCTTCAGAAGTCTGACACCACTCCTTCCACGGGGCGTTAACACTGCTTCAGAAGTCTGACCCCACTCCTTCCACGGGGCGTTAACACTGCGGTCTGGGTCATGTTTGTGTGAGTGGGTTTGAGGAGGGATGGCTGAGGTGGAGTCTGGTTTGTGTTTGAGGTGGAGTCTGGCTTATGTTTGAGGTGGAGTCAGGCTTATGTTGGAGGTGCAGTCTGGCTTCTGTTTGAGGTGGAGTCTGGCTTGTGTTTGAGGTGGAGTCTGGCTTGTGTTTGAGGTGGAGTGTGGCTTGTGTTTGAGGTGCAGTCTGGCTTGTGTTTGAGGTGCAGTCTGGCTTGTGTTTGAGGTGGAGTCTGGCTTGTGTTGGAGGTGGAGTCTGGCTTGTGTTTGAGGTGTGACTGTCAAGTTTTGTTTTGAGAAGCCGTGTGGTGGGCAAAGTTGGCATTGAGCGTGCATGTGGGAGGGGGAGGGGGTGGGGGTTGGGGATGGAGGGATTGGTACATGGTAGTCTTAAGAAAAAGTGTTGGACAGCTATTGCTTTGTTTATGTAGTACATGCTTTTGGCGCTTTGACTTGTTGTGGAAAGGGGAGACAACTTCAGTCACTGTTGTTTTGATTTTTTTCTTTCCATTTTTTTTTCGTTTACTTTCTTCTATTTTTCTTTCCTTTTGTTTTGCTCTATTGTCTCTGTCTCTGTCTCTCTCTCACTGACTCTCTCTGCTTTTTATGTCTTTCTATATATCGATTTTCTTCTTTTTTATAATAAAAATATTTGAGTACAATCTGGGAAAGTATTTTCGATACTAGTATTTTAAACAAAAGCACAAGCAGTGACTTCCAAATTTAAAAAAGGTTGTAGTACACATAGAAGAACCCAGAGATTTTTTTAAAGAAAACTACCATTCATTGCACTAATAACCACCAGTTTATGCCAAAAGAGTTGTATACCAACAATGAAACAAGTCAGGGATCAATCACTGTATTTACGGGTAAGGTCACTTTAAAACATAATGGATATATTACACAAGAGACGAGATAAGGACAGTCTTTATATACCTAGTCCAACTTTCTGTTTAAAGAAAAAGGGCGGCCATAACAAGTCACTAAACCAAGAGGGACATTAAAAAGTTTCTGTACCATCACAACTCCCTCCCCCCTCCCTTTCCTTTCACAAACCCCAGCCATCAGCCTCTGGCAAGAACAAAATCACCAACACAGACATTTTATCTCTCCACAAAGTTTCTGTCCCAAAGTAAAGAAGGCTGTAAACAGTGACTTAAACCAGCAGGGACATTAAAAAAGTGTCTCCACCCTTACTGGCTTTCCTAAGGGTGGGCCTCTTTCCCCCTTCCTCTTTACTTCACCCTGCACTGCTACACTCTGCCAAAGAGAAGATTGCCTTTTGGTCAGGGGCTGGCTGGCGTCTGGCCTATGGCTTGTCCACGTGTCTGACCGTCTGCTTCAGAAGTCTGACCCCACTCCTTCCACGGGTCGTTAACACTGGGGCCACGGCCATGTTAGTGTGAGTGGGTTTGAGGAGGGGTGGCTGAGGTGGAGTCTGGCTTGTGTCTTAGGTGTGACTGTAAAGGTTGTTTTGATGAGTAGTTCTGTAAGCCAACTGCCTTTAAGTGTGTGCAGGGGTAGGGTAAAGGAGCTTAGTGTGTGTCCAGTATGGGGGAAAGTTTGTGTATGTGTTGGTACATACTGGTCAAATATGTCTTGAGTCTTTACTATTGTTTGTTTATGATTTTGCTATGAACTGTTGTTCCTTTTCAGTTCCTGTTAGTTTTGATGATATTTCCGGGGTGTATTGCTGCAGGGTTTATTTTCCTGCTGAATTTGTTTGTAATCCTCCATACTATCAAAGGGATGTATGGAATTAAATATTCAATCATGTTCACTGCTGAAAGCTCAGTGTTGGGAAAGGGGTTTAGTGTGTGATAGTTATAAGAAACGTTTTGGATCGTAACACTTTTTCTTGCATGATTTAATGGCTTAACATAATATCATGGAAAGGAACAAATTCAGATTGCTCTTCTTGTTCAGAATACGTTGTCTGTCACAAGAGCTGCAGTAGCATCTTGTTTTTGTTTTTGTTTGTTTGTTTTTTTAATTTCTGTCTACATGTATACTTGTTTTCCTGTGAGAGTAGCTTTTTAAAATAAAAATTTTGTCAGAAAAACTGTCTTGCGGCCATCATTATTTTTCTTGTGTGTATAAACCACCAAACACTGGTTATAGGATCTTTATTTATTTATTTATTTATTCTTTTATATCGAGGATAATGGAATAAGCACTCATGTGCTTTTTTACATCCAGTCCCCATGTGTATGCGGTTTTGTAAATTTTGTCATCTGTTTCCACCGGCACACAATGGCCTACTCTTCCGAAAAGCGGAACAGGATTTAACGTGTGCGCAAGATGTTCTGCATGCGTTCGAACACAGGGCCTCGGTTTTTAGTCTCTTCCCTTATCAAGATTTTATGTGCGTATTTACATAAAAAGGGATGGGATAGCTCAGTGGTCAGAGCACTTGCTTTCCCAAAGCTGGGGTTAAGCAGCATTGAGCGTGGGTACCTTGTGGATGGGTGACCGTTGTCAATGGGTACCTGCCCTTTCTATGGTCAGGAAAGGTAAAGCAGCGAGGGAGAGGAGATGGGCGCTTCCCTTAATATTCTGGCCCCTGGAGAAGCTGAGGTCTCTGACATCTCACTCCATAATGATCGTGTAGGTTAATGGAACACCTTAGCTCTACCTTTACCTTTTTTTTACATTACTTACTTACTTAGGCCCATCACTCCCCCTGGAGCATAGGCCGCCGACAACAGTCCGCCAGAGTCCTCTGTCCTGGGCTATTCTCTCCAGCTGTCTCCAGGTATATCCCATCTTTCTGGTTTCTGCCTCAAGGTCGCGTCGCCAAGTGTTTCTTGGCCTTCCTCTTTTTCGTTTTCCCTGGGGGTTCCATGATAGTGCCTGCCTTGTGATTTTTGCTGGCTGGCTTTCTCAGGGTGTGCCCAATCCATCCCCATCTCCTGCCCCGGGATTTCATTCTCGGCTGGCAGCTGGTTGGTACGTGCCACGGGTCTGCGTTGCTGATGGTGTCGGGCCAGTGGATCTGGAGGATTCGTCTCAGGCAGCTGTTGATGAAGGTCTGCACTTTCTTGATGGTGGCTTTGTTGTCCTCCATGTCTCCGCTCCATATAGTAGGACTGACTTGACGTTGGAGTTGAACAGCCTGATCTTTGTGCGGGTCGACAAAACCCTTTGGAGCTCCAGATGTTCTTCAGCTGCAAGTACGCTGCCCTCGCCTTACCAATTCTTGCTCTGACGTCTGCGTCTGTGCCGCCCTGCATGTTAATGATGCTACCCAGGTACGTGAATGTCTCCACTTCTTCCAGCCCCTTCCCATTTAGTGTGACTGGGTCCTCACTCACTGCGTTGATCTTGAGAATCTTGGTTTTGCCTTCATGGATCTTGAGACCAACTTGTAATGAGGTGGCTGCTAGTTCTGTAGTCTTGTCCTGCATCTGTTGGCGGCTGTGAGATTTTTTTTACATAAAGAAGGGAAATGCAATGGCAAGTCTGCACAATCTTGTGCTGACCTGGAGGCAGTAAAGACTCTCACCCTTAATTAACACAGCCCGGGGGGGGGGGGTGAGACTCGACCCCTCAACTCATGACTTCTAGACCCTTAAGAGTTACATGCCTATCATCTTAACCACTTGACTACAGAGACAAAACTTCTAAAAGCCACACTTTGATGCCTTCCATTTTATTACTTGGGGTGGTAGTGTGAGAGAGAGAGAGAGAGAGAGAGAGAGAGAGAGTCTACAGCAAAATGTTACAAGTACCTAACAATTTATGTGTGAAAGAGTGAGAGAGATGGGGGGAGAGAGGGGGAGAGGGGGAGAGACAGAGAGACAGACAGAGGCAGAGACAGACAGACAGAAAGCCAGAGAGACAGACAGACAGAGAGAGATATAGAGAGGGACAGAGACAGAGAGAGACAGATAAAGAGAGACAGAAAAAGAGAAAGAGAGAGAGAGAGAGAGAGAGAGAGAGACAGAGACAGAGAGAGAAACAGAGACAGAGAGAGAGAGAGAAGGACAAACAGATAGCCACAGAGAGACAGAGACAGAGACAGAAAACTACGGCATAATGTTACGAGTAACTAACAATTTGTGTCAAGTCCATTCTATCACTCCTTTGCTTTTTGTTGCTGCTTCTACTCCTCCTCCTCCTGCTCCTCCTCCTGCTCCTCCTCCTCCTCCTCCTCCTCTTCCTCCTCCTCCTCCTCCTCTTGATGTTCGGTTAGACTAACACAACTTGACAGTTCTTGTGGGGCTAAAACACCGTGCGCCATCTTCTCTGTCGTAGTTTTGCTCTTGCCTCCGTCATTTGGTTTCTCGTTACGAGCGCTTCTGCTTGTTTTTACTGTGGTTGGGAGAAGGGGGACGGGGGGGGGGGGGGGGAGTTGGTGGTAGGTGTCATGGTTTGTATATATAAACTTTGTCGTTGGTTGAGGTTTTTAGGGGGGTTTTGTGGGATGTGTTACTGTTGATTGTGTTTAGAGGTTGGATTATGGTCATGGTGGTGGTGATGGGAAAGGGGTGGGGGTGGGGGGTTAAGGGTGGTAGGGGGGGGGGGGGGGGTTGAAATGGTTCTAACGTGTATTTGCATTTCTTTGTGAGTCCGAGTCGTTTTTTTCTTTTTCTATTTTCACGAATTATTCTTCGTTTTGACTATGATTGCTGTTGGTTTTTTGCTTATATGTTTGTTTGTTTATAATTATTTTTGGTTGGTTGGTTGGTTGGTTGATTAGTTGGTTGTTTTTTGTCTTTAAAAATGTAAAGGTGTTCCCATAATCTAATCGGTCGAAGGGGAGCGAGGTATCAGAGACCTCAGCTTCTCCAGGGCCAGCATATTGAGGGCAGCGGCGCCCATCTCCTCTCCCTCGCTGCTTTACCTTCCCTGACGCTTAAAGAGTGTAGTTACTAGTTGTTATCAGTGTGTTGTTCCACTTTCTTTTTATATCGTTGTTTATTTCATCGCATATTTTATTTTAGTCAGTTTTATATTATATTTTTAGCGATTTCAGCCATGATCTACAAAATTTTCACTCACATTGAATTAAATTACAAAGAAAGATAAAAACAAGAAAGAGAAGAAAGAGCTTGAATCATGTTCATAGCCCTCCCTACCCCCATCTTTCTCCCCCACATTTTTCCTCTGGAGTTAACATCAGTTGCCGACTCCACTCCCCCCAAAAGTCTTTCGGATGAGACTATAAACCGAGGTCCCGTGCGCGAACGTACGCAGAACATCTACGGCACATGTTAAATCCTGTTCCGCTTTTTGGAAGAGTAGTCCATTGTGCACTGGTGGGAATGGATGACAAAATTGACAAAACTGCAAACAACACGGGGACTGGATTTTTTAAAAGCACACAAGAGTGCCTATTACATTATAAAAGAATGAATAAATCAATAAATCAATAAATCCATAAATACATAAATACATACATACATACATACATACATACATACATACATACATACATACATACATACATACATACATACATAAAACACCCTCCACACCCCACCTCTCTTCCATTACAATCTCCCCCCCTTTTACAATCTTCACATCCTACCCATGTTCTTTCCCTTCCCACCCCTCTCACCCCCCACCACCACCCCTGACCCCCCTCCCCCCACCCCACCCCACCACCCCCACCCCTCCATCCACCCTCACCATGCCACCTCCCACCTCTACAATAATCACTAGCCTATCACGTCAGGCGACACCTTGTATCATTGGACCTCTACACGTTCGGTCGAGACATGGCCAATGTAACAACTAGCCCTGACCCTATACATGTACATTCTTTTTTTTTTTTCCCCACACCCTTTAGCCTGCTGGGTTCGTCTCAGGTCTTGTGTGTGGACGTGCTTTTGGCAGGGCTGAAGGTAAACAGTACACCGCTTCAATACTTACCACGCTGCTCATTGTGAAGGGGAAAAAGCGTGAGGTGAATCTGAAGATTGGGATTTGGGGTTTTGGGAGGTTGGTTTTTTTTGTTTTGTGTGTGTGTGTGTGTGGGGGGGGTGTTGTTGGTTTGGTGGGTGGTTTTGGTGTTGTTGTTGGGTGTTTTTTTTTGGGGGGTGTTGTTTTGTCGTTGTTCTGCTTTCTTTTCCTTTTATGATTATTTTTTTTGTGTAAGGAGGGTGGGAGTGTTGTTTCTGTCTGTGTCTATGTGATTTTTTTTTAAATTCCTTCTCTCTGTGTCTGTCTTTCTCTTTCTGTCTATATCTATCTATCTATCTATCTATCTATCTATCTATCTATCTATCTATCTATCTATCTATCTATCTATCGATGTATCTATCTATATGTCTATCTATCTGTTGTCTGTCTGTCTGTCTCTGTCTCTGTCTCTGTCTCTGTTTCTCTCTCTGTGTACATCTGTGTGGTTCTCTTTGTCTTGCGGTTCTTTCCCCCTCTCTATATCTGTCTTCCTTTTGTCTCTCTTTTTACATAGAAAGACAGACGGATAGACAGGCAGACAGATAAATAGATCGATAGATAGACAGACAGATAGATAGATAGATAGATAGATAGATAGATAGACAGACAGATAGATAGATAGATAGATAGACAGACAGACAGACAGATCGATATATACATAGATACTTAGATTCACAGATACATAGATACATAGATAGGCAGAGAGATTCATCAACAGACATATAGATACATAGATACATAGATACACAGATACATAGATACATAGATACACAGATACATAGATACACAGATACATAGATAGAAAGGCAGACAGATTGACAACAGACAGATAGATACATAGATACTTAAACCTTTTTGCACATTCACACACACACACACCACCACCCCATACACCACCTTCACCCCCCCCCCTCCCACACACACACACTCCCCAACACACACAATTCCTTTATCTAAATACTTCACCCTTCGGTTGTCACGAGAGCAAGTCAAGGACACACTACACTGACCTTCCTGCGGTCAAATGCAGTCAAGGTGAAGGACTCTAGCTCGTCGTCATAGTGATGGAAACCGCTGTAGGTGGCGTATTCTGGGAACTCTCGCCATCTCTCGTGGTACACGGTGTTCAGCAGATTGGTCAGTTTCTCTGTAAGACACAGGGTCAAAGGTCGCCATGTTTGATGTGTGCGGCAGACGTTAGGGATTGTTTTGTGTGTGTGTGTGATGCTGATGTGTCTGTCTTCTTTTTTTAACCACTATATATGTATCTCTCTCACTCTCAAAGAGCTGAGAGACACCCTGAGGGCGGCTGAGAGACGCAGGGAGGACTGGAGAAAGGTGGTTGACAAATCTTCGAAGGCGCCCCAAAGGATTCAGAATCTGAGGGATCGGTGATGGTGACGATCTATCTCTCTGTGTCAATTATTTCTTTAAATAATTACTCTCCTCCATTTTCTTGTAACATTTAGCTTTATTTATTTATGTAGTATGAATACCGTCCCCATCTTATGAAAATTCTGTGCTAGGAATTCCCGTCTTTTATATCCCTTTTATATCTTTTCGATATATCAGGGAGGAAACTCGCCCCTTACTACAAGAAACTACCCTCCTCTTTTCTTTTTTAATCAAGCCAGTTACTACACCCCTCCCTCCCCCTATCATGTCTTCTTTTTCTCTTCCCCACCCTCTTTCTATTTGTTCCTGCCTCTCCAAAAGAGAGAGAGTTAACTGTCTTCATCTTTCTTTTCTGGCCTACAGGCAATCTGTTATGGCCGCACTCCAGGTTTAGCTTCCAGGCCAGGTAGTGTTTTCTAATGAATGCCATTCGCACAAAAAAGCTGTTCTCATTTTCACACATTTTCAAGGTCTGAAAAGTTCACTGTGCATGTTTTTGTTTTGTTTTTTTGTTGCTGTTTGGTTTTGATTCCCCTGTGCAGGTGCAAGGGGCCTGTGAGTATGAATAGCATCCCCACTTTCTGAAAATTCTGTGCTAGGAATTCCCTCTTTTCTATCCCTTTTCTATCCCTCTTTTTATTTCTGCCTTTTTCCTTTTCTTCCTGTCACCTCCTTCTTGTCTACATTATGCCTTCTTGGTCCATTCTCCTGCCCTTTTTCCCCCAGAAAGACTTAAACTGGGACATGGGGTTGAGACTATAAAACGAGGTCCCGTGTGCAAACGCGCACAGAATATCTTGCGCACACGTTAAATCCTGTTCTGCTTTTCATAAGAGTAGTCCATTGTGTGCCGGTGGAAACAGATGACAGAATTAACAAAATCACATACACACGGTGACTTGATGTAAAAAATCACATAAATGCTTATTCCATTATCCTCAATATAATAGATTAAAATAAATACAATAAAATAAATAAAATAAACTGATGGCATTTTGTTTACAAGCTCATGTTAGAAGTTGTACCATGTTTACCATGGAGCATCTTACCATCAACAGCAATGATGGAGATGACTGACAACTGATATAACTGTTCTAGAATTCTGCTTCATGCTGAATAACTATCACTCTCAATGAGTCTAGGAGGGCTACAGGAAACTGTAGAACTCAGCAGAGATAGAACAGAGAAAGATGGCAAAGCCCTGGTTAGCATTTTTACATGGATCTCCTAACAACGACAGCCACGATGGAGACAATTGACTCAAGTGACACAACTACTCTACAAGTCTGCATCATAGCTGACTGACTATCGCTGCCAGGAAGTCTGGAAGGACAACAGAAGATTGTAGAACTCAGTGGAGACAGAGAAAGATGAAAATCCCTGGATGGCATTTACGTGGAACCGCTACCCTCGACTGCGACGGTGGAAACAACTGACAACTGACATAACTTCTCTAGAAGTCTTCCTCATAGCTGAACGACTGTCACTCTCAATGAGTCTGGGATGGCTGCAGGAGATCGTAGAACTCAGCAGAGACAGAAAAAGATGACAATCCCTGGTTGGTATTTGCGTGGAGCTCCTACTGTCAACTGCAGCCGAAGGAGATGACTAAACAACTGACATAACTGCTCTACAAGTCTGCCTCATACCTGACCTGCTATCACTGTCAGCGAATCTGGGATGGCTACAGGAGATCGTAGAACTCAGCAGAGACAGAGGAGGGAAAGATGAGGAATCCTGGTCGGCATTTATGTGGAGCTCCTACCGTGGGTGGACTTCAGTAATGGAGATGACTGACAACTGACATAACTGTTGTAGAGGTCCGCTTCATAGCTGACCGAGTATTCTTCTGTGAGGGAGAGTAAGAGAAAGAAAGAGAGAGAGAGAGAGAGAGAGAGAAACAGACAGAGACAGAGACAGAGACAGAAGTCTCTCCAGTTCCAGGCCAGATTCCACATCAACCTTGCCCTTCCTTGTCATCATCTTTCCTGGCAGAATAATTGCATTCAGACGTTTTGGTGAAGATGGTCTCACTGACACATCTTTTTGATTTACCAGGGACGAAACTCGCTCATTACTTCAAGAAACTACCCTCCTCTTTTCTTTTTAATCAAGCCAGTTACTACACCCCCTCCCTCCACCCATCATGTCTTCTTTTTCTCTTCCCTGCCCTCTTCCTTTTATTCTTGCCTCTCGCAAAGAGAGAGAGTTAACTATCTTCATCTTTCTTTTCTGGCCTACAAGCAATCTGTTATGGTTGCACTCCAGGTTTAGCTTCCAGTCCAGGTAGTGTTTTCTAATGAATGCCATTCACACAAAAAGCTGTTCTCATTTTCACACATTTTTAAGGTCTGGAAAGTTCACTGTGTATGTTTTTTTGTTTTTTGTTGAGGTTTGGTTTTGATTCCCCTGTGTAGGTGCAAGGGGCCTGTGAGTATGAATAGCCTCCCCATCTTCTGGAAATTCTGTGCTAGAAATTCCCTCGTTTCTATCCCTCTTTTTATTTCTGCCTTTTCTTCCTGTCATCTCCTTCTTGTCTATTTTCTGCCATCTTGGTCCATTCTCCTGCCCTTTCCCCCCAGAAAGACTTAAACTGGGACATGGGGGTTGAACTGATGGCATTTTGTTTACAAGCTCATATTAGAAGTTGTACCATGTTTACCATGAAGCATCTTACCATCAACAGCAATGATGGAGATGACTGACAACTGATGTAAAACTGTTCTGGAAGTCTGCTTCATGCTGAATAACTATCACTCTCAATGAGTCTAGGAGGGATACAGGAAACTGTAGAACTCAGCAGAGACAGAACAGAGAAAGATAGCAAAACCCTGGTTAGCATTTTTACATGGATCTCCTAACATCGACGGTGATGATGGAGACGACTGACTCAGTCACACAACTACTCTACAAGTCTGCATCATAGCTGACCGACTATCACTGCCAGGAAGTCTGGAAGGACAACAGAAGATTGTAGAACTCAGCAGAGACAGGGAAAGATGACAATCCCTGGATGGCATTTACGTGGAACCGCTACCCTCGACTGCGATGGTGGAAACAACTGACAACTGATATAACTGCTCTAGAAGTCTGCCTCATAGCTGAACGACTTTCACTCTCAATGAGTCTGGGATGGCTGCAGGAGATCGTAGAACTCAGAAGAGACAGAAAAAGATGACAATCCCTGGTTGGCATTTGCGTGGAGCTCCTACTGTCAACTGCAGCCGAAAGAGATGACAGACAACTGACATAACTGCTCTGGAAGTCTGTCTCATAGCTGACCTACTATCACTGTCAACAATCTGGGAGGGCTACAGGAGATTGTAGAACTCCGCAGAGACAGAGGAGGGAAAAATGAGGAGACCTGGTTGGCATTTATGTGAAGCTCCTACCGTGGACTTCAGTAATGGAGATGACTGACAACTGACATAACTGTTCTAGAAGTCTGCTTCATAGCTGACTGAGTATTCTTCTGTGAGGAAGAGTAAGAGAGAGAAAGAGAGAGAGAGAGAGAGAGAGAGAGAGAGAGACAGAGAGAGACAGAGAGAGACAGAGAGAGACAGAGAGAGACAGATATATATAGAGAGATAGAGAGAAAGAGAGACAGAGACAGAGACAGAAGTCTCTCCAGCTCCAGGCCAGATCACACATCAACCTTGCCCTTCCTTGTCATCATCTTTCCTGGCGGAATAATTGCATTCAGACATTTTGGTGAAGATAATCTCACTGGCACATCTTTTTTGATTTACCAGGGACGAAACTCGCCCATTACCTCAAAAATCTACCCCCTTTTTTTTTTTTTAAATCAAGCCAGTTACTACACCCCCATCCCCCCCCCCCCCCCCCCCCCCCATCTACTCTGTCTTCTTTTTCTCTTCCCTGCCCTCTTCCATTTGTTCCTGCCTCTTTCAAACAGAGAGAGTTAACTGTCTTCATCTTTCTTTTTTGGCATACAGACAATCTGTTAAGGTCGCACTCCAAATACAGCTTCTGGGCTGGGTAGTGTGTTTTATAAAGTGCTACTTTGAAAAACAAGGTGTTTTGCCTATTTTAACATACTTGTAAGGTCTGGAAAAGAGCGGTGTATATTTTCCTTGCTTTTTTCTGTGGTTTGCTTTACTTTGGATTTCCCCATACGGATGATAGGGGAGCCTGTCAGTATAATTATTAGCATCCCCACTTTCTGAAAATTATGTGCTAGGAATTCCCTCGCTTCTATCCCTTTTCTATCACTCTTTTTATTTCTGCCTTTTCCCTTTGCTTCCTGTCACCTCCTTCTTGTCTATTTTCTGCCTTCTTGGTCCATTCTCCTGCCCTTTCTCCCCCCCCCCCCCCCAGAAAGACTTAAACTGGGACATGGGGGTTGAAACTGATGGCATTTTGTTACCAAGCTCATGTTAGAAGTTGTACCATGTTTACCATGGAGCATCTTACCATCAACAGCAATGATGGAGATGACTGACAACTGATGTAACTGTTTAAGAAGTCTGCTTCATGCTGAATAACTATCACTCTCAATGAGTCTAGGAGGACTACAGGAGATTGTAGAACTCAGCAGAGACAGAACAGAGTAAGATGGCAAAACCCTGGTTAGCATTTTTACATGGATCTCCTAACATCGACAGCCACGATGGAGATGACTGACTCAAGTGACAACTGTTCTAGAATTCTGCATCATAGCTGAACGACTATCACTGTCAGGAAGTCTGGAAGGACAACAGAAGATCGTAGAACTCAGCAGAGACAGGGAAAGATGACAATCCCTGGATGGCATTTACGTGGAACCGCTACCCTCGACTGCGACGGTGGAAACAACTGACAACTGACATAACTTCTCTAGAAGTCTGCCTCATAGCTGAACGACTGTCACTCTCAATGAGTCTGGAATGGCTACAGGAGATTGTAGAACTCAGCAGAGACAGAGAAAGATGACAATCCCTGGATGGCATTTGCGTGGAGCTCCTACTGTCAACTGCAGCCGAAGGAGATGACTAAACAACTGACACAACTGCTCTACAAGTCTGCCTCATAGCTGACCTACTATCACTGTCAGCGAATCTGGGAGGACAACAGGAGATCGTAGAACTCAGCAGAGACAGAGGAGGGAAAGATGAGGAATCCTGGTCGGCATTTATGTGGAGCTCCTACCGTGGGTGTACTTCAGTAATGAAGATGACTGACAACTGACATAACTGTTGTAGAGGTCCGCTTCATAGCTGACTGACTATTCTTCTGTGAGGGAGAGTAAGAGAGAGAGAGAGGGGGGGGAGAGAGAGAGAGATATATATAGAGAGAGAGACAGACAGACACACAGAGAGAAAGAGAGAGAGAGACAGACAGACAGAGAGAGAAAGAGAGAAAGACAGACAGAGAGAGAGATAGAGAGAGGAGAGAGAGAGAGAGAAAGAGACAGAGAGAGATAAAGACAGATAGAGAGAGAGAAAGAGAGACAGACAGAGAAACAGAGATAGAGAAACAGAGGCATAGAGACATGAGACTTCATAGCTGACCAAGTATTCTTCTGTGAGGGAGAGTAAGAGAGAGAGAGAAAGAGAGAGAGAGAGAGAGAAGAGAGAGAGAGAGAGAGAGAGAGAGAGAAAGAAAAAGAAAAAGAGAAAGAGAGAGAGAGAAAGAGAGAAAAAGAGAAAGAGAGAGAGAGAGAGAGAAAGAGAGACAGACAGACACAGATAGATAGAGAGAGATAGAGAGAGAGAAAGAGTGAAAGACAGACAGAAACAGAGACAGAGACAGAGACAGAAGTCTCTCCAGCTACAAGCCAGATCACACATCAACCTTGCCGTTCCTTGTCATCATCTTTCCTGGCGGAATAATTGCATTCAGACATTTTGGTGAAGATCGTCTCACTGACACATCTTTTTTGATTTACCAGGGAGGAAACTCTCCCATTACTTCAAGAAACTACCCTCCTCTTTTCTTTTTAATCAAGCTGGTTACTATACCCTCCCCCCCCCCTCCCCCCCCCCCTTCATCATCTACTCTGTCTTCTTTTTCTCTTGCCCGCCCTCTTCCTTTTGTTCCTGCCTCCTTCAAAGAGAGAGACTTCACTGACTTCATCTTCCTTTTTTTGGCCTACAGGCAATCTGTTAAGGTCACACTCCAGGTTTAGCTTCTGAGTCGGGTAGTGTGTTTATGAACGTACTACTCCGAAAAAAAAAAGACCTCTTGCTCAATAAAACATATTTCTAGGGTCATAAAAAGTGCAGTAAATATTTTTCTTGGTTTTTTTTTTTTCTTTGGTTTGGTTTGGTTTGCTTTGGATTCCCCTTGTGGGATGCGAGGGGGACTGTCAGTATAATTAATAGCTATCTCCACTTCTTGGAAATTACGTGCTAGGAATTCCCTCTTTTCTATCCCTCTCTTTCTTTCCTCCTTGTTCCTTTTCTTCCTGGCACCTCCTTTTGGTTTATTTTCTGACTTCTTCGTCCATTCGTTTGCCCTTTTTTTTTTTTTTACCCCATAAAGACTTAAAAGGTAACAATGCCCGAGTCGGATGCACTGGGCCTGACTTGTCAGGCGCTTAACGGCAGTACAACGCATTTTCACTCATGTGACAGACAACAATAGGTGCTGTCTGAGAAATCAATGATGAAGGAGAAGTTCTTCAGATTGGATTGGTTTGAGTTTGTTAGTTTCTTCTGGTGGGGTTTATTGGTGGGGGGGTTGTGTTTTTGGTTAGTTTTCTTTTGGTTGTTTTTTTTTGTTTTTTTGCTATGGGAGGGGTGGGAGGGGGGGGGGTAGACTGTCAGGTAGTCATGAGAAATTTTGAAAAGAATTATCATCAAAGAATTGCTTGTTTTCTTTCATTATTGACATCGTGCAAAGTGCAT
>CM054165.1:34882049-34887049 GCA_028751875.1 Rapana venosa
AAATGTAATACTATGTAAATCACTTCTAACCATCTTCTCAAACCTTGGAGGCATTTCTTTCTTTTACATAAATAGAACAGAAAGAGGGGGCGTTCTAAGATTATAGAAATCAAAGGGCAGGTAAGGCAGGCTAATTACAATCTTTCTAGTTCCATCGCATATCATGTCAATTGGAAGCAAAATAACAATCTTGTAAGTTAAATCGCATACATCCAAATTCCAACAGCAAACTACCATCTTTTAGGTGAAACTGAGCGTGCTCAAATGAATTGCAAAGCGAACGATCGCATCTCTTCTCTATTTTTATTGTCTCCCCTCTAGCCGTTTCCTGTAATCATTGCCGACTGCGCAGTTTGGTGATTTTTCTGTTTGAGGATAACATTTCACGCTTTGCAACAGAAGATTGATAGCCTGATTAAAACAAGGGACGTTTTCATTTACACGGCAAAGGGATGGGTGAAATAATTACGCTTTTAAGTTAATTGCTTGGCGTTCACATATTTTTCTGTGACCTATGTCATTACTTCTGTGTAGATTAATTTCACGTGTAGGGATGTGGACGTGCACGCCCGCACACACACACACTCACACACACACGCACGCACGCACGCACGCGCACACACATACATACACACACATTTTTTTAATGGCGCGTGGAAAATAGCAAAAGTATGTTACTTATTCAATGTACCATCTGAAAATTTTAAAAACCTCCTTACTTTGACTTTCATATACACACACGCGCGTGCGCGCGCACACACACACATACACACACCCACCAACAACAACAAAACACACACACACAGCACACACACACACCACCACCACCACCACCACCTCCACTACCCCCCCCCCAACACCACACACACACACCACCACACAACCACACATATAACACACGCGCACACTCACCCCCACCACTACCATCACCACCACCTCCACTACCCCCCCACACACACACACACCACCACCACAACCACACATATAACACACGCACACACACACACCCCCACCACCACCCCAACACACACGCACACACGCGCACGCACACACACACACCACCACACACAAAACACACACACACTCACTCTTCACACACACACACAACACACCCCACACACCACCCACCACCACCACCTCCACCACCACCCCAACACACACACACACACACCACACCACCACCACCTCCACCACCACCACCACCCCCAACACACACACAACACACCACCACCGCCACCACCTCCACCACCACCACCACCACCACCCCCAACACACACACAAACACACACACTCACTCAAAACACACAACCACCACCACCACCACCACCACCACCACCACCATCACCCACCCAACCCACCCAACACACACACACAAACACACACTCACACACTTACACACACACACCACCACCACCACCACCACCACCACCACCACCACCACCCCCAACACACCACAGACACACACACACCACCACCACCACCACCCACCACCCACACCCCCACACACACACCACCTCCACCCCAACACACAAACACACACACACACACACACCACCACCACCACACCACCCCCAACACTCCCACACAAACACACACACACACACACCACCACCACCACCACCACCACCACCACCACCAGGTTAATTCAAAACTACGCGGGTTCATCATAACATGTAGTAGTTGTACTGGCAGTGTAACGGAAGTCTCTGTGTATTCAGTGGCGGTACATCAACATGTATGTTTGTCCGTCGTGTCCGACGATGACCTCCAAAACAGCAGAGGAGGCAGCTGCTGTTTCGGAAACTGGGCAGAAATTTGATTATAGTGGAGATGCCTTGCCCACAGTACATCATACCCACTCTCTCGGCCAAGTGGGCATAAGGACAGTCAGCGTTGGAGATGTTCTCCAAAAGGCCAACCAGCCCCCAGGGCTGCTGCAGCACATAAGGACTGTGCGAGTCAAGCCTCCTAGTCAGAGAGTCATAGTCGATCACTAAAGACTAAGCTGTAAAGTGGAATTCCATGAGTGGGAAAGAAAGCCACTGGTCATACTACAGCCTCTCACTTTGCTGTTGCCCCCAGCGTCAATGGTTCACTCAAGAACTGTGATAAAGCCCCGGCGCTGACGGCGTATATCAACAAAGAACACAGAACAATTAATATAGAGACAAGCAGACAGATAGGACAGACAGACAGACAAACAGACAAACAGACAGGTGCATCGGTACACAGTCAGACAGGCAGACATAGTTTTTGGACAGACAGACTGACAGACAATCAGAAAACAGATAGGTACCTATATATAAATAGACAGTCACAGAACCGAATTTATTGATAGACAGATTTACAGACAGACAGACAGTTAGGCAGGCAGACAGACATACAGACAGACAGATAGACAGACAAGCAGGCAGGCAGAGAGGTATGGAGACCGACAAACAGACAGATAGGCAGACAGACAGACAGAAACATAGGTAAATAGACAATCAGACAGACGTAATTGATAGATAGACAGACACACAGACAGACAAAGAGATAGACAGACAGACAGACAGACAGACAGATAGATAGATAGATTAGATGAGAGAGAGAGAGAGATAGACAGACAGACAGATAGACAGACAGACAGACAGACAGACAGGCATGCAGGCATGCAGGCAGACAGACAGAGAGAAAGAGAGAGAGAATCTTTATTCCCAAGGGATACAGATAAGTATTGACATATATTATTTGTTCATCGAGCCTTGCCTGAGAAGGGACTATCCTTGATATCACATACTATAATTTCAAAAAACCTAAACAACATAATTTTGATTATAGAGAGAGATGGAGGGAGACAGAACAGCACAGACAGAAAAAGACACAGACAGACAGACAGACAGACAGAGGGTAATCCCAAACTATGCAAGACTATCACTAGACTATTGAGGGGTAACAGGAATCACATTCAGACAGCATCTGTGTTGACCGTACATCAGACCAGGAATACAGGATATTCAGAGATCACACACGAGCAGATAACAGCACATTTAGTACAACAGACAGACAGACAGACAGATAGACAAGAGAGAACAGGCAAAGACAGACAGACAAGCATAGAGAAGAGACAGACAGACAGATAGACACAGAGAGAGACAGACAGAAAAGACGAGAGAACAGACAGAGACAGACAGACAGACAGACAACAGAAGACAGACAACAGAAAGACAAGACAAGAACAAGCAGAGAGAGAAGGACAGACAGAAAGCACAGAGAGAGAAAGACAGAGGAGAAGACAGACAAGCAGAGAGAGAAAGACAGAGAGAATACATACAGAAAGACAGACGTATAGACAAGCAGAGAGAGGGAGGGAAAAAGAGAGAGGGGGGAGAGAGAGAGAGAGAAAAGAGAGAGAGGGAGAGAGAGAGAGGGGAGAGTGAGAGTGAGAAAGTTTGTTTTTTTATTCTTTTATATCGAGGATAATGGAATCAGCACTCATGTGCTTTTTTACATCCAGTCCCCGTGTGTATGCGGTTTTGTACATTGTCATCTGTTCCCACCGGCACACAATGGCCTAGAGAGTGAGAGAGACGGGCTAATTCCAAACTACAATGACCCACCATAACACTGATTTAATCGTAACAGCAATAATATTCCACACACCAGCATCTGTCTACCACGTACATCAACAAAGAGCACAAGAAACAATTCATACAGTACAACAGATAATATAGATACACAGACAGATGTATAGACAAACAGACACACAGACAGACACAGACAGACAGACAGACAGACAGACAGACAGAGGTTAATCCCAAACTATGCAGACTCATCACTAAGACTAATTGAGGGGTAACAGGAATCACATTCCAGACAACAGCCTGTGTTGACCGTACATCAGCCAGGAATACAGGATAATTCAGAGATACACACACGAGCAGATTAACAGCACACCTAGTACAACAGACAGACAGACAGACAGACAGACGAGCAGGCACTCGTGTGCGCACGTGTGTGTGTGTGTGTGTGTGTGTGTGTGTGTGTGTGTGTGTGTGTGTGTGTGTGTGTGTGTGTGCGTATGTGTGTGTGTGTGTGTGTGTGTGTGTGTGTGTGTGTGTGTGTGTGTGTGTGTGTGTGTGTGTGTGTTAGAGAGAGACAGACAGACAGACAGACCGACATATAAAGAGAGAGGAAGACAGACAGCGAGAGAAAGAGAGAGAGTGAGAGAAACAGACAAACAGAGAGAGCGTGAGTCAGACAGACAGACAGACAGACAGATAAACAGAAAGAGATAGGGAGACACACAGAGACAGAGACAGACAGACATACAGACAGAGACACACAGAGAGAGTGGGGGAGGGAGGGGGGAGACAGACAGACAAACAGACAGACGGACAGACAGACAAGCATAGAGAGAGAGAAACAGACAGACACACAAAAAGAGATCGGAAGACACACAGAGACAGAGACAGACATACAGACAGAGACTCACAGATAGATAGAGTGAGGGAGGGAGATAGACAGACAGACAGATGGACAGACAGACAGACAGATGAACAGACAGACAGACAGACAAACAGAGACAGGAGGGCAGCGGGTTTAAGGAAACCTCTGCACAGAGACAGCTTTTAACACTAACTGGGCTGTGATAGCAACACAGTCCTGACTAGGCAGCAGTATCAGTGTTCCGGTAGATCCACAAAGAAGGAAGGAAGGAAGAAAGGAAGGAAGGAAGGAAGACAATTTGGATGCAGAAAGACAGACACAAAATGCAGGGGAGGAGAAAAAAAACCAACACAGAGACAGACATAGAGAGAGAGGGCAGGGAGGAAGCGAGAGACAGACAGACAGACAGACAGACAGAGACAGAGACAAAGACAAGAGAAAGACAGAGAGGGAGAGAGTGTGCGTGGAGAGAGACACAGAGAGAGAGACGGAGAGAGAACCACAGAGAGGGGGAGAGAGAGAGAGAGAGAGTGGTGAAAGAGAGAGAGTGGGAAGAGAGAGACAGATAGACA
>CM054165.1:34894549-34904549 GCA_028751875.1 Rapana venosa
GGGCAACACAAATACGTACCTGTTTGTGTGGACTCGGGTTTGGATTTGTTTGGCTCAATCAAGGTGTCGGAAAATGTAGAGAGTTTATCAAGGTTTTCAGGCAAAGATTGATTGACTGCCGATGGCAGCAATGGAGTGATCATATACAAAACAGTGAAAGATTTCACATGTACAGACAATTTATAAGTTTGCATGATGTCAAACCTTATCTAAAACTTGTATGGATATACATTTGAAAATAATTATATCTAAGTTTAGACTTGGTGTATCAGATATAAATGTTCATAAATTCAGATACAGAGAACATGATATTGACGACCTCAGGCTGCTATGCCCATTATGTAAGCAAGCACCGGAGGATGAAGTACATTTTGTGTTGTGCTGTCCAGTATTTGAGGATGTTAGGCAGAAGTACATCCCTGTTAAATATAGTAGACAGCCTAATTTATTTAGACTCTGTTTACTCCTGGCATCAAGTCATCCTGAGGTTGTGCGCAGCCTCACTTTATATTTGTGTAAAGCTTTCAGAATAAGAGAGATATTGTTATCCTAAGTCATACTTTTGTAGCTGACTTTTTGTTATACAGTAACATGTTGTCGTTTTGGGTTTTTTTACTATTGCTTTTACCCCCGCCAATATACTAAGCAGTTCGGCAACCCCCTTCATGTATGGGCCAATGGCCTTTTCGTGAATAAATCATTCGAGTTCGTGTTCGAGTTCTCTCTCTGTCTGCCGGTCTATCTGTCTTTCTAGGCATACACAGACAGACAGACAGACGGACGGACGGACAGACAGACAGACAGACAGATAGATAGATAGATAGATAGATAGATAGACAGACAGACAGACAGACAGACAGACAGATATCACCAGCAAACATGACAGAACGAACCCATCTGTCTTTAATCAACAGAACTGTTACTTTCACCTCTTGACTTTACACTTTTTCTTTCTTTTTTTTTCTTTCTTCGGTTTTTTTCTTCTTGTTTTTTTCCTTTTATTTTTTTTTTTTCAACATCTAGTACCCCCACTTCTCGACACTGCTGGTTACGTGGTCTTTCTCATCCTGGTTAACTGGCAGACCTGAAGCTGCCTCCATCTCTTTACCCTGTGCTTAACTAGGCACGAAAATGGAGCGAATTGGGTATTAGTAGGTGTACGTACACCAAGGATTATGTTCTGAGACCCCCCTGATATAACACACAGTCCGGTATAGCCTAGCCCGACCTCTCGTGCTTGCTTTACCGTACTGTTGCAATACATACAAGGTGCCAGATATTCAGAGCAGGGGGAGAGAGAAAGAGAGACAAGGGGGAGACAAGGGGGAGAAAGCTGAGGGAGAAGCGAGGTGTAAAAGTCATTCGTGCGAGGATTTTCCCAAAGAATCTGACTAGATTAGAATAAAAGGACGACAGCAAATGAAGGAATCTTTCTAGTTGGATGACTTTGCGTTTAATAATAATAATAATAATAATAATAATAATAATAATAATAATAATAATAATAATAATGTATGGAATTTAGATAGCGCTGAATCTTGTAAAGCAACAAATCAAAGCGCTCAGATTTTATTTTTCGAGGATAATGGAAATAAGCACTCATGTGCTTTTTTTTTTACATCCAGTCCCCCGTGTGTATGCGGTTTTGTCAATTCTGTCATCTGTTCCCACCCGCACACAATGGCCTACTCTTTCGAAAAGCGGAACAGGATTTAACGTGTGCGCAAGATGTTCTGCATGCGTTCGCACACGGGGCCTCGGTTTATAGTCTCATCCGAAGGATTACACGCAAAGCTTAAAGTTGCTTTATATTCTTCTTCGTCGAACGCTCAGAAAGCAAACTATGGTTATCTGTCTTTATGAGCAAAAATGCGTTGCGCTGCCGTTAAGCGCCTGACATGTTCGGGCCCAGCACAGCCAACTAAGTCGTAGGAGAAAACTTCTACCTCGTAAGCCTTTCAGGAGGAGAAAAAGGCAGGAGAATGGACCAAGGCATAAAGGCTACACACCACCTTTAATTTTTGCCACTTTTTCTTCTGTTTTCCTATAATATCACTCTTGCATTCATACCGCACGTACTAAAGCATCCACAGAAATAAAAACCACTTTTTTTAATGGAAAACTAGCCTGTTACTCAGAACTCGTGTGGTTTTGAACAAATTTGGTAGGTTTGAATTTTTTGGTTTAATTTTTCAGCAAACACGGTACCCTCCCCGTCCCTCAACCCCCCTTCCCAAACCTTTTAGTTTGCTAGTTTCCTTCCGGGGACGGGATAGCCTAGTGGTCAGAACATTGCGCTCGCAATATGACGACCCGGGTTCGATTCCCGTTCAAGGGGGATATTTTCCCCCTGGAGTTAACATCAGTGCAGACTCCACTCTCCCCAGAAATCCTTCGGATGAGACTATAAACCGAGGTCCTGTGTGCGAACGCACGCAGAACATCTTGCGCACACGTTAAATCCTGTTCCGCTTTTCGTAAGAGTAGGTCATTGTGTGCCGGTGGTTACAGATGACAAAATTCACAAAACCGCATACACACGGGGACTAGATGTTTAAAAAAAAAAAAGCACCTGAGTGCTTATTCCATTATCCTCGATAAAAAAAATTTTTTTTAGTCATGTCATCTGAGCGCTTTGATTTGTTACTTTACAAGATTCAGCGCTATATAAATTCCATATATTATTATTATTATTATTATTATTATTATTATTATTATTATTATTATTATTATTATTAAAACTATCTTTAAAGTGGTGTAGGCACCGCATTGAAATGCTCAGACAGTGTGTCTTAAGCAATTTAAGGTCAGACACTAGTGGGTAAATTGATAGAATATCATTTGTTGCTTTGAATGGGTTTTGCTGCTTCAGATGTATCACATACCACTTGAAAAATCTGAAAAATCAGTTTGATTATACGTTATGACCTTCCGTTGCTACGGAAACTAATTCAAAATGGCCGACAAACAACTCGCTTTAAAAGAAAGAAACTATTTTTTAAAATATTGAATATATTGTAACTATTTTTTAGATAAGTTTTTAATAACAACAACAACAACAACAATAATAATAATAATAATAATAATAATACTTGAAAATTATATAGCGCTATATCTTGCAAAAAACAAATCAAAGCGCTTTCATTCATCCTACTCATTCACATGCAACCAGTTACAATTAACGGGTATTTTTACAAATTCAAATGTATACACACACACACACGCTTGCACGCACACTCACTCATGCACACACATAAAGGTTGTACACTCCGGCAGGATGATGGGGTTTGGGCGGTTGAGGGCAGGGACAAAAATGAAATGGAACAAGAGGCGAAAATCTTAGAATTTAAATAAATGTGTCTTGAGGCCGGATTTTAAAGCGTCATAAGAAGGCTTTTGGCAAAGGGAGAGAGGGAGGTCATTCCAGATCGATGGACCAGAAACAGAGAAAGAGCCACGGCCAACGGTGGACTGGTTGAATCTAGGTATTCGTAAGCTCAAGGTATCTGCAGCAGAGCGGAGGAAAGGGGAAGGAGTGTACAAGTGAAGAAATTCATAGTTAGAAGAATGCGGTTTTATGGAGACATTTGTAACAAAGGGTACAGATCTTATAGTTTACTCTCTGTGGCACAAGCAGCCAGTGGAGAGATCGCAAGAGAGGAGTAATCTGCTCAGATTTTTTCTTTCTGAAGACTAATCGAGCTGCAGAGTTTTGTATACGTTGCAGGGAGTGGATAGATAATGCTGGCAGACCAGACAAAAGAGAATTGCAATAGTCCAGACGTGAAAGAATGAGAGACGTGACTAGTTTGGATGTTGCATTAGTGGACAGGTACTTTCGAACTGCACTGATGTGTCGCAATTGATAGTACCACGACTGGCAGGTTTGGGTGATAAATTTTTACATGGAGAGTGTGTTGTCGATAACGACCCCAAGATATTTCACAGCAGTGGATAGAGGGACAGACGTATTGCCGAATTCTATTGAAGCTGTTGTGATGGAAGACAGTTTGTGTTTGGTTCCTACAAGCATAGCTTCGGTTTTATCTGCATTTAGCTGTAACTTGTTCTGTATCATCCAATTTTGGATATCTTGAAGGCAGTAGGACATATTAATCAAGAGAGAAGGCAGATTTTCAGGAGTATCACTGCTAAGAATCTGAGTCATCTGCATAAAAATGATGGTTGATCTGATAACGATTTATTATGTGTGAAAGAGGAGCAGTGTAGAGAGTGAAAAGAACAGGGCCGAGAACTGATCCCTGTGGGACTCCACATTTCAGTTTGGCAGGTGTTGATTGAATCTTGTTTACAGCAACTTGTGGAATCGATCTGTAAGGTATGAACTGAACCAGGTAAGGACTGTGCCTTTAATACCAAAAGTTTTTTGGAGACGGGAGAGAAGAACTGAGTGGTCTATAGTATCAAAGGCTGCAGATAAGTCGAGAAGAGTGAGAAGGGAGATTTTTCCTGAGTCGGACGCATGTAGAAGCGCGTTTAAGGTGTGAACTAGGGTGGTTTTTGTGCTGTGGTTGGCGCGACAGGTAGACTAAACAGGGGGAAGCAGACTATTTTGAATGAAGATGGCTGTTGAGTTGTTTCAAAACAACTTTTTCAAGGACTTTAGAGATGAACGGTAGGTTGGATACAGGTCTATAATTCTTCAGAGTGTTGGGATCGAGGTCTTGCTTTTTGAGTAGATGTGTGTAACTATTGCAGTTTTGAGAGTTGTTGGAAAAATTCCTGAAAGAAGCGATGAGTTTACTATTTTTGTGATAGTGGGTATAAGCTGTGGAAGGCACTGAGTGAAAAGAGAAGCAGGTATAGGATCAAGATCATATGATTTTATTGTCATTTCTCTCAGAATTGTCGCGATTTCTTTCTCGCTTGCTGGATGAAAGAAAATGAGAGGACTGCCAGAAAATTGGGGATCAGAAATTGCAGGCTGAAAAGGAGTCTGATCCAAACTAGAGCGAAAGTTGCGGACTTTGTCAGAAAAGAATGCAGAAAATATAGAAGGAAGTTCAGAGTGGTTGTGGATGGAAGGCAGAGGGCTTGCCTTCGCAGATCCAAGAAGAGTGGATGTGAGGGAAAAGAGAGATTTCATAGACGTCGCATCAAGAACTTGAGAAGAGTGATAATTTGTTTTTGCTGAATGGATTAAGGTTTTGACTTTGTTGATTTGTTTACGAAGAAACTGTTTGTTTATTTCAGTTTTTAATTTTCGCCATTGCCGCTCTAGCTGTCGGCGTTTACGTTTTGCGACCAGGATGTCATGGGTGTACCATGGTGCACAGGGCCTATCAGGCAGGAGATGGTCAGTAGGAGGAGCATGCTCATCAAGAATTTGGCTGAGGACGGTATTGTAGTGTTTAGAAGGGTCAGTATGGTCAGGGATTTGTGACAGACGTTCAGCAGCTTGGGATAGAAAAGTTTGAATATCTATGGCCTTGAGGTTGCGACGGGTAATGCGCTTCTTCTCTCTGATAGGCTTTGCGATGTTTAGGGAGAAAAGAATGGTAGAATGATTGGAGAGCAGTTCGTCAGTGACAGATACAGACTTGTGAAACATCGTTTATTAGTCAGTCTACAATGTGACCTGATCTGTGTGTTGGTTGGTTTACCAGCTGGGAAAGAGAGTGATTTGATAAAGAAAGAGAAAGACGCTTGACAAAGTTTGATTTTCTATGAATTTTTCTTTTTTTCTTGGATTTTTGTTGCAAATCTGGCTGGATACGGAATTTTTGTAATTTCTATAACTTAAGAAAATATTTATTTAAACTCAAATAAATCTGTAGAACTTTAGATCATAGCTCAAACAAACAACATCCAAATTTTCAATACTGTATTTCTTGTTTTAAAAAGTGTATGGGGTTGTTTTTTTAATGTATTTGGCTGTAAAAAAATGAAAACTGAGAAAAACAAGGGTTGCCATCTTTATTGACTGATGATTGTTCTTTTTGATGCTTTTTTTTCGGGGAAAACATTATGAGACATGAAAGAAGACTTGTAGATGGTTCATTTCCCACACAAAACCCAATTATAAAAAATTAAGATTCCTCACTAAAAATCCGACCAATGTGTAGCCATCCACCCCGACGACTGCTAAATACAGACTGGCTATATTCGTGCCATCCATACCATCGGACATATTCTGTGTCCTTATCACCAAATAGTGAATGGACATTAAACAAAAACAAACGTCAAAAAACATATTCTGTAGGGAAAAGCTACTCTGATATGGAAACAAATACAGTTGCAGACAGGATCAGAAAAAATAATAATGGGTGGCGCTGCTCTTGTGGCGACGCAATCTCCCCGGGGAGAGCTAGCCCGAATTTCACGCAGAGAAACCTGTTGTGACTTAAAATGGTATACACTACACTATATTACACTACACTACACTACACTACACTACACTACACTACACTACACTACGCTACGCTACACTACACTACACTACACTACGCTACGCTATTCTACACTACAATACAATACAATACATACGCTACGCTACACTACACTACATTACACTACAATACAATACAATACAATACAGTACACCACACCACACCACACAACACCACACTACACCACACTACACTACAATACAATACACCACACCCTACCACACCACACCACACCACACCACACTACACTACACTACACTACACTACAATACACTACACTACACTACACTACACTACAATACACTACACTACACTACACTACACCACAATACACTACACTACAATACACTACAATACAATACAATACAATACACCACACTACACTACACCACACTACACTACACCACAATACACTACACTACAATACAATACAATACAATACAATACAATACAATACACCACACTACACTACACCACACCACACTACACTACACTACACTACACCACAATACACTACACTACACTACAATACAATACAATACAATACACCACACCACACCACACCACACTACACCACAATACACTACAATACAATACAATACAATACAATACAATACACTGCACTACACTACACCACACCACACCACACTACACTACACCACACCACACCACACCACACTACACTACACCACACCACACCACACCACACTACACCACACCACACCACACTACACTACACCACACCACACCACACCACACTACAATACAACACAATACAGCACAACATCCATCCTCCTCCTCTTCCACTTAAAGATGGATTGAGTTGTTATTGTTGTTTGTTGCTGTTGTTGCTGCTGCTGCTGTTGTTCTTGTTGTTCTTGTTGATGCTGCTGTAGTCGTTGTTGCTGTTGTCGATGTCGTTGTCATTGTCGTTGATTTTGTTGTTGTTGTTGTTGTTTGGTGTGTTTGTTTGTTTTTTCGTTTAAACTTTTATTCTTTCGTTCCTCGGCTAGAGCTCCGAAGATGACCAATGGAGAAAACTTTAACATAAGCAACCTTCTCTCCCCACCCCACCCCACCACCCCTCCACCCCCCACCCCCCCACCCACCCACATTCCGACTTTTGAGCATTAGTGTCTAAACACGACCACCCGTTAACCATGCCGAGTTTGTTTCGAGGTGTGGGTGTGGTTGTTCTTTTTTTGGTGTAAATTGTTCGCCATCCGATCTTCCCAGTACCCAAAATAGCCTACTCCACTATAACAACAACATCAAACAATAATAAACAAAACACCATAGCAATTATCACAATCAAGCATGAGGTTGGTGAGGAAGTGACAGACAGCACTGACGTACCAGTGGATTTCGTCATAGCCTAACCTGTGAACGGAAAACTTGCCTGCAATTTTATTTTTGCGGTCGTCAGTTACAGTTACGGAAAGCAGATGATAATTATGACCAACGCGCACGCGCGGAGAGTGGAGGAAGCTGGTTGCAAAGTCTTCATGAGTGACTCCCCCTTGCCTGGAACAACTCTCTTGTTGGCGTGGGTTCTTTTACGTGCGCTAAATAATTTTGTGTAACATACGGGACCTCGAGTTTTTATTGTCTCATCCGAAAGATTACTTCCCAGAACACCACAGAAAGAGAGGGAGGGAGAGAAAGAGAGAAAGGGTGGAGTGAAAGAGAGAGGGAGGAGGGAGAGAGGGAGGGAGAGAAAAAGATGGAGGGAGAGAGAGGGAGAGAAAGAGAGAGGGGGGAGAGAGGGAGGGAGAGAATGAGATGGAGGGAGAGAGGGGGGAGGGAGAGAGGGGGGAGGGAGAGAGAGGGAGGGAGAGAAAGAGAGGGAGGGAGAGGGGGAGGGAGAGAAAGAGAGGGAGAGAGAGGGAGGGAGAGAAATATAGGGAGGGAGAGGGGGAGAAAGAGAGGGAGGGAGAGAAAGAGAGGGAGGGGGAGAGAGGGAGGGAGGGAGAGGGAGAGGAGGGAGGGAGAGAAAGAGAGGAGGGAGAGAGAGAAAGAGAAGGAGGGAGAGAGAGGGAGGGAGAGAAAGAGAGGGAGAGAGAGAGGGAGGGAGAGAAAAAGATGGAGGGAGGAGAGGGGGGGAGGGAGAGAGAGGGAGGGAGAGAAAGAGATGGAGGGAGAGAGGGGGGAGGGAGAGAAAGAGAGGGAGGGAGAGAAAGAGAGGGAGGGAGAGAGAGGGGGGAGAAAGAGAGGGGAGAGAGAGGGGGAGGGAGAGAAAGAGAGGGAGAGAGAGAAAGAGAAGGAGGGGGAGAGAGGGAGGGAGAGAGAGGGAGAGGGAGGGAGGGAGAGAAAGAGGGAGAGAGAGAAAGAGGGAGAGAAAGAGAGGGAGAGAGAGAGGGGGAGAGAAAGAGAGGGAGAGAGAGGGAGGGAGAGAAAGAGAGGGAGAGAAATAGAGGAAGGGAGAGAAAGAGAGGGAGAGAAATAGAGGGAGAGAGGGGGGATGAGAGAGAGAGACAGTGGAGAGAGAGGGATAGTCAAGTAATAATAATAATAATAATAATATATGGAATTTATATAGCGCTGAATCTTGTAAAACAAACAAATCAAGTCAAAAACACTTGAATCATCCCATGAAGGGCAATTTACAATAGGGGCCCAAACGGGGATCAAACCACCGCACATTTTCGCCACAGGTTTGTTTGTTTTTCGCTTTCTAGGCAGGTGCGTTACCTCTAGACCACCGATTTACCAAAGTTGTGGCACCGGTAAAGCAGGGAAGCTCACTGATCATGTCTGGCACCAGGAGATGGACAGATGACCAGAGTAGAGAAAGGCTCACGCTTTAAAGCTATCATTGACCGATAGTTATACATAATGATGGTGATTTTTGACTGATAATTATATATAACGATGGTGATTTTGTGAGTGTCTGTGTGTGTGTGTGATGTTGTGTGTGTTAGTGTGTGTTTGTGATGTTGTGTGTTTGTGTGTGTGTTAGTGTTTGTGTGTGTGTGTTAGTGTGTGTTATGTGTGTGTGAGTGTGTGTTTGTTTGTGTGTGTGTGTTGTGTGTTTGTTAGTGTGAGTGTGTGTGTGTTTGGTGTGTGTGTGTGTGTGTGTGTGTGAGTGTGCGTGTGTGTGTGCGTGTGTATGTGTGTATGTGTGTGTGGGGGGTGTTAGTGTGTGTATGTGTGTGTTTAGTGTGTGTGTTTGTATGTGTGTGCGTGTGTGTGTGTGTGTGTGTGTGTGTTAGTGTCAGTGTGTGTGTGTGTGTGAGTTTGAGTGTGTGTGGTGAGTTTGTGTATGTGTGTATGTGTGTGCATGTGTGTGTGTGCGTGTGTGGTTTAGTGTGTGATATAGTGTGTGTACGTGTGTGATGTTTGTGTGTGTATGTAAGTTTGTGTTTATGTGTACATGTGTCTATATGTGTGTATGTGTGTACATGTGTGTATGTGTGTGTATGCGTGTGTGCGTGTATGTGTGTGTGCGTATGTTGTTGTTGTTGCTTCGTGCCGTGTTGTTGTTGTTGTTGTTGTTGTTGTTTTATTCCCGTGGCATGGGAAGAAAAAGATGGAGGAAGCAGGGAGAGAGGGAGGGGGTGGAAGAGAGACAGACAGACAGACAGACAGAC
>CM054165.1:34909549-34919549 GCA_028751875.1 Rapana venosa
CGAAGGACTTTTGGGGAGAGTGGAGTCTGCACTGATGTTAACTCCAGGGGAAAATATCCCCCTTGAACGGGAATGGAACCCGAGTCGTCAGATTGCGAGTGCAATGTTCTAACCACCAGGCTATCCCGTCCCCCAACAAGCTGGCTTCAGAGAAGGGTATAGCACAGTGGACCATATTTTACCTCATTCTTCACAAGTTCTAGCTATAGAACGCCTAACTTATATTGCCTTTGTAGATTTCCAAAAAGTCTTTGATTCAGCAAACAGGAGTAAGTTGTGAGGCTATTTTGAGAAAAGCTGTTGCCATAGGTAAACTGTGTTGTGCTTTAAGAAGTATTTATGATCATGTTTTGCTTGTGTGCGCAAATGAATGCTGCTGTTTAAGAGTATTTTTGACTTCCCGAGAGGTGTAAAACAAGGCTGCTTGCTAAGTCCCATGTTGTTTTTCATTTTTGTTAACGAATTAGCCTCTGAGATGTCCAGAACAGGGAAACATGGTGTTCAGTTAATCCCTGGTGTTGGAAGAAATATTTGTTGTTATTTGCTGATGACGTTATTCTGTTATTTAAAAACGGGAAGCTGGTCATTTGCATCTAATGATTAATCTGAGAAAAGACAAATATGATTGTATTTAGAATAGGAGGATCATTAGCTTCAAAAGAAAAAATGGTTTAATCGAAATGAAGTTGTTAATGTGATAAATTCATACAGAAACCTAGGAATGCTTTTCACAACTAAAGATGAGTCTTGCCAGTGTTCTAGCAGAGAGTTATAGAAAGGGGAGGAAGGGGGTAATAGAAATAATGAGATCGCTGACAAGATCATCAATATATCCAAATTTATTTTGGAACTTGTTAGATTCACAAACTGAACCGATATTGTGTGACATATGCCATCAATGAATGGTGTTTCCAATTATTATTGTCACTGCCCCTTTGTCTAAATGGCTTTATTGTAATGCTAGATGGGCAGTCAAACCCTCTCCTTCCCTCCCTCCCCCCTCTCCCCCCCCCCCCTCTCTCTCTCTCTCTCTTCCCCCTCCTCTCTCTCTGCCCCCCCTCTCTCTCTCTCTCTCCCTCCCTCTCTCTCCCACCCTCTCTCTCTCCCCCTCTCTCTCCACCCTCCCTCTTTCTCTCTCCCCCCTCTCTCTCTCCCCTCCCTCTCTCTCTCCCCTCTCTCTCCCCTCTCTTCCTCTCTCTCTCTCCCCCCTCTCTCTCTCCCCCCTCTCTCTTCCCCTACTCCTCTCTCCCCCTCTCTTCCTCTCTCTCCCCATCTCTCTCCCCTCTCTTCCTCTCTCTCTCCCCCTCTCTCTCCCCCCTCTCTTCCTCTCTCTCCCCCTCATCTTCCTCTCTCTCTCTCTTCCCTCTCTCTCTCCCCTCTCTCTCTCTCCCTCCTCTCTCTCTCACCTCTCTCTCTCTCTCTCCCCTCTCTTCCCCCATCTCTTCCTCTCTCTCTCCCCCCCTCTCTCCCCCCTCTCTTCCTCTCATCTCTCTCCCCTCCCTCTCTCCCCCCTCTCTCTCCCCCCTCTCTTCCTCTCTCTCTCTTCCCTCTCTCTCTCTCTCTCTCTCTTCTCTCTCCCCCCTCTCTCCCCCCCTCTCTTCCTCTCTCTCTCTCTTCCCCTCTCTCTCTCTCTCTCTCTCTCTCCCCCCCTCTCTCTCCTCTCTCTCTCTCCCCCCTCCCTCTATCTCTATCTCTCTCTCTCTCTCTCTCTCTCCCCCTCTCTCTCTCTCTCTCCCCTCCCTCTCTCTCTCCCCTCTCTCTCTCTCTCTCTTTCTCCCCCTCCCTCTCTCTCTCTCATCTCTCTCCTCTCTCTCTCTCTCTCTCTCTCTCTCTCTCTCTCTCTTTCTTTCTCTCTCTCCGGAGTTGTACCATTGAACTTAACATAAAAATGTAGCAGACACGACTTTTACATAACTATCTATTTATTCTTCTATTTTGAGGATAATGGAATAACCACCCATGCAGGGTTTCCTTCTTACATCCAGTCACCGTATGCATGCAGTTTTATCAATTCATCCGTTCCCACCAGCACACAACGGCCTACCACCTAAATAAATCTCTCCATTTTGAGATAATAAAATAGTTTGGGAAAACTCTTCCGAAAAGCGGGACAGCTTTTAACACAGCGCGCATGCAAGACATTCCACACACACACACACACACACACACACACACACACACACACACACACACACAACACACACACACACACACACACAACACAGAGGAACCTCGATTTACAGTCTCAACCGATTCGACCAATCCACCGTTGGCCGCCGCTCTCTCTATTTCGGGTCCATCGATCTGGAATGACCTCCCTCTCTCTCTTCGCCAGAAGCCTAGCTATGACACTTTTAAATCCAGCCTCAAGACATAACATTTATTTCAAACCTAAGATTTCCCCCCTCCTGTTTCATATCAGAACTATCCCACCTTCACTAACCCATGTCCTATCACCCTGCTAAAGTATATGACCTGTGTGAGTGTGTGTGTGTGAGTGTGTGTGCGTGCGTGCGTGCGTGCGTGCGTGCGTGCGTGCGTGCGTGCGTGCGTGCGTGCGTGCGTGCGTGCGTGCGTGCGCGCGCGCGCTTTTGAAAAACATTTGACTATTGCAATTTTATTTCATAGATTTTGGTCTGCAGCGTACCATGTTTGTAAATATCTGTTTGTTTAAACTATTGATTATTCGTCATTGATTGCATGACTGTGTAAGATTAGGTTGAATGCACGCGCTTTGATTTGTCTTTGCAAGATATAGCGCTATATAAGTTCCATTTATTTTCTTTTTTCCGGGAGAGTGGAGTCTACACGTCTCTCTCAATAGCGGATCGAACCTAGGCTCAAACCCAGGCCATCAGATCGCGAGAGCATCGCGCAGCACTCTAACCACCAAGCCAGGCTTTCCCAGTCCCTCTCTCCCTGTAGTTTGTGGGGAGGGAGGGGGGGGGTTGGCCTGCGTTCAGTTGGGGGGAGGAGTGTGCAAGCACATGCCTTCCTCCTGGAGATATTATCCTCTCTGCGCGGTTTGATGTCGTGAAGCCATCCGTGTAGCTCAATGACCACATCACTGATTTGCCCATCGATTCTTTGGTTTGAAGAGGGACGGGTGGATAGGTATTAGGAGGAGGGTGGGGGAGGGGAGGGGAGGTACGGGGGGAGGTAGGGGGTAGGGGAGAGGCGGGAGGTTGGGGAGGTGGGGGTGAGGAGGGGAGGAGGGTGTAGAAGGAGGGATTTGTTTTTTCCTTGGTCCTTGGCTAGACCTACTGCTAGGTTCACCAATGTCGAATTTTTTTTTTTTTTTTTTTTTTTTTGGGGGGGGGGGGGGGGTGGCCAATGCATTTTTCTGCTTATGTGACAGGGGTTTTTTTGTGGCTCCCACACCATTAAGGTAGCTGTATTTCGACTTCGGGGATAATGTTGAAACACTACACTTGTGTGTGCATTCAGTTTTGGGTTGGTTTTTTTAGGTGTGTGTGTATGTGTGTGTGTGTGTGGTGTGTGTGTGTGTGTGTGTGTGTGTGTGTGGGGTGTGTGTGTGTTGTGTGTGTGTGTGTGTGTGCGTGTGTGTGTGTGCGTTGTGAGCGTGCGTGCGTGTGTGTGGGGTGTTGTGTGTGTGTGTGTGTGTGAGCGCGCGTGTGTGAGTGTGTGTGTGTGCGAGTGTGTGTGTGCGCGCGCGCATGCGTGCGTGTGTGTGTGTGTCTGTCTATCTGTCTTTCTTTCTTTCTATCTGTCTGTCTATCTGTCTGTCTGTCTTTCTTCTGTCGTCTATCTGTCTGTCTGTCTATCTGTATGTCTGTCTTTCTATCTGTCTATCTGTCTGTCTTTCTTCTATCTGTCTGTATATCTGTCTATCTGTCTTTCTTTCTTTCTATCTGTCTTCTGTCTGTCTGTCTTTCTTTCTGTCTATCTGTATGTCTTTCTTTCTGTCTATCTGTCTGTCTATCTGTCTCTCTTTGTTCTATCTGTCTATTATCTGTCTGTCTTTCTTTCTATCTGTCTGTCTTTCTATCTGTCTATATGTCTGTCTGTCTGTCTGTCTTTCTTTCTGTCTATCTGTCTGTCTATCTGTCTATCTATCTGTCTGTCTTTTCTTTCTGTCTATCTGTCTGTCTATCTGTCTGTCTTTCTTTCTGTCTATCTGTCTGTCTATCTGTCTATCTATCTGTCTGTCTTTTCTTTCTGTCTATCTGTCTGTCTATCTGTCTTTCTTTCTTTCTGTCTATCTGTCTGTCTATCTGTCTTTCTATCTGTCTGTCTATCTATCTGTCTCTTTCTTTCTGTCTATCTATCTGTCTTTCTTTCTGTCTATCTGTCTGTCTTTCTTTCTGTCTGTCTGTCTTTCTTTCTGTCTACCTTTCTGTCTGTCTACCTGTCTGTCCTTCTATCTGTCTGTCTTTCTTTCTTTCTGTCTGTCCTTTATGTCCTTCATCCCTTCTTACCGGCACGAAGAACTTACTCTTCTCAAAAGCAGAACGGGTTTTTAACACGTGTGCGGAAGATGTTCTGCGAGCGTTCTCACACGGGGCCTCGGTTTACATAATCTTCATCCGAAGGACTCTGAAGGGAATTGGAGTCAGCACTAATGTTACTCCAGGTGGGGATGGGGGGGGGGGGGGGGGGGGGGCGGGGAGGGGAGGGGGGGGGGCAAGTCAAGTCAAGTCAAGTCAAAAACACTTTAATCATCCCATGAAGGGCAATTACAATACTGACAGGCAAATTGATACGCATCAAAAATCTCAAAGACACAAAAAGCTATCTTTCACATTGGTTAAAACATTCCAAAATGACTTCCAATAAAATGTCACGAACACACACACACACACACACACACACACACACACACACACACACAAACACACACACACACACACAAAACACACACGCGCGCATGCGCACACACACATACACACGCACACACATCAATTGTGAACACAATGTTAAAACCCATTGACTAGAAGACATAAAAACTTATTATTTACGCACGCACATACGCAACACGTACACACCCACGCACACCCACACCATACACCAATATATGAATTCAATGTTTTAAGACCATTGACTAGAAGACAGACTTATTTCACACACCCACGCACCCGCACACACCCACACGCACACACACACCCACCTACCCACACACACACACACAACACACACACAACACACCACACACACACACACACACACACACACACACACACACACACACACAATTATGTATTGACTACACTCATAACAATGACAATCAGGCAAGTACTTCAGAGAAATGTAGAAAGTAGGTAGTCAACATCATTGTGAAATCCTCTTGAACGGGTGTGTCGGTGGTAGCTGGAATCTGGGGTCGATCCCGGGACCATCAAATTAACTAGTGCTACGTTCTAACCACTAGGCTACCCCCACACTCTCGGGGGGTGGGGGGGTGCATTTAAACATGCGCAATCCTGTTTCTTGATTCTTGTCAGTTTTTATGGTCTCGCTTTTCTTCTTCTTCTTCTTCTTCTTCTTTGCATTCTTCTTCTTCTTCTTCTTCTTCTTCTTCTTCTTCTTCTTCTTCTTCTTCTTCTTCTTCTTCTTCTTCTTCGCATTCTTCTTCTTTCTTTGCATTCTTCGCATTCTTCTTCTTCTTCTTCTTTGCATTCTTCTTCTCCTCCTCTCCTTCTTCTTCTTCTTCTTCTTTGCAATTCTTCTTCTTCTTCTTCGCAATTCTTCTTCTTCTTCTTCTTCTTCTTCTTCTTCTTCTTCTTCTTCTTCTTCTTCTTCTTCTTCTTTCTTCTTCTTCTTCTTCTTTGCATTCTTCGCATTCTTCTTCTTCTTCTTCTTTGCATTCTTTCTTCTTCTTCTTCTTCTTCTTTGCATTCTTCGCATTCTTCTTCTTCTTCTTCTTTCTTCTTCTTCTTCTTCTTCTTCTTCTTCTTCTTCTTCTTCTTCTTCTTCTTCTTCTTCTTCTTCTTCGCAATTCTTCTTCGCAAATTCTTCTTCTTCTTCTTCTTCTTTTTCTTCTTCTTCTTCTTCGCAATTCTTCGCAATTCTTCGCAATTCTTCTTCTTCTTCTTCTTCTTCTTCTTCTTCTTCTTCTTCTTCTTCTTCTGCTTCTTCGCAATTCTTCTTCGCAATTCTTCTTCGCAATTCTTCTTCTTCTTCTTCGCAATTCTTCGCATCTTCTTCTTCTTCGTCTTCTTCTTCTTCTTCGCAATTCTTCTTCCTCTTCGCAATTCTTCTTCTTCTTCGCAATTCTTCTTCTTCTTCGCAATTTTCTTCTTCTTCTTCTTCTTCTTCTTTTCTTCTTCTTCTTCTTCTTCTTCTTCTTCTTCTTCTTCTTCTTCTTCTTCTTCTTCTTCTTCGTCTTCTTTTTCTTCGTCGTGGTCGTCGAAAGCTCAGGCAGTATCTATTGTTTCCTGAGCGAAAATGCGTCGCACAGCCGTTAAGCGCCTGACAAGTCAGACCCAGCGAGTTCGATTTATGCATGGGAGAGAATTGTTAACTTTGATGTTTCTTGGGGGGAAAAAGAGGCAAGAGAAATTGTTTGGTATTATTCTTTTATTATTTCGAGGGTAATGGAATAAACACTCATTAATGGATGGATCGGTGGATGGATGGATGGATGGATGGATGGGTGGGTGGATGGATGGATGAGTGGGTGGGAGGGTGGTGGATGAATGGGTAGGTGGGTGAATGGCAAAGCTATAGGCATCATAATGAATAAATGGGTGGATGGATAGGTGGATAGATGGATGGGTGATTGGGTAGGTGGATAGCAAGGTTATAGGCATTACGAAGAATGGACGGATGAATGGATGGATGGATGGATGGATGGTGGACTGATTGACTAACTATCTGACTGACTGTTTTTAAGGGTTGATTGACTCATTGATCGATCGATTAATTGATTGATTGACTGTACAATGCATTTGCAATAACTGCTGTCAATGCATCGATAGCCTCCGGAAATAAACTTCGACGTCAGCTAGAGTGGAGAGGGTCGGCTTTTTGGCTTTTTGGTTTTTTTCGTTTTGTTTTTTGTGGGTCTTTTTATTTTTTTTATTTTTTTGTTTCTTTTATTTTTGTTGCATCGGAGTATAATTAGTGTTTTTAAAATAAATGGTTCGGGGGGGGGGGGGGTGAAAAAACATTGAAAATTAGTTGTAAGAGGATTTTTTACATTTTTTGTTTTTTCTTTGGGGGGGGGGTAGGTTTGTGGGATTGCCGCGCGCGCACGAGTATGTCAATCAAATTATTTTTTTCAGATGGTACTTTGATATGGGGAAGGATAGTTCAGTGGCGAGCCTTGTTTCCCACTAAGTTAAGCGCGTCGAGCGTGGTTACCAGTTGGATGGGTGACCGTTTGCGCGCCTTGGCTTCAGTACAGTTTCCCCAGTTCACCCAGCTGTAAATGGGTACCTCCCCTCTTTAGGGTCAGGGAAGTAAAGCAGCGAGGGAGGGGGAGAGGGGCGCCCCCCTCAATATGCTGGCCCTAGAGAAGTGAGGTCTCTGACGCTGCTCTCCACACACTTAATAGGTTATGGGCTCCTTACCTCCTTTACCCTTACATTGAATAAGCCATGCATTTGCTTTGTTTTTCATCAAGCCATCTATCTAGGAACAAAAAACTTGATCAATATTATCTGACTACACTATTACCATAACCAATAGTAATTTTTAAAAAACTAACTACACTATTACCATAACCAATAGTAATTTTTTAAAAACTAACTACACTATTACCATAACCAATAGTAATTTTTTAAAAACTAACTAACTATTACCAAAAAACAATAGTAATTTTTAAAAAACTAACTACACTATTACCATAACCAATAGTAATTTTTAAAAAACTAACTACACTATTACCATAACCAATAGTAATTTTTAAAAAACTAACTACACTATTACCATAACCAATAGTAATTTTTAAAAAACTAACTACACTATTACCATAACCAATAGTAATTTTTAAAAAACTAACTACACTATTACCATAACCATATAATTTTTAAAAAACAAAACTCACTATTACCATAACCCAATAATTTTTAAAAAACTAACTACACTATTACCAAAAACCAAAAAGTAATTTTTAAAACTAACTACACTATTACCATAACCAATAGTAATTTTTAAAAAACTAACTACACTATTACCATAACCAATAATAATTTTTTAAAAACTAACTACACTATTACCATAACCAATAATAATTTTTTTAAAACTAACTACACTATTACCATAACCAATAGTAATTTTTAAAAAACTGACTACACTATTACCATAACCAATAGTAATTTTTAAAAACTAACTACACTATTACCATAACCAATAATAATTTTTTTAAAACTAACTACACTATTACCATAACCAATAGTAATTTTTTTAAAACTAACCACACTATTACCATAACCAATAGTAATTTTTTAAAAACTAACTACACTATTACCATAACCAATAGTAATTTTTTAAAAACTATCTCCAACAGAAAAATAGAAACAGGAAAAAAAAGAAAGAACATACTAAACACTCACACGCGACCAAAAACTTTTTTTTTTAACTCATGTATACAAAAGGGTGTGCGTTTGTGTTGTGTGCGTGTGGGGTTGTTGTGTTTGTGTTATGTGTGTTTGTGAGTGTCAAGTCAAGTCATGTCAAATTTTTTTTAGATGGTACATTAAATTTTACTCCTCTTTTCATTGATAACCCAATGCATTGCTTTTTTTCTTCATGGTGTTATGTTCGTGTTTTGTCTTTGTAGTGTGTTTATGTGCTCATGCGTGCGTGCGCCGAGAGAGCCTTGCAAGCATCAAAGTGAATAGATAATAAATGAAGATTTAAACTGTTGCGGTATGGGGCCAGCGTTTCGGTTGCCTTCCGTTCTCTGTACCTATTTCCTCGCTAATTCAAAGTGTGCGTGCTAAGCCTGACAGCTAATATAGATCTCTGTTTGTTTACCCAAGCTTCGGGCATTTGAAGAAAACCCCTCCCCCAAACCCCCTCCTCTCTCTCTCTCTCTCCTCTCTCTTCTCTCTCTCTCTCTCCTCCTCTCCTCTCTCTCTCTTCTCTCTCTCCCTCTCCTCTCTCTCTCTCTCTCTCTCTCTTCATGGACTGTCCAGTCGTTTATTGCGACAAGGGTTTTTCCGGTGAGCGACTAGTCTAGAGAGAGAGAATGGCGGTGGTGTTTGGTGGTGGTGATTGTGGTGGTGTGGTGGTTTGTGGTGATGGTGGTGATTGTGGTGGTGGTGGTGGTGTTTGGTCGGGGTTTGATTGTGGTGGTGGTGGTGGGGGTGGGTGGTGGTGGTTGACAGAGAGAGGGGAGGGTGGAGAGTGAGATTTTATTTTATTTTATTTTATTCTTTTATTTCGATGATAATGGAATAAGCACTTAAATGCTTTTTTTTTTTTTACATCCAGTCCCCATGTGTATGCGGTTTTGTAAATTCTGTCTTCCGTTCCCACCGGCACACAATGGCCTACTCTACGCTTCAGTACAGTCCCCCAGTTCACCCAGCTGTCAATGGGTACCTGCCATCTTTAGGGTCAGGGAAGGTAAAGCAGCGAGGGAGAGGAGATGGGCGCCGCTGCCCTCAATATGCTGGCCCTTAGAGAAGTGAGGTCTCTGATGTCTCGCTCTCCTACGACCACATAGGTTATGGGACACCTTTACCTTTATATCATAGTTAGGCGTAGGTTTAGATGTAGATGCCAGCTTTAGATATTGTTATTTATTATTATTATTTTTATTATTATTATTATTATTATCATCATTTTTTAAAATAGGGTAAAGGTGTCCCATAACCTATGTGGTCGTAGGGGAGCGAGGCATCAGAGACCTCAGCTTCTCCAGGGGCCAGCATGTTGAGGGCGGCACCCATCTCCTCTCCCCTCGCTGCTTTACCTTCCCTGACCCTAAAGAGTGCAGGTACCCATTTACAGCTGGGGGAACTGGGGGGAACTGTACTGAAGCCAAAGCACGAAAACAGTCACCCATCCAACTGGTAACCACACTTGATGC
>CM054165.1:34922049-34929549 GCA_028751875.1 Rapana venosa
GCGCTCGTGATCTGCTGACCGGGTTCGAATCTCGTCCAAGGAGATATTCTCCCCTGGAGTTAACATCAGTGCAGACTCCACTCTCCCCAAAAGTCCTTCGGATGAGACTATAAACCGAGGTCCTGTGTGCGAACGCACGCAGAACATCTTGCGCGCTCGTTAAAACCCGCTCCGCTTTTTGTAAGAGTAGGCCATCGTGTGCAGGTGGGAATGGATGACAAAATTGAAAAAACTGCATACACACGGGGAATGGTTGTAAAAAGCACTACAATGAGAGCTTACTTCATAATTCTCGAAAAACAAGAATAAACACACACACACACACACACACACACACCACACACACACCCCACACACACAACACAACACACACTGCCTAGAACTAGAATTGACGAAAGATGGAAGGAGGGGTGTTGATTTTAATTTCTTTTATTTTGAGGATAATGGAACAAGCGCTCGTGTGCTTTTTTTCTATCCAGTCCCAGAGTGCATGCAAGTTGTATACATTTTGTCATCCGTTCCTACCGTACCGATATACATGCAATGGCCTACTCTTCCGAAAAGTGGAACAGGTTTTTAACGATCTGAACCTGTGTCTTTTCTTACAGTCACATCACAACATCAACAGTATAACCCACTATTTTATTTTATTCTTTTTATTTCGAGGATAATGAAATAAGCACTCATGTACTATTTTTTCTATCTAGTCTCCATGTGTATGCAAGTTTTGTAAACTTTGTCCTTCGTTCTCACCGTACCAGCACACAAACAATGGCCTACTCTTCCAAAAAGCGGAACAGGTTTTTAACAATTTGAACCTGTGCTTTCACTTAGTCACATCACGAGTTCAACAGGCTAACCACTAGACTACCCTAGCCCTGCAATGCTCATAGCTAAAAAGGTAAAGGAGTCCCATAACCTATAAGGTCATAGGGCAGCAAGGTGTCAGAGACCTCAACTTCTCCAGGGGCCAGCATATTGAGGGCGGCGTCCATCTCCTCTCCCTCGCTGCTTTACCTTCCCTGACCCTAAAGAGGGCAAGGTACCCATTTACAGCTGGGTGAACTGTACTGAAGCCAAGGCGCGCAAACGGTCACCCATCCAAGTGGTAACCACGCTCGAGGCTGCTTAAAACCTTAACTTGGGGAAAGCGAGTGCTCTGACCACTGAGCTATCCCGTCCTTATAGGAGCTCTTTTAAATTGCCTCTAACCATTCGATCCGCTTCTAGACAATGACTGTGACACAACCCGGGAGCACTGGTAGTTTTTTAAGGAATGATTGTTGTTGCTGCCGGTTATAATTATATTGACAGCAAAGTGATTACTTTTGATTGAATTAATTTGATTCAAGATAGAGAGAACTCAGGAGAAGTAATGATATGTTTTCCTGTATGATTTAATTAAGAAGGAGAGGGGGGTGAGAGAGGGGACAAAGGGAGAGAGAGAGAGGGGAGGTGGGAGGGAAAGAGAGGGAGGGAGGGGGAGGGAGAGAGAGGGGGAGGGAGGGGAGAGAGATAGAGGAGGAAAGGAGAGAGAGAGGGGGGATGGAGATGGAGAGAGAGGAGGGAGGGAAGAGAGATAGGAGGAAGGGAGAGAGAGAGAGAGAGAGAGAGAGAGAGAGAGGAGGGGAGAGAGAGAGAGAGAGAGAGAGAGGGATGGAGATGGCGAGAGAGAGAGGAGGGAGATGGAGAGAGAGAGGGTGGGAGGGAGGACATGGGGAGGAGAGAGGGTGGGATGGAGAGAAAGAGAGAGAGGGGGGATGGAGGGGATGGAGAGAGACAGATAGACAGACAGACAGGGACAGACAGACAGACAGACAGATCGACAGACAGAGAAAGAGAGAGAGAGAAAGAGAGAATCTGAGAATTTCTTCTGTTTGATATCCCAATCTGTCGACAAAGCACTTTCTTATTTTCCAGTGTTGAGGCTTCGAAATAATGTTTATTTATTCTTCTCTCACTTAGAAAGCCTTCGCTTTCTTTGTTTCGAAAACCTGGTATATTTTTACTTTTTTTTGTTTTTTTAACAGGCACAGTTTGTAAATTGTGTGGTCTCTCTCTTTTCTCTCTCTCTCTCTCTCTCTCTCTCTCTCTCTCTCTCTCTCTCTCTCTCTCTCTCTCTCTCTCTCTCTCTCTCTCTTTCTTTCTTTCTCTCTCTCTCTCTCAATCCTGTTCTGCTTTTCGTAAGAGTAGGCCATTGTGTGCAGGTGGGAACAGATGACAGAATACAAAAAACCGCATACACACGGGACTGGATGTAAAAACCCATATAAGGGTATGTTCCATTATCCTCGATATAAAAGAATAAGATAAAATACATAAATAAATAAAATGTGTAGATGTTCGTTTATATGACTTTATATGTTTGGCTTTTTGTTCTTTTCTACTTTTTGTTGGTTTTGTTTTTGTTTTTGTTTTGTTGGGGGGAGGGGTTTGGGGGGAGGGGTTTAAGGTTTTGTTTAGTTTTTGTTTGGTTTTCGTTTTTACTGTGTGAGTATATGAGTTTTGGGATTATTATGATGATGTGTCCCTACTGGCGGGGACTATTGTAAAAAAAAAAAATTAAAAAAGCACATGGGTGCTTATTCATTATCCTCGAAATAAAAGAATTTGTCGTTGTCCTTTGTGTGTGTGTGTGTGTGTGTGTGTGTGTGTGTGTGTGTGTGTGTGTGTGTGTGTGTTGTGTGTGTGTGTGTGTGTGTATGCGTGTGTGTGGAGGCAGAGAGAGAGAGAGAGAGAGAGAGAAAAGAGAGAGAGAGAGAGAGAGAGAGAGAGAGAGAGAAGATGAGAGAGAGAGAGAGAGAGAGAGAGAAGGGAACGAATGAATGAAGGACTGAATTTTGTGTAAAGAGGGATATAGAAGATGCATACCAATTTCTTTTTTACATCCAGCCATCTGGTTTTAAAAAGACAAGATTTTTTTAAGAGAAAGAAGGGAGAAAGAGAGAAAGAAAAGAAAAGACAGAAAGAAAGAAAAAAAGAGAAAAAAAAGAGAGAAAAAGAAAAGAAAGAAAGAAAGAAAAAAAAGAACGAAAGAAAGAGAGAAAAGAGAGAAAGAAAGGAAAAAAAACAATCAAATGTCATGAATTAACAGAGCATGAACAAGAGATATTATATATTATATTTTATATATATTATATAATATATATTATATATTATGGGCACACACACCCCCCACACACACACACAAAACTTACAAAGAGCAGCCCGACAGTCATGCGGCAGACAGACACAGAGGAGAGATTCAAATCAATCCAATCAAATTCTTTTATTTCGAGGATAATGAATAAGTACCCGTGCGCTTTTTTTCTTTTTCATCAGTGAGACAGACAGACAGACACACACACACACACACACACACACACAGGGGGACGAGATAACCTAGTGGTTAGAACATTGCGCTCGCAATCTGACGACCCGGGTTCCATTCCCGTTCAAGGGGATGTCTTTCCCTGGAGTTAACATCAGTGCAGACTCCACTCTCCACAAAAAGTCCTTCGGATGAGACTATAAACCGAGGTCCCGTGTGCGAACGCGCGCAGAACATCTCGCGCACACGTTAAATCCTGTTCCGCTTTTCGTAAGAGTAGGTCATTGTGTGCTGGTGGGAACAGATGACAAAATTTGCAAAACCGCATACACACGGGGCCCTGCTGGTGTTTTTTTTAAAAGCACATGAGTGCTTATTCCATTATCCTCGAAGTAAAAGAAGAAAGAAAGAAAAAAGACAATGACAATTCTCTAAAGAGAGAGAGAGAGAGAGGAGAGAGGGGAGGAGAGAGAGAGAGAGAGAGAGAGAGAGAGAGAGAGAACTCGAACTCGAACTCGAAAGATTTATTCACAAAAAGGCCATTGACCCATACATGAAGGGGAGTTGCCGAACTGCTTAGTATTTTAGTGATAAAAATAAGGAAAACCACTCCCTAAAAAAAATGTTATTGTATAACCACAACCACCACAATAAAAATCAGTTACAAAAAAATATGACTTAAGAAACCAAGATATCTCTTATTCTAAAGGCTTTACACAAATATAAAGCAGGCTGCGCATAAAAGAGAGAGAGAGGAGAGGAGAGAGGAGAGAGGAGGGGAGAAGGGGAGAGAGAGAGGGGAGAGACTACAATATTGTAGGGGAAAACAATGACTCTTCAGGGCTCTTCTTCTTTCTTTTCTTTCATCTTCGCTGGTGCCTTCGGCGTCGCGGGGAGACACAGAGTCTGTTGCAGCAAGGCGGGAGGTTGATGTAGTGACGGTCATGGGCTCGCAGGGTTGTCAGCCGGAGTCGCTCATGTCTCCTTGGGCTACCCTTTGGGTTTCCAGCATTGTGTTGGTGGTTATGCCGTAGGGGTGGTTGGTTGGGCGGCATTTAGTGAGGGACCAAAGTGGCTTCAGAGGTTCTGTTTTCTTTACCTGACCCCAAAATCAAAGATCACACCTGAAGACTTACCGGGGAAAAAAGAAGGCAGGAGGAAGTTGGGAGGGGGATGAGGGGTTGGTGTATGTGGGGGGTGGGGGGGTGGGAGGTTTTAGAGGCGGATGACTGTACCTGAGTGTATTTTGGCAGATAGTTCAGATTCTGAGGTGGGGCAATGACAAAGGAAAATAAGGAAGGGGGGGGGGGGTGAGGGAGAGGAGAGCTGCAGAAAAGGGGGATAGAATGTGGTTTGTCTTTGTGATATGTAATAGGTCACACTTTCCGGTTGAGCTTCGGGGGGGGGAGGTAGTGCTTTTAGCAGAGGTTTGCAAACAGTCCAAACAGGGATCAGGGTAGTCAGTGTGGACCATCGCTTTCCCCCCCCAAGGTTAACAGCATGAGCGTGGTTACCAGTTGGATGGGTCCCCTTTGGTACCCTTTGGTTTTAGTACAGTTCCCCCACTTCCCCACTGTAAATGGGGACCTGCCCTCTTTAGGGTCAGGGAAGGTAAAGCAGTGAGGGAGAGGAGATGGGTGCCACCCTCAATATGCTGGCCCCTAGAGAAGTGAGGTCTCTGACGCCTCGCTGCCCTATACGACCTTATATGTTATGGGACACCTTTACCTCGTTAGTCTAAATATGTCTGCTTACTTTAGAACTTTGTTTTCTTTAAAGTGTCAAAAATGCACTGTGTGATTGTTTTAAGGGATTGGGGACATAGACTAGTGTCAGGTAGTAAGTTATGAACAAGCTGGAAATGATTGTCATCTGAGGATTGCTTGTGTTCCTACACCCCCACACATGTATATTGTGATGTTCTTCTTCTTATCTTCACCTATCTCATAGTCTTGTAGACCGTTGGGACACCACTGAAGATTTTGCAATCAGCTTCCTCCACTCCTCGCGGTCCTCAGCTTTTGTAGTAAGTCGTTCCAGTCAAGGTCAGTCCATGCTCTGATGTTGTCTTCCCATCGTTTTTTCTCTTCGTCTCCCTCCTTGTACTGTTCCCTGTAGTAGGACAGTCTTGGCCAGTTCAGATGTTCGTGTGATGTGCCCGTACCACGTCAGTTTGAGGTGTGTTATTTTTTACTGAAGTCAGGAGCTCTTCATATGGTCCGATGGAGTTTTCAGTTCTCGTTTTCACTTCCTTGTTAGGGATGTGATCTCAGTATGAGATGCCAAGGAGTTTGTGAAAGCACCTCATCTCCATTGCCTGTATCCTTCTTTTAATGTCTGTTGTTAAGGTCCACGTTTCACATGCGTACAAAAATATGGACGTGACAGCGAAACGCATCAGTCTGATCTTGAAACTGATTGGGTTGTTCTTGTCATTCCAGAGGACTTTCAGTTCGGTCATTGCAGCTGTGGTCTGGGCTATCCTGGAGAGAATTTCAGGTTTTGATCCTTCACCTGATACTACAGCTCCCAGATATTTAAAGCTATGGATGGTCTCAATTTTCTTGCCATCTATAATTATGTCAGTGCTGATGCCATTGGCACTGTTTGTCATCAACTGGGTTTTTCCTGCACTGATCTGCATGCCATATGCTGACGATGCTTCATCAAGGTGATTTACAAGGCTGACTAGCTCTTGCTCTTCTCCAGCTAGGCCATCAATCAATGTCATCGGCAAAACATAAGTTTGTAACTGTCCTGCCTTCAATGCTGACTGTTCCCCCATGGTTTTCAAGTGAATCAGCCATTATTCTCTTTAAGATGATGTTGAAGAGGGTGGGAGAGAGCAGACATCCTTGGCATACTCAAACTGTGGTTCGAAACCAATCTCCTATGTTGCTATCATAGTAGACTGTGGTGGTTTCCTTGTTATAGAGGCATTTTATGGTTTTGATCAGGCTGGTATTGATGTTATACAGCCTCAGGGTTGCCCACAGAGCTGCATGCCAAACTCTGTTGAACGCCTTCTTCAAGTCTACAAGTACGTGGTAAAGATCTTGTTGGTGTTGCAGGTACTTCCCACAGAGAATTCTAAGGCCGAAAATTTGTTCGGTTGTGCTCCGTCCTGCTCTGAACCCTGCCTGCTCTTCTTTGATGATCTCCTCAGCTTGAGGCTTTAGTCTGTTCAGGAGGATTCTCAGCATGACTTTGCCTGGATGGCTGATCAGGCTGATGGTACAGTAGTTTTGGCATAGTTGTCAGTTGCCTTTCTTCAGGAGAGTGATAATCAAGGACTGTGTCCAAGGTGTTGGCCTGTCCCCTGTCTGCCAGATCTTATTGCAGATGGTCAGTAGCACCTCTGTCATGGCCTCTCCTCCTGCCTGGACCAGTTCTGATGGAATGTTGTCCACTCCTGCCGACTTCCCTCTTTGTTAGTGATCTTACTGCACCTTCAACTTCTTCCTGTAGGATGGGGATGCTGCTGTTGTTGGCTGGTGGAGGGACATCTAACACCTGGGGGACTCTCTCCTGTTGCTGTGTGAGTGTGTACAATTCAGAGCAGTGCTCTGTCCACCTCTTTAGAATTGCTTGATCTTCTGTGAGACATTTCCTTGCTTTGTCTTGGACGGTAGTGGTTCTCTCTTGTTTCGAGCTGCTCGGGTCTGACACTAGCTGGTAGGCTTTCTTGCTGTTGATTTTCTGCAGGCTTTTTTGTTGATACCTTGGGAAGCTAGCAGACAAAAACAGAAATGAGAGTAGACTGCGTTTACTGGGAGAGGAGAGAGGAGAGAGAGAGAGAGGAGGAGGAGGGGGGGGGGGGGGGGGGGGGGTAGAGGAGGAGGGGAGGGGGGGGGAGAGAGATGGATGGGGAGAGAATGAGAGGGAGAGAGAGGAAGAGAGGGAGAGGGGGGGGGAAGAGGGGGGAAGACAGAGAGGGAGAGAGAGGGAGGGAGAGAGAGGGGGAGAAGGAGACAGAGAGGGAGGAAGAGAGAGGGAACAGAGAGGGGGAGAGGAGAGAGAGGGGAAGAGAGAGAGGAGAGAAATGAGAGGGGAGAGAGAAAAGGGGGAAAGAGAGAGAGAGGTGTGTGTGTGTGTGTGCGTGCAAGATGTGCGTACGTGTGTGTATGTGTGTGTGTACGTGTGTGTGTGTGTGTATGTACGTGCGTGCGTGTGTGTGTGGTTGCGCGCGG
>CM054165.1:34932330-34953267 GCA_028751875.1 Rapana venosa
TAAACACAAATAGAAAAACAAAAAAAAAACCCAAAGAGACAAGCAAACAATAAAAACAGACTAAAAACGTATTTTTTGTTGAATAATCGGGTTGTCTTCTGCCAATTTTTTTGATTCTGGCATTCCCCAATGGACAAATCTTTCAGGCCGACAGCAGGATCTAAACAGACTGCAGGGTTTGGGGCTGGCAGCCACACTTGCACCATCTCCCTTATCTACGCACCCATTGGCAGATCTAAACTTCCCAGCCAGTAAACGTTTTGCTGTTTTTGTGGGCCTTGGGGCAGCCTTTTCTGAAGCAGTAATAACCCTGAGTGTGAACACCTTCCTTGGGAAATTTGGCTCGCACAGAACAACAAAATCACAGCAGCACTCCTGGGGGAATAAAAAAAATAGGGTTTAAAAAAAAATTGCCCCAAGGGGTGTGTGTAATTTTTTAAAAACTGGATATTTTTAAAGGCAGGCGGGAAGGGATGCAGAAATTCATTTGTTCTTCAGTTGGGATGCAAAAACAGCTCAACAACCTTTTACCAGTACTGCTTGGGTAAAGGGCCCTTCATTGATCAAAAAAAATAAAAACATAAAATGGGTGTTCCACTAAATAAAATCATTATCTAAAAAAAAAAGAAAATAATAAAATATTCCCAGACTGCTTACAAATTAAAACTTCATGATTTGATTAAAACGATGAAGAAATAGCCCCTTAAGCACAGCATAGTTACGTGGAAATACAATCCATTTAAAAAAAAATAATTTATACCCTTTTGAGAACTTTTTACACTAACATGGTTAATTCCCCGTTAAGGACATTCACCTTTTTAGGAATTGGGGATTGCCACAACTATAGAAGGCAACCGTCTAGAAAAGACAGTCAGGTGTAAAGTCACGTGCTCTGTCCTGCTTTGGCTTTTGTTTCCCTTTCTCTCCCTAGTTCACGACGCAGAGCTTTTCCCATAAAGGGAGATGGTTTACACAGCAGGCAGGCTGGGGTCGTGCTTACTCTGGTTTTAATCAACCTTTGGACAGTCAAGATTTGGTTTTTTTAATTTTCAGACTCATGGGAAATGTGGGGTTTTAGTTTGTGTAGAAAAAGGGTTTCCTTAAATCCTTTTTATTTAGAAAAAAAAATTAAGGGTGCCCAATGCCATGCAGATGGCAAACTCACAAAACACACACACACCACACACACACACACACACACACACCAAAAACCCAACCAACACCCACAACCTTTCTTAAGTATGTTGCACCTTTTCAATAAAATAAAAAGTTTCCCCTTTTTCTTCAATCAAAAAAGAGAAAATTTCCCCCATCCACTATATTAACAAACAATTGTACAAAAATTTTTTTCTCAACAGTTCTAAAAAAGTTTTGTAAAATAAGCTAGGCCCCCAAAAATACAAGAAATTTGCTCTATTCCTACTCTTGGTCACCAAAAAAATCAAACTAAGTGCTGGCACTGATTTTTTGCCATTAAGAAAATCCCTCCTCATGAATCCAAAAATAACCTTGAGGTTTAAAAGCACCAGGGGTGATAAAGCCTTAGATTTCATGCCTACACACCCCCTAACATACAGAAAAAAATTTTGGGAAAGTTGGAGGTACCCACCAAACTGATCCCAAAAACGGGGCATATGCATAAATCTCCCCATTAATGAATTTGGGAAAAGCTCGGCCCGAAGTTGGGAAAAAACGAAAAAATAGGAAAGAAAGAAAAAATGGTAACCCAACAATTTTTTTTAAAAGGAAACCCAAACCCCCCCCAAAACAAAAAAAAAAAAACCAAAAACAACAACCAAAAAACAAAAGCACAAAACAAACAACCAACAACAACACAAAAACCCCCAAAAAAAAAACCCAAAACAACAAAATTAAATGGAACACTAGTCAAAATCACATTAAAAATACAGCATGTATGCTGGGGTTTAAAATCCACACCCAATATTTTTTAGACCATTTTTAAATCTCTTGCCCTAATGCTCATTAGAGTTGACCCCTTTTTTTAAAAGAAGGGAAAAAAAGTCACAGACCTGGTTCCCTGTCTTAAAGATTCCGTTTTCATTTAAACAAAACTGACATTTTAATTAGTTTTTTTCTGTTTTGTTTGGTGATATTGAAACAGTTTTCTCACTCACTCCCCTGCCCATATCAGGGAGGCTTTCACAAGAATTTTTTTATCTTTGCCTTGGCCAATGTGTTTTAAAAGATACTGTCCTTGCCTTCCCCGTTACAAGGAATAAAAAATTGTTTTTTTTTAAATTCATCCACCCTTGTGTAAAGGATGCGTCTCCCACTCTCTTTCTTTTTCTTAGGGAAAACAAAAAAAAGGTGGGTTCTTTCTTCGGCCATGGTGAGATTTATACTTTTCCTCACTCTGAGCTGTGTTAAGTAAAAAAAAATTTGTATCATTTGCTGGGCCATTGTATAATATTGTACTGTCCCTCACCTCCCCAAAGTAATGTGTTAAGAAAAAAAAAAAAGGGGGTTTCATTGCTTTGGCCTTGTGTGATTTTTGATACTGTCTCCTCACCTTTGAGCTAATGAAAAGTAACAAAATTGGTTTTTTGCTTTGGCCTTACAGATTTTGCACTTCCTCTCACCTCTCCAAGAAATGTTTTTTATATAAAAAGGTGGATACCTTTTGCTTTGGGCCCATTGTTGTTTTTGATACTGTCTTCTCACCTCTCCAATTTGTGTTAAGTCAAAAGAAAATTGGTATTTTTCGTATAAACCCCTCCTTGAAATATAATTTCCTCTTTTTCCCCTCGTATGTCTTAGATTAAAACAAAAAGTGGGTTGGTAATTTCCCCAGCCATTGTGTGATACTGATATGTCTCCTCACTCTACAATTATGTGTTGAGTCTATAAAGGGGTGGATGTTTGGGATTATTTTCTTCGGCCCTTGTGTGATTGATATGTCTTTTCCTCTTGACAGTTTGTGTTGAGTCCAAAAAAAAGGGTGGTTTTGTATTATTTCTTCCGTGGTTGTGTGATATTGCTATGTTTCCTCACCTCCTTTGTTAATATTAATAAAAAAAAAAAAAAGTTGGAGTAACTTCATACGGCTGTAGAAAGTGTGAACTGATCGCCTGCACTGAGTGTTGCTCCCCCCATGGTTAAACCCCCAACCCGGCAAAAGAGGGAAAAAGAGGGGAAAAGGCAAAAAAACCCCTGGACTCCAGGGTGTGTGTGTTTGTGTGTGTGTGTGGGGTGTGGGGGACAGCCCTTCGCCCGCATGATTACCTCCCCTTTCCCCGCGCACGTCACTTCCCGGGCCTTGACTGGCGTTGGTGAAAAGTTCCCGGTGCCACTGCCAGGGGGTTGTCGTTTAGTCTTTCCAAGGGAGGACCCATTCATTTCGCAGGTCTTTTTGGTTTTTTGGGGGTTGGTTTTTTAGGGGTTTTTTAATATAGGATTGTCCCAACTGGCTCTGAGATCATATCTTTTCTCTGTTTCTCTCTGTCCCAGTTTTCTCCTGTATTTTTGTCTGTTCCTTGTATGGTTCTGTCGCTTGTCCGATTTTGTTGGTTTTGGGGTGTGTGTGGGTGTGTTGTCAGAACTGGCTGTGCAGCTATGTATGCATGATTCATGTGGGTGGCGTTAGGGATTTGAGAGAGGAGGGAGACGACAGCGACAGAAGAATAGAGTTCATTCCAGAATCAAATTCTTGCTCAACACTTTCAGTTAAAACCCCCATTACTCTTGCGACTAATTTCCCAGGGGAAAAAAAACTATCAAACACAGACACATTTTTCTTCCCTAAACGTTAAAAAACGCAACAATGTTGTCTGCCATATTTGCAAAAAATGCGCTTGGCTGCCGTTAACGCCTGACAATTAGGCCCAGTACTTCTGCTTCGTTGTGGGAGAGGGAAATGTTAATTTTAAAATTTCTAAAAAAACTTTTTTAAAAAGGGAGAGAATGGCAAGAAAACAGAAAATAACAAGAGGAAGGGGTGACAGGAAGAAAAAACAAGGCTAAAAAAACAAAAAGGGGATCGAAAAGGAAGGCTATTTGCACAGAATTCCCGAAGGTGGGGGTGCTGTTATATGGGCAGGGCCCGGCACCCCACAGAGAAGGGGTGGGGGGGGGGGGGGGGAAGGAGGAGAGAAAAGCGGGGGGAAAAAGGGAGAGAAGGGGTAAACCCCCCCCCCCCCCCCCAAAGGCTAACGAGGAAGGACTTCTGGGCAGGAAAAGCTTCCCAGGGGCCCGGAATCTTCTACAGGGAAGGAATGAGTTTACAGGGGGCAGGAATTACGTTTACAGGGACAGAAAAGGGCTTTAAGGGGCGGGAAATGAGTTTTCAGGAAGGGAGGTAAAAAAAAAAAGGGGGGGGTGGGGTTTGGGGAAATAGCTTTCAGAAAAAATCTTCGGGGCGTTCACTTGGGGTGTTTTGGTAGCTGAAGAAGATCGAAGGCTAAAACCCGGCGTTGCGTTTTCCTTTTTTTTCTTTTTTTCCTCCTGGTACTCCCTTTTTAGAGATGCAGATTGACAGATCTCAAAAAAATGTTTCTTCTTCCCCTATGTGGGTGCTAGGGGGGGGGGGCCTGACGATAAATAGCACCCCCCAAACCCTTTGTCTGCCTTTAGAAAAAAGGGGGGAGGGAAAGAGGGAGAGGAGGGGGAGAGGGAACTTTAATTTTAAAGTTTCAAAAAAACTTTTTTAAAAAAAGGGAAAAAGGGGGAAAAGAAAGAGAAAAAAAAAGAGGAAGGGGGAAGGAAGAAAAAAGGGAAAAGGCAAAAAAACAAAAAAAGGGGTCGAAAAAAGGGTATGAAAATTCAGAAGGGGGGATGGAAGAAGGGGGAAAGAGAAGGGGGGGGGGGGGGGGGGAAGGGGAAAAATGCAAGAAAAAACAACTGGGAATAAAAAACTTCTTCACATGTAGCTCTTTTTCCATTTTGGGCTCCAGGGAATCCCCTTCCCCCCCCCCCCCCAAAAAAAATAAAAACAAAAAAACCCGGGCCCAAACCACAAAAAAAAAAAATAAAAAAAAAATTTAAAAAAGGTTTTTTTAAAAAAAAAAAAAAAACAAAAAAAAAAAAAGGGGCCAAAAAAAAAAAAAAAACCCTTGGCCCCCCAAAAAGAAAAAAAAACAAAAAACCCCCCAAAAAAAAAAACACCCCAACCCCGGAAACCATTCCCAAAAAAAAAAAGAAAAATAAAAAAAAAAAAAAAAAAAAAAAACAAAAAAAAAAAAAAAATTTTACAAACCAAAAAAAAATAAAAGAAAGAAAAAAAAAAAAGAAAAAAAAAAAAAAAAAAAAACAAAAAAAAAAAAAAAACAACAAAAAAAAAAATAAAAAACAAAAAAAAAAAAAAAAAAAAAAAAAAAAAAAAAAAAAAAGAAAAAAAAAAAAAAACAAAAAAAAAAAAAAGCCCCACTTCCCCCACCCCGCCCGAGGGTCACAAAAAACCCCCAAACCAACGCCCAAAAAAAAAAACGGGGCCCCAAAAACCCCCCCCCCCCAACCCCCCCCCCCCCAAAGCGAGAAAATAAAAGAAAACCATAAAAAACCCCCACCCCCCAAAAAAATTTTAACCCAAAAAACAAACAAAAAAAAAAAAAGAGAGGAAAAACCAAACCAAAAAAGATGAAAAAAAAGAGAAAAACGACAGACAACAACAACAAGAAAAAGAACAAAAAACAGAGCCAAAAAAAACACAACCAAACTTAATAAGTCATAAAGATAAACATCTACACATTGTCAAAGGGTACACATATTGTTCACATAACTTAAATCAATTAATTAACAACAAGATCATTTAAAAATAAAATGAAAATTTCACTAAAACCCCATTCAATTAGTAAAAAAATCAAGAAATCGAAAAATCAAGAATAAACAAAACCAAATTTAAAAACAAGAAAAAAAAGACCCAAAAACACCCCCCTTCCCCAACCCCCCCCTAAAACAACAACGCCCCCCCAAAAAGCCAGACTAAAACAAGCGTCGCGGCGCGCGTACACAAACACCCCCTACACCACACACTACGCACGTATACCCAGATGACGCCACACACACACACACAACTCTCTCACCATACACCTCACAATACAAAATACACACACACACAACACACACACACACACCACACACACACACCCTGGATACTATCCATTCGAAAGCCCTTTTCCCTCACAACAAGTAATAGACCATGTCCTAATTAAAAAATATCATAACCGTACTTTTGTACAGAAAAAACCAGGAAAAAAACATTATTTTATTACGAAGACGCAACCCACAAGCATCAAGAAAAAGACCAATCTAACATCAGCTATTTCAACAATAAAACAGAACGCTTTTTTTCCCGGGCCTCTCTGCACACACGGAAGGGGCGCTCATTACTACCACTGACACCCATACACACATACACCACATATACCCACACACACACACAATTCGCATGCGCAACCCTATTACACTTTATTAGAATTGATACAAAAGTCCACAAAAGTAATGAAATTTGTCCAACAGAACATTGCAAATTAAAAAATCCATACCACGCTTTAACAACAAAATAAAACCCCAAAACTTTTTTTTAAGGGGGGGGAAAACTCAGACAAGTTTTTGTTAACAAAATCAAAAAAGCAAGGGCACAACACACACACACACAAAACACACACACACACAACACACACAAACACACCCACACACACACACACACATTACTTTTTCAAAGCAAGCTCACTAATGTCGTTACAAGAGAGAGAGAGAGAGAGAGAGAGGAAAAAGGAGAGAGAGAGAAGAGAGAGAGAGAAAGAAGAGAGAGAGGAGAGAAATAAAATTTGGGTATAATGCAGGGGGGATATTTTTACTTTGTTTAAAACAGATAAAGTGTGGATTTTCATTTTTGAGCATCAAGGGGATAAAAAAAAATGACTTTTGAAGTTTGTTAATAGGGGAGTTGAAAATGGTCAGGAGGGATTTCCCACAGCACGGGGCCCCGAGTAAAGTAAGCTTATTTGAAAAAAATTTCTTTTCTTGGGATTGGGAAAAATGGCTTTTCGGTATTTTGGAATGATTCTTGGGAATTTTCTTTTAAAGGGTGAGGAAAAATTCCCGTCTTACTTAAACATCAGATGCCTTTGTAAAAATTTTTCTTTGGTGTAGGGGAAATATTTAAATGGGTATAATCCACTTTAGTAAGGTAGTTTCTTCAGAAGAACCCGTTTAAAAGCACGTTTAACAGACTTAATAAAGGTTTTATAGTGTTGCACCAGCAGAATCCCCAGGGGTTTAAGTAAAACTATTGAGGATTGTATTTAAGCTTTAAGAATAGTTTTTTTGAAGAAAGTCAAGAAAAAAGTTTGTTTTAGTCAGTTGGTATACCTTTAGATATGTATTTTCAAAAGATGGGGTTTGGTGGTACCGCTGAGATTTTTATCCTTGTTACTCCCAGAATTTGTGGGGAGGGTTGTTCTATTGGTTTTTCCTTTCAATATGGATTTGGAGAAAATTTTTTGATAATTTTGTTTTTTGTCTGGGAGTGATAAGCATGATTTTTTTTTTTGGGGGTGTATAGACATGGATTTGTTCAGTCCATTTTACAAGATCTCAGTGCTATTTTTCAATGTTTTGCAAGAGGTTAATGTCAGTATGGTTTTATGTATGGTTGTGTCGTCAGCAAAAAATTCGCATTTAGATTTGATATGGAGAGGAAGGCATTTATGTAAAATGAAAAGAGAGGGTCCCAAAAGGATCCCCGTGGTATCCATAAAGAATGGGTTTGTTTGGATGTGACGTAGCTTTGAAAACACATTGTTGCCTGTTTTTAAGTAAGAAGAAGAAGTTCAAAAGTATTTTAGGAGATTATATAATCAGCTTTTAATGAGAAAAAAAATTTGGGCAAATTTTACAAAGCTTTTGTGAAATCTACAAATAATACTCCACAAAAAATTTTTTGTCAATAATGTTAGACACCCAAATTTTCTACAAGACTGTTATGCCGTTTTTGGGACGAGTGATTTTTTCTAAATCCGATGATTTGGGTGATGTAAATTGTTAATTCTATATGATGGGCTATGTGTTTATTATATGTTTTTTTCCCAAGGGTTTGAAGGTAAAATAAAATAAGGGTTGGCCTATAAATTTTAGGGGATCAGAAGTGTTCCAGCTTTGGATCGGAATCACCCTTTGAGTTTTGAAAGGGTTGGGGAAATAGTTCTTATGAAGACAAAGGTTAAAAATATGTGTGAGTGTCTGTAAAAATGGACTGGAGTTTCGTATTTTGCCACTATTCCATCAAGACCCGCGTACTCGTTGTTTGAGGTGGTCGGTAATCGTAGCCTCAGAAACAGATAGAAGGTATGTGGAGTTTTGGGAATACGCTTTCTTGGGAGAATTGTTTTAGTTCATTGGATCATTGGGCTTCGATTTTTCATTGGGTTTAAATTTTTTTCAAGAAATATTAAGAAGGATTGTTTAGTTTTTTAGCAGAAATTCTTAATTACGTAGATTTGGAAGCAAATGATTATTTTTTATTTGATTGATTTCCTTCCATACGTCTTTTAATTTTTTTTGGATGAAAGTAGATCTTGGGAAAATTTCCTTTTTTTTGCCGTTTTTGGAATTTTTGGGATTTCTTAATTTTTTTTTCCTCCTCATAATATTTTTGTTTTTTAAAAAATCCTTTAAAATAGCATGCTTCTTTAGTTCCTTTGTAAAACCCAAAGGGGGTTTTCGGGGCATGTTTGATCCCTTTTGGTTTTTTTTTGGGGGGATGTTTGTTTAGATTTCGTAAAAACTTTTATCCAAAACCCTGGCCAGGGCTGGATCGTAATATTGAATTTTTCCCAGAGCATGGAACGCTTAACTCTAGTAGAAAAGCTGCTCATTAAATTTGCAAAAGAGCGATGGTTTAGTTTTATGGCGGTTTAGGAAATTTTTTTTCCTTTTTTTTTACCATGTGGGACAGATGGGTAGTGGTCGCTACAGTGTGTAAGGGACACAGTTTTTTGAGTTTTTAGGGTTGAACATGATGTGATCAATGATTGTTTTAAAAATTTTTGTGATCTTGTGGGGGGTTTATAATTTGGGGAAGATTAAAGATTAATAACTTGGGGCCCTTGGGTTTTTACTTTTTCTAGGTCAATATTTAAAAACACCTAGTAAAAAACAATTTTCCCAGATTCTAATAGGACTATGTTTTTCATGGGGTCAAACTTTCTATCCAATTTTTTTTTTCTGTTGGATTTTTTGGCAAACCCCATTATAATAGGGCCGGGACCCTTTTTAGCACTTCGCCAGAGGTTTTTCATAACGTTCAAGATGGAAAAGACTTTTAACTTACGATCCTAATATAGATTTAAAACCCCGTTTCTTTGGGCTTTTGCGATCTTTTCGCTGATTTTTTTTGGGTGGAAATGTCGTGTTGGTTATGTGTTTTGTAAGTCTTGACTCGGGAAAAACTGTAATGAAATGGTTTTCTTGGTTTGTGATGAGTCTTGTTATATCTTTTGATTTTATTGATGATGGTTTAATTTAGGTGGCAAATTCGTAAGCCCCCTTGGGGGGCCTGAATTGTGTCTTGAATACATCTATAAAGTTAGTTTTTAGGAAAATATAATGTGTACAAGAATGGGAAGAAAGGAAAAAAAGGAGACAATGAATAAAATAATAAAGGAGGGGGGGTGGAAAATACTTGATGGGGATAGTGGTGGAAGGGGAAGAGAGGGAGTAAAATCAATTACCATCTGTAGCACCAATGTGTATAAATAATCAGTTGGTTTGTGAGAAAAAAAAAAAGAAAAATAAAAAAAATAACAATCTAAGGTGGGTGTTGGTTCCGAGAAAAAGGGGGGAGATTTTTTTAAAAAAAAAAAACAAAACAAAAAAAAAGCAAAAAAAAAAAAAACAAAAAGACAAAATGGAACCCAAAATTTACAAAAAAGGGAAAGGGAAAAACCAACCCCCCACCCCCCCCCCCAAAACAACCCCCAAAAAACAACAAAACAACACAACAACCCCAAACAAAAAAAAAACAACATAAAATTAATGGAAACAAAAAGTCAAAATCAATTCATAATACAGCATGTCTGATGAGGTTTGAACCCCCAAACCAATTTTTTGGGGGCCATTTGAAATCTTTTCCCTTATCTTCATTGGTTCCCTATTTTTTAAGAGAAAGGAACAAAAAGTCCAGACCCCCTGGTTCACTTCTGAAAAGATTCAGTTTCTTCTTTTGACTTCACATGATATTTTAAAAATTTTTTGTCTGTTTTTTTGTGAGATATTAAAACTGTTTTTAATTTCCCCCTGTTATAGGTTCAGGTGGGCTTGAAAAAAGGATTTTTATTTATTTGCCCTTGGCCATTTTTTGATACTGTACTGTCTTTGACCTTCCCCGTTATGTGTAAATAAAAAACGGTTTGTTATCATTTACATGGACCTTTTTGTGAAACTGAGCTGTTTCCCCACTTTTTTGTTTGTCTTAGTTTTAAAAAAAAGGTTTTTACATCTGCTTCCGCCATGTGTGTTTGATACTGTTTCCTCCCTCTCTAGCTATGTGTTAAATAAAAAATATTGTTCTTTGCTTCAGCCATTGTATGTTTTTCTTTTTCCCTTTTCCCCTCTCCAAATAAGTGTTAAGTAAAAAAAAAAAAAAAAGGTGGGTTCATTTGCAGGCCATTTTGTGTTTGATACTGTTCCTATTCTCGAGCAACTGTTAAGTAAAAAAAATTTGTGTTTTTTCCTGGGCCATTGTATGATATTATACGTCCTTTCACACTTCCAAGTAATGTGTTAATAAAAAAAAAAAAGGTGGGTTCATTTTGCATTGGCCATTGTGTGATATCGTACTGTTTCTACCCCCCAAAATTTTTTTGTGTTAAGTCAAAAAAAATTGGTTATTTTTTGTATCACCCTCCTGTGAACATGATATTCCTCTTTTTCCCGGGTACGTCTTAGATAAAAAAAAAAAGAAGGTTGGTGTCTTTTCCCCTCAGCCATTGTGTGATAGATATGTTTTTCCTCTCTGAAATTAGTGTTGGTCCTTAAAAGGGGGATGTTTGGTATTATTTGCTTTGGTTATTGTGTGTTTCTGATACTGTCTTCATTTTCTGACAGTTATGTGTTGAGCCATTAAAGCATGGATGTTTGGTATTATTTGCTTCACCTTTTGGTGTTAACTTGCTCCTGTTTCCCCCCACTCCCCTTTATTTAAGTTTTTAAGAAAAAAAAAATTTTTGGAAAGTAGCTGTTACACGGCTGTAGGAAGTGTGAACTGATCAGCCTAGCACGGGTTGGGGGGTTTGCTCCCACACACGGGTTTAAAACCCCCCAGACACGGGGAAAAAAGAGGGGAAAAAGAGGAGAAAAGGCAAAAAGCCCCCGGGGACTCCGGGGTTTGTGTGCCCGTGTTGTGTGTGTTTGTGTGTTTTGGTGTTGACACCCCCTTCGCCAAGCAGTGTTTTACCCCCCTTCCCCTGCACCTCCTTCCGGTCCTTAAATGGCATTGGTGAAAATTTTCCTGTCCCAACGCCAGGAGGTTTTTCCGTTTATCTTGCCAAGGGGGATTTCCTTTCATTTCTGCAGGTTTTTTTGGGTTTTTTTTGGGGGTTTTGGATTTTTTGGGGGTTTTTTTTTTTTATAGGGGAAAATTTTGGGCCCAAAACGGAGCTCTGAAAACTTATCTTTTCCTCTCTGTGTCTTTTCTCTGTCCTTAGTCTCCTCTGTGTATTGTCTGTTGTCTGTCTCCCCGTCTGATTAGGTTTTTGCCCTGCTTGTTGTGTGTGTGTGTTTGTGTTGATCGAACTGTGTTTTGGGGGCAGCATGTATCATGCATTCATGTCATTCATCTTCAATGCCTTTGTGCCTTATTGGCACGTAGGGAGAAAACCAAAAGTTCCCCACCTTCTGTCTGTCCGGGGTTTGGCTTCTAAAAGGTTTTCCCCCAGGTATGGGGGAAAGGGTTTCCTTCAGCTCTGTTAAAACAGCCCGACGCCAAGTGTTTTTGGGTTTCGGCCCTCTTTGCTTTTCCCTCGGGTGTCCAGTGGGGGGTTTTTGGGGCGTTTTTTCCTTTTCCCCGCGGCAGATATGCCCTATCCATCCCCATCGCCTATGCATGATGATGTTGTCCATGCTTTCTGGTTGCAACGGGCAAAAGTTCTTGGTTGGAGATGGTCTCAGGCCAGAAATGCGCAAGATTCTTCTGAGATTCTTCGTGTGGAATGTGGATAGTTTGTTGAGGTCACTCTCAGTCATCCTCCAGCACTCCGAGCGTACAAAAGGTGGAAAGTACACAGCTCTGGTTTAGTCTTAGTTTGGTTCTGGTGCTGTACTGGGACATTTCCACACATTGTTCAATTTCTATAAGCATTCTTGCTTTGCAAATTTCTGGTTCTTGATGTCCTGCCTGCTCCACCGTCATGCCTAACAGTGCTCCCGAGGTACGTGAACTCTTCAGTTGTTGGTAAAACTTCTCCATTCACTGTGACCGGTGAGGGGTTCTGGACGTTCAGTGTCCATTACTCTGTCTTCTTCTGACTGATTTTCGGGCCTACTTGCTGTGCGAAAGTGCTGAGACGGGATGTCTTCTCTTGAATGTGATGGTGGGTATGTGAGAGCAGTGCCAGATCGTCGCAAAATCTAGGTCTTCAAGTGTTGAGAAGGGGGTCCATCTGATGCCCCGTGACTGGTCAGCTGTTGTTTGTCTCATCACCCAATCAATTGTCAGGTTGAAGAGTAGTGCTGACATGGGGCAGCCTTGTCTGACACCGGTTTGTACACTGAAGCTGGTTTTTGCTGTTTCCTACTCTGCACGTGAAGTTTGTAGTAGAAGCTCTTAATGACTTGGATAATCTCCTGTGGAATTCCATATGCTCGGAGTATGCGCCATACATTTCTCGATGAATGCTGTCAAAGGCTTTTTCAAAATCTACGAAGTTGATATACAGCTGTCTCTGCCATTCCGTGCACTGTTCGATGATGTTTTGCAGGGTGAAGATCTGGTCTATGCATCTTCTTCCTGGTCTAAAACCTCCTGTTACTTTCTGAGTTGTTGGTCCCCTGCCTCTGAGATCCGTCCGATGATGATCTTTGCCAGAATCTTGCTGGGAACAGATAGCAGAGTGATTCCTCTCCAGTTGTTACAATTGTTCAGGGCTCCTTTCTTGGGATCTTCACGATGACTCCTTCTGTCCAATCTGCTGGTAGCTGTTTTCTCCTCCCATATAGCTGTAAAGAGTGGCTGTAGAACTTTAGATGCAAATTCTGGATCTGCCTTGAAAAGTTCTGCGTTGAGGTTGTCCTGGCCTGGGGTTTTTTCCATTCTTGAGAGAGCTGATTGCTGCTATAATCTCTTCCTTCTTTGGTGGTGACTGTTCACATTGAGATCGCATCAGATCTTGTACATCTGCCTCTCAGTTGGTGGTGGTCGTTGAGAACTTCGCTGAAATGTTCTGACCATCTTGCATCTTGTTCTGCTTCTGTGGTAAGTATGTGGCCTTGTTTATCTAGGATTGGTGTTTCGGTTTTTGCCCCGGTACTTGCCACTGACAGCCCTTATGTCTTTCACCTGTCCTTGTTCTCCCTTTGCGGCGGCCCTCCTCTGCTTGTCTTGCAATATCATCCATGTAGGTACGCTTGTCTGTTCTTGTCATTCTCTTCACAGTTTGGTTTGCTTCTCTGTATTTGTTGTTTGAAACCTCTCTCTTATCCGTTCTGACTTTGTCTCTAAGATTTTCTTCTTCAGTTCTCTCCTTTTTCTCAATGGCTTGCCAGGTGTCTGCTGTAATCCAAACCTTTTTCTCTTCCTCTGTCATGCATTCATGGGGGTGTGAAAATTTATGGGGTTTTGAGGAGGGGGGAGCGACGAAGCAGACAGCAGACAGACTAGAGCTTCATTCCAAATCAAAATATCAGGTTCATAAACCTTCTTAAAAACCCCCCCCCATTAGCCCTGCAGACTAATTTCCCATGGGAAAAACCCTATAAAACTGCACAGTTTTTTCCTTTAACTTCAAAACAGAACTACGTTGCTGCAATATCGCAAAAATGGTTTGGCTCCCTTTAAGTGCCTGACAGTGGCCCAGTATTTCCAAAACGGGGTTTGTGGAGAGAACTGTTATTTTTTAAATTTTTAAAAAAAAAAACGAAAGAAAAAAAGGCAGGAGAAGGGGCAAGAAGGCAGAAAATAGACAAAAAGAAGGAAGGGGGCGGGAAAAAAAGGGAAAAAGGGCAATAATAAAAATAAATTTTTAAATTTTTAAAAATAATAATAATATTTTTTTTTAAAAAAAGTATGGAATTTTATAGTGTAAATTGTAAAGCAACAGAAAACAAAAAAAAAGGGGGAAATTCAAAAGGGAAGGAATCTAGCACAGAATTTCCAAAAGGTGGGGATGCTTTTATATGGACGGGGCCTGACCCCCACAGAGACGGGGGGGGGGGGGGGGGGGGGGGAAGGAGCTGCAGAGAACAGACGAGTGAAAATTGGTGCAGCTGTAGCTCTTTCCTCCCCATGTGTGGCCCCCGAACTCCCCTCCCCCCCCCCCCCCTAAGTGTCGTGAACGACAGGAAGTGACGTTCAAAGGGGACGGGAAAATGCGTCTCAGGGACAGGAAGTGACGTTTACGGGACGGAAATGCGTTCTACAGGGCGGAAGTGAAGTGACTTTACAGGGACAGGATGAGTTCTACGGGGGACAGGAGTGACGTTTTTCGGGGACAGGAAAGTAACGTTCACGGAAGGAAATGAGTTTACAGGGAAAGGGAAAGTGACGTTCTAGGGGGACAGGAATGATTTCTACAGGGACAGGAAGTGAGGAATTCCCGGGAAGGAAGTGATTTTAAAGGGAAGCGAGGAAAAAGGGTTTTGGCAAATAGCTTTAGACACAACTCTTCTGGGACTTTCACTTGGACTTTTTTGGTGCTAAAGAAGTATTAAAGGAAAAAAACCGGGGCATTGCGTTTTCCTTTTTTATTTCTTTTTTTTTTCTTTGGTACTCCTTTGAGAGATGCCCGATTGAAAGATCCCGCAAACCATGTTTCTTATTCCCCCCCAGTGGGGATGCTAGGGGAAGTGGGGGGCCGACGTATAAATGCAACCCCCCCCTTCTGGAAAAATTTTGTGGGGATTCCTTCTTTTTAGGGAGAGAGAGAGAGGGAGGAAGAGAGAGAGAGAGAGAGAGGAGAGAGAGAGGAGGAAAATTTTAACTTTGGGAAAGGTTTAATGCCTATAAACCTTTGCCCCCGCATTTCAAAAGGGGGAAAAATTGGAAAGGGGGAGAGAGAGAAGAGAGAAGAGAGGGGAATAAAAGGGGGAGAGAGAGAGGAGAGAGAGAGGGAGAGGAGGAGACAGCAGACAGACAGGACAGACAAAGCAGCAGATAGAGACGAGATAGAGAGCTGAAAAGAAAACAAAAAATGTGAGAAAAACCCCGAATGCAAAAACCCCCGCTCAGCCTTCTTTTAAAAAACCCAAACAAAATTGACAGAGAACAACGAAAAACCCGGCCCCCAAAAATGACTCCCCCCCAAAAAAGAAAGAGAAACAAACAAACATAAAGAAAACAACAAAATTTGGGGAATAATATCAATGAAGACCCTAGAAGACCCTAACCAGGGAAAAAAAGCAAACAAAGGGTTGGGCACGTCACACGAAAATCAGGACGGGCCCAAAACTGTTCTACAGGAACGGCAAGGAGGGAGAAAAGAGTATGACAGAGAAAACAATGGGAAGACAACATCAGAGAGTGGACTACTGGCCCTGAGTGGAACGATTTGCTACGGAAAGCAGAGGATTGCAGGGAGAGGAGGAAGCTGGCTGCAGAATCTTCAGTGGTGCCCCCACGGACTATGGTGAAGGAAGGTGAATGAAGGACCGGAAGTGACGTGCATCAGGGAAGGGAAGTAATAACTGCTAGGTAAAGAGGTTTCACACGGGAGTCTGATAGATCATTCCCTTTACTCTTTTCCCCAAACGGGACTGGTGTCTGGAAAGTAAGATATGGAGACAGATTAGTAATTGTTTAGCCCCCTAAAGGCAGGTGAGATGTGTTGGACACTAAGTATAAAATGTTTTTTTCTCTAGATGGTGACTTTTAAAACTTTTTTCTCTCTCTCAATGCCTGGCAGGAAACGTTGGGAAATACTATAGATACCACGCAAAGAGCAGGTTTGCACTAAAATATAGCAGACCACTGTGACACATGAATGTCTCTGCCAATAAATGAAAGTGTTTCCTGATTTTTTGTTTGGGGCACTATACACAACCCAATGGCTAAGGGGCCACATTAGAAAAGAAAAAGGATGCTTAAAGTAGTTGTGATGGTTTGACCCTTACTTTCTAACCTTTCAAGCCTTTTCCATGCACCATTTTTTGCTATTCTTCAGCTGGTCTTGAGCTCTGAGGTTTATAAATTGTGAGATTTTTGTAGATACAACTGTTTTTCCCCACCATGAAGGTAGCCTCATTCTGACTTTGGGGATGTATGTTGGGTATGTTGGTTTTTCTGTGACATACTGAATGCTGACATGAATTTGGGGGTCTTTTAACGTGCATATTTTATCTTCTGTTTATATGTATGAATGGAATTAATGAACTAGCAGGACTGCACTAAAAGTTGATGTGGGAGATGGTAAAAATCTTTACCCTTAATTCACCATATGCTGCTGAGATCCAAACCCACGACTTCATGCACCCATGGGATTAAAGTCAGTCTTAACCACTAGGCCATAGCTCTGTCATGCATTGGGCCTGAATCAATCATTTGATCCAGTCTGTGTTGCCCTGCTTTTTGTGCCTGGCCTTGACTGCAGCTTTTTCCCAGGCAATGGGTTAAGTGTTAACACTTTCCCTTGGGAAATTCTGGTTCAGCACATGGAAAAGATCAAAGCAACGGAGCTGGGGTTTCAGGGAAAATGATACAGTTTTGGCAACATATTAATATGTCAAAGGGTGTGTAGTGTCAGTTGGACACTCAATATTGCTTTTGTAATACATGCCCTTGATGTCACAGCTTTTACAACTTTTTTGGGGCCAGTAAATACGTATGAGGTAAATGTTGGCTTTTAAATGTGATTTTGGAGTTTCAAAAGATATCCAGAATGTCTTGATTCTTCTTACACTTTTATTTTCGTTCCTCAGGGAAAGCTCTGAGATTCACCAATCCTGACATTTTTGCGCCTGCAACCATTTTTACCCACCATTAAGGTAGCTGCATTCCGACTTCGGTGATGCTGTCTAAACAGGATACCTGTGTGCATGTATTTTTTTTGAAATGTCATCCATTCATACCAGCTCGAAATGGCCTACTCTTCCAAACAATGTATGCACAAGATGTTCTGCATGCGTTCACACACTTGTATTGTAGTCTCATGTGAAGGACTTTTCAGGGAGTGGAGTCAGTACTGATGTCAACTCCATGGGAAAATTGTCTAAGATGGGGGCCTCCATGGTGGCTTGATATCCGACCCTCAGATCACAACTGCAACACTCTAACCACTAGACTATCCCACCTGCTTTGGGGTTGTAATGCAAATGTCCCCAAAGTCAGAATGCGGCTACCTTTATTTATTTATTTATTTATATTTTATATCAATGATAATGGAATAAGCACTCATGTGCTTTTTTACATCCAGTCTCCGTGTGTATGCAGTTTTGTCAATTTTGTCATCTGTTTCCACCGGCACACAATGGCCTACTCTTCTGAAAAGTGGAACAGGATTTAACGTGTGCGCAAGATGTTCTGCATGCGTTCAAACACGGGGCCTCGGTTTATAGTCTCATCCGAAGGACTTCATGGTGGTAGTGGTATATGCAAAATCTCACCTTTCCTGAACCTTAGAGGTCTGGCCAAGAAATGAAAACCAAAAAATGCAAAGGTTTTGATTTTGGGCAAAGTCAAGGAACAATGATTAAAAGCCATAAAAAGGGCTGACATCAAGTTAAAACAATAATAAAAGAAGGTGGGGGGGTGGGGGGGCAGCAAATGGGAATAATTTAACAAGCCAGCAAACTAATAAACAAAAAATATCCAAGCAAATAAAAATAAAAAAAGCAACCCTCACCCCCCCCCCCCCCCCCCCCCCCAAGAAAAAAAGAGACGAAAACCTGGCTTTATAGAATTTCAGATAGCTGCTCCACATTGGAAAAATATATTAAACATTTTTGTTATTTATTCATTTATTTATTCTTTTATTTCGAGGTTAATGGAATAAACACTCATGTGCTTTTTTTCATCCAGTCCCCGTGTGTATGCAGTTTTGTCAATTTTGTAATCCATTCCCACCGGCACACAATGGCCTACTCTTGGAAGGGGTTTTAAGGTGTGCGCACAAGATGTTATGTATGCATTCACACATGGGACCTTGGTTTATAGTTTCATCCCAAGGATAGTTCTAGGTGTTTACAATTTTCCCTCTCCCTGTTTGCATCCTCCTGCTCCCCACCCCACCCAATGCCTCCCCCCCCCCAACACACACACCTATTGTCCTCCTCCCACCACCGTTTTGTCCCTGTCCAGTCCCCTGTGTCCAATTCTGGCAAAGGCCGTTACAAACTGTGGACATGACTTAGCTCTGTGAAAAGGACAATCAAGTCTGTGTCACACCTGACTGACCTGTCAGCTTCCTGCACGTGCTCTTCGTTTCTTCCCTTCTTGTTTCTAGTGCACAGATCTGTAGGGAATATCTGATTGAAAGACAGGCTTTCATGCCAGCAAGGCTTTGAATGGGGGACTCCGGTTTCAATTGGACTTTTTTGCTGAGAGTGTAAATTTAGTTTCGATTGTTATGAATGACAAAAAAATGCTGGTAGTTTGATTTGGGATAGAAAGTACTTTCATCTCTTTAGGTCTCTGTCTCTCTGTCTGTCTCTGTCTGTCTGTCTATCTCTCTCCCCCCACACACACACATACACACATACACAAGCACTTTGCCCTTATTAAAGTCCTTTTGAGTTGTAGCAATCTGACATACATTCATCCACTGAACAAACTCTACCATGCCACAAGCACAACACATACAATGGGGAAAGTGTGTCTGTATGTGTGGAGGGGTGGAAGGAGGTGGAAGGGTAGGGTTTATAGGACCATAAGGAAAGATGAAAAAAAGAGAAGAAAATGAAGGAAGAGATGAATGGTGTGTGTTTGGCAACTGCAAAAAGAATATAACTAAAAACCAACAATACCCCCCCCCCCTCCTTCCAAAAAACCACATCCAACCCAAAACAAACCCAAACCACAACAACATGTTGATAAATTATCAATTGAATTATGAAAGCCAAAGGGTGTGGTGGGCGGGCATTATAGAATTGACATTAGAAATGTAGACAAGAGAGAGAGAGAAAGAGAGAGAGAGAGATAGAGAGAGAGAGAGAGAAGAGAGAGAGAGAGAGAGAGAGAGAGAGAGAGAGGAGATCAAGTCAAATAAAATTATAAAATAAAATAAATTTCTTTTATTTCAAGGATAATGAATAAGCAGCCATGTGCTTTCTTATATCCAGTCCTCACCTTTACAGGGATACATCATGATAGTAAAATAAACCACAGAGGGAGAGAGAGAGAGAGAAGAGGAGAAGAGAGAGAGAGAGAGAGAGAGAGAGAGAGAGAGAGAGGAGAGAGAGAGAGAGACATAGAGAGAGGAGAAGAGCAGACAGACAGACAGGAGAGAGACAAAGAGAGAGAGGGAGAGAGAGAGAGAGGAGAGAGAGAGAGAGAGGAGAGATAGAAGAGAGAAGAGAGAGAGATGAGAGAGAGAGAAGAGAGAGAGAGACATAGAGATAGAGAGAAGAGAGAGAAAGAGAAGAGAGACAAAGGAGAGAAGAAGAGAGACGAGAGAGAGAGAAGATAGAGAGAGAGAGAGAGACAGACAACAAGAGAGAGACGAGAGAGACAAAGGAGAGAGGGAGAGAGAGAGTGAGAGAGAGAGACAGAGAGAGAGAGAGACAGAGGCAGAGAGAGAGAGGCACACACACACACACACACAGTATGGTATTACACACAGTCAAATGGTAGAGTCCAGTTTAGTAGGATTCGAAAAAAAGCTGTGAGGGCTGAGTCTGTACTTGCTGACATTTCACACCTTGTCTATGCATCCATTAGCACCTTGTGAGTCCTGAGATCCAGCAAAAGTTGTCATGCTGGTATGTGTGGACCTTGACAGTGGGCCATTTTCTGAACCAATAAGCACAAAGTGTTAAAGATCACCCCTAGAAAATTCGGGTTTAACACATGAAGAAGAAGAAGATCGATCAAAGCAAGGGTGTTTTTATACTTCTGGGAAAAAAGAAACCACTACCACAGAAGAAAAACAAATGGAAAAATGTACCAAAGTGTGTGTGTAATTTGGATACTTATACCCCAGCTGTAAATGGGTACCTGCCCTCTTTAGGGTCAGGGAAGGTAAAGCAGCGAGGGAGAGGAGATGGGCGCCGCCCTCAATATGCTGGCCCTAGAGAAGTGAGGTCTCTGACCCCTCGCTCCCCTACGACCTTATAGGTTATGGGACACCGTTACCTCCAGAGATTGGTATATGGGGAGTAAAATTCTTTACATTTTCCTTGCTAAAATAAAAACCACAGCTCAACAATCAATAAGCATGCACATATTGAGTCAGTCAGTGACTGCAGTTAATTACAGAGGCCAGGAACATATAACTACGATTTTAGAGAGCATCACAGGAAAAGTTATGCTACAGGTTTCTCTGATCTAAAGTAGACTTCAAACTTTCATAAGAAATCTGTGAACCAATTCATTGAATACGTCTTTAAGTTACAGCATTAAAGTTTGCTGCAAGTTGCAAGAGAATGATAAACATGCAAGGGAACTATGAAGAGATGACTATCCACACACACAAACACAGTAGGTGAGAACTTTCAGTGTGTTATGTTGGATCTAGATCTATTAGATTTACCTCACCTCCACTCCATTTTGGGCCAAAAATAAAAGGGGCTGAAAAAAAACCCCCCCTTCTTTTTAAAAATTTTTTTCCCCGTTTT
>CM054165.1:34953767-34961267 GCA_028751875.1 Rapana venosa
CTCCCCCCCTCTCTCTCTTTTCCCTCTCAAATTTTTATTTACTGTAAAGGGCGAAACACAAAATCCAGCTTAACAGCAAAGTTTGTAGCTTTGACACAAAAAAAAGTAACATCTTTTGGGTCCGTCTGTCTCTCTGTCTGTCTTTCTGTCTGTCTGTCTCTCTCTCTCTCTCTTTCTGTCTCTCTCCAATGTTTATTTACTGCAGAGGGACAGAAACTACAACAATCACAGTTTAACAGCAATTAGTTTGATACGCTTTGACACATGAAAAGAAACATCATAATTATTGTCTGTCTGTCTGTCTCTCTGTCTGTCGGTCTGTCGTCTGTTCCTCTCTCTCCCCTCTCTCCTCTCTCTCTCTCTCTCTCTCTCAAATGTTTATTTACTGCAGAAGGACAGAAACTACAAAAATCACAGCTTAACAACAATTTAGTTTGATATGCTTTGATACATGAAAAGAAACATCATAGTTATTGTCTGTCTGTCTGTCTCTCTCTGTATCTGTCTGTCTGTCTCTCTCTCTCTGTCTCTGTCTCTCTCTCTTTCTCTCTCTCTCTCTCTCTCTCTCTCTCTCTCTCTGTCGGGGCGACGGGATAGCCTGGTGGTTAGAGTGATGTATTCGAGATCTCTGACCCGGATTCGAATCTCGTTCAAGAGGTTTTTTCCTCTGGAGTTAACATCGGGGCCGACCCCAAACTCTCCCCAAAAGCCCTGAGAGAAAGTGAGAGAGAGAGAGAGAGAGAGAGAGAGAGAGAGAAGAGAAGAGAGACTGCAATATTTCACACAGAGAGGGGGAAAGAGACAGGAGACAGAGAGAGACAGGGAGAGAGACAGAGAAAGAAAGAAGAGAGAGAAGGAGAGAGAAAGAGGGAAAAAGAGAGAAGAGAGACTGCGATATTTTAGAGAGAGAGGGGACAGAGACGGGAAAACAGATATATATATTTCACACAGAGACAGAGACACAGAGAGACAGGGGAAGACACAGAGAGAGGTGGGAGGGGGGGGGGGGAGGAGTGGAGGGAAAAAAAGTGAAAACAATAATTATGGTGCAAGTCATGTTGTCACGTGCCGTGGCTAATTTTCACCTGTGTTGTTTTTTGTGTGTGTGTTGTTTTGTGTGTTTGTTGTGTGTTGGTGTGTGTTTGTGGTTGTTGTGTGTGTGGGGGTGGTTTGTGTGTGTGTTTGTGTGTGTGTGTGTGTGTGTGTGTTTGAATGTGTGTGTGTGTTGTGTGTGTGTGTTTGTGTGTGTGTTGTTTGTGTGTGTGTGTGTTTTGTTGTTTGTGTGTGTGTGTTGGGGTGTGTTTGGTGTTTTGTTTGTGTGTGGTGTGTGTGGGTGGTGTGTGTGTGTGGTGGTGTTGTGTGTGTGTGTTGGGTGGGGTTTTGTGGGGTTGTTGGGTGTGTAGGGCGGGGGGAGGGGGGGGCGGGGGGGGGGGGGGGGGGGGGGTTGGAGGGGGGATGGAGAAGGATGGGGCTTTTGTGTTGTTGTTGTTGTTGTTGTTGACTTCAATTTTTACGTCTGTTCACTTCTAGTGATATTAGACGAGGAGGAAAAATGGAGGGGTGGATGTCTTATTAAAACAAATATTAAAAAATGAATAGAAAGTACCCCCCCCCCAAAAAAAAAAAGAAAACACCAGCCCAAAAGCTTTAAACAACACCAACCATGTTTATTATAAAAAAAAAATCACATAAAGAAACTTGGCAATGCAACAGGAATTATAAAAACATAAAACAAGTCATTAACGTTAATGCAACTATAACACATGTACTAAGTGTGGGTGTGGGTGTGTGTAGGGGAAGGGGGTGAATGCTTGTGTGTATGTGTGAGGGGGGTGAATGCTTGTATGTGTAGAGGAGGGGGTGAATGCTTGTGTGTGTGTGTTTTTAAATTTTATTCTTTTATTTATTTTTCTTGTTTTATTCTTTCATTTTGAGGACAATGGAATAAGCTCTCATGTGCAATTTATTTTACAACTAGTCCCGTGTGTATGCAGTTTTACAATTGTCACCCGTTCCCACCGGCACACAATGGCCTACTCTTCCGAAAAGCGGGAACGGGTTTTAACGTGTGCGCAAGATGTTCTGCGTGCGTTCGCACACAGGACCTCGGTTTATAGTCTCATCCGAAGGACTTTTGGGGAGAGTGAAGTCGGCACTGATGTTAACTCCTGAGGAAAAATCCTCTTGAACGAGTTTCGAACCCGGGTCAGCAGATCACAAGCGCATTGCGCATCAATCTAACCAACCAGGCCCCCCCGACCCTGTTTCCATTCATGTATGTGTGTGTGTGTGTTTGTGTGTGTGTGCGTGCGTGCGTGCGTGCGTGCGTGCGTGCGTGCGTGCGTGTGTGTGTGTTTTAAGGAGGGAAAAGGCAGCTGTTCTTCTTGTCCTCCTCCTTGTATTCTATATATATATTTTTTCTTCATTCTGCTTCTTTGTCTATACCTCTGTCAATCTGTTGGCACAAATACCTCTCTGTCTCTCTCCTGGTCTTGAGAGAGACAGACAGCAGACATATAGACAGACAGAGACACACAGACACACAGACAGACAGATAGAGAAAGACAGACAGACAGACAAACAGACAGAGAATGACAGACAGACAGACAGACGTAGAGCTACAGACAAGGACAAAGGTAAAGGAATGCAAACGCAGACAAAGAAGAGCACACAAAAGGTTTTCCAACACCAACTTGGGTCAACGCTGAATTGAACCTGCAAAGGCTCTAAACATTGAGCAACCTTTTGTCTAGAATCAACGTATCAGTTTTGGAAACGTGCTAGGCTATTATAAACCATTTGATTAGACAAGGAGAAGCCTTATCCGATTTGAGACCAACAAAACAAAAACAAAAAAGTTCGGGTTTGGCTTTCTGTACTCTTCTCTGTAACAGATAGCCCTGTTTACCTAAAACATCAGCACCTAAGGTAAAACCTGTTCTGCAAACTCCTCTCTCAGCATGGTTTTTTCCCCATCCTGATTCGTCTGGTATCTGGAATTTCAGCATGAAACCAGAGGGTGTGTATCCTGCAAATAAAATTTAGAAGTTAAACCAAGGGCGTGGAACTGATTCATGTACCTAATACTTTTAGGTGGGTAAGATACACACTGAGATGAAGTCTACCTCTAAAGTGGGAATGACCCACAAGATTCTATAAAATAAAAAGTGGGTGTTTTTTTCTCTGTGATGTTGACACAGGCAGAGTCCAGTGATCTGTGTCTTGGTTTTCCTGTAAGGAACGATGTTCTCACTCTGCCCCCATCATCATCATCATCATCATCATCATCATCATCATCATCGTCTGAGTTTGTCAGCATACTGCTGGGCTGTGCTAGCTTGTGGAATGGGAACAAGAAAAGAGTTGGAACTGAATTCAAGTGGGAAGAGCTGTGCAGCATCCTTGTTACTAATTCGTTGTTGAACCTTCCAGTCACAGTTTTCAGGTGTTGGGTTTTTTTTTTCGATTTGTCATCTTTGGGGATTTTCTGTTGTACTCACCTTCCTCTTCCTTGCTTAATGTTTTCCTGTCTGTCTGTCTGTCTGTCTGCTGTCTGTCTCTCTCTCTCTCTCTCACTCTCTCTCTCTCTCTCTTTTCTCTCTCTCTCCCTCTCTCTCTTTTCTTTTCTCTCTTCTTCTTCTTCTTCTTCTTTCTTCTTCTTCTTCTTCTTTTCTTCTTCTTTTTTTCTTTTTTTCTCTTTCTTCTTCTTCTTCTTCTTCTTCTTTCTTCTTCTTCTTCTTCTTCTTCTTTTCTTCTTCTTCTTCTTCTTCTTCTTCTTCTTTTCCTTTTCTTCTTTTTTCTTCTTTTCCCCTTCTTCTTCTTCTTCCTTGTATTGTATCTTTCCTTTTTTTAATTTTCTTCATTCCGCCTCATTGTCTATACCTCTGTCAATTTGTCGGGACAAATACCTCTCTGTCTCTCTCCTAGTCTTGAGAGAGACATACAGACATATAGACAAGCAGAGAGACAGACAGACAGAGACAGACAGACAGACAGACAAACAGATAGAGACAGACCGACAGACATAGAGCTACAGACAAGGACAGAGGTAAAGGAATGCAAACACAGACAAAGAAGAGCACACAAAAGGTTTTCCAACACCAACTTGGGTCAACGCTGAATTGAATCGGCAAAGGCTTTTCTATTTTGTTAGAGGGGAGAGAGTTTGATCAAATCAACTTTGCCTACAGTTGATTTTTTTTATCCAACTTTCTCCTCTCCTTCCCACAGTACAGAGATTTTATTTTCTCTCTTTTAATCAAGTTGCTGGGCACACGAATACTATTAATTCTTATTCTCTCTTTTCTCTCTCTCCTCTCTCTTCTCTCTCTCTCTCTATTCTCCCCTCTCTTCCCCCTCTGTCTCTGTCTGTCTATCTGTCCCTGTCTGTTGTCTGTTGTCCTGTCTCTTTCTGTCTGTCTGTCTCCTCTCTATCTCTCTCTGTCTGTTGTCTGTCTGTCCTCTCTCTTCATCCTCTCTCTCTCAGAGTGTGTGGGGTGTGGTGTGAGGTGTGTGTGGAGTGTGTGGTGTTTGTGTGTAGTGTGTTTTAGTATGTAGTGTGTAGTGTGTGTTTTAGTGTTTTTAGTGGGTTGTGTATGTAGTGTGTGCGTGTGTTTAAATGTGTGTAGTGTGTGTGTGTAGTGTAGTGTGTGTGTAATGTGTGGGGTGTTGTGCGTTGGGGCGTGTATGTGTTTTTAAGGGAGAAACGCAGCTGTTCCTTCTTGCCCAAAACGCATGAAGTCTTAATTATTCAGAATTTCTTTCATGATTGGCTGTTTAGTATCAGGGATATGTGAAATTTATGTTGTGAAACAAGGATTCTATTGATCAACATGGTGGAATTACCTTTCAGTTTAGTTTTTTGGTTTGCTTTTTGAAAGCGCCTAAAAACTCATGATTATTCGTATGCTTTCATAACTGGCCAAAAGTTCAGTTTTTTTTTAAAAATTGTTGTGAAACAATGCCTCATTGACCAATGTGGTGGATTACCTTTCGGGTTTAGTTTTGAGTTTCGCTTTTGCTAACAGTTTGCTAAAGAGAAGAAAAAAGCAAAACCGGGGTTAGACTGTCAAAATATAACGAAAAAAACACCCTGTAATAAATTTTCATTCTCTAAAATCAGTGAAACTTGGCGGGTTTTTTGTCATTAAATATAAAAAAAAAGGAATTTTTTTTTTTTCTTTTTTCCCCTTTTGACCAGCAACAGACCATTAGAAAAAAAACACTTTTCATTTTCTCCTTATCTGACAAAACAACAAGAGAAGCCTTGACAAACCCGTTTGTCATTTTCTCTCTAAAAACAAAAAAAAACCCCCCCCAAAATTGATTTAAACCCAAAAAACTTTGAGCAACTTGTTAGAATAAAACCTACCTTTTTTTTAAAATACGTGTTTGGTTTTATAAACCATGTGATTAGAAAAGGGAGAACCCTTTATCCGATTTGAACCAACAAAAACTTTTAAAAAAAATAGGTTTGGCTTTCTTTTACACTTCTCTGTAACAGACAGCCCTGTTTCCCTAAAAATCAGCACCTAAGGAAAACTGTTCTTCACACTCCTCCTAGGCAGGGTTTTTTTTTGTTTCCCTGTTTCGTCGGTACTTGAATTTCAGCATAACCAAGGTGTGTATCTTCCCAAAAAAATTTGGGAATTAAACAAAGGGGTCGGAAATGTTTCGGTACAAATATTTTTGGTGGGAAAGATACCATTAGACGAAGTTACCTCTAAAGTGGGAATGATCCACAAGATTCTAAAAAAAGTGTTTTTGTTTTTTTTCTGTGATGTTTAACAGGCAAGGGGCCAGTGATCCTCTTGGTTTTCCTGTAAAGAAAGATGTTCTCACTCGCCCCCCCTCTTTTGGGGATGGTTTTTGCTGGTGGGGGGTGGCTACTTTAAAATGGGACAAAGAACAAGTTTGGACTGGATTCAAGTTTGGGGGAAAGTGTGCAGATCCTTTTTGATAGTGATTCGTTGTTGAACCTTCCATCACAGTTTCAGGGGTTGTTGGGGTGTGTTGTTTTTTTATTTGCTCTTTGAGGATTTTCTGTTGTACTCACCTTCCTCTTCCTTCTTAATGTTTTCCTGTCTGTCTTCTGTCTTTTTCTTCTTCTTTGTCTGCTGTCTTCTGTCTCTCCTTTTCTCTTTTCTTTTTTTCTTTCCTTTTTTTTCTTTTTTCTTTTTTCCTTCTTCTTCTTTCTTCTTCTTCTTCTCTTCTCTTCTTCTTCTTTTTCTTCTTTTCTTCTTTGCAATTTTTCGCAAATTTTTCTTTTTCGCAATTTATCGCAATTCTTCTTCTTTTTCTTCTTCTTCTTCTTCTTCTTCTTCTTCTTTTCTTCTTTTATCATCTTCTTCTTCTTCTTCTTTTCTTCCACATCATCATCTTCTTCTTTTCTTTTTTCTTCTTCTTCTTTTTTTTTTTCTTCTTTTTCTTCTTCTTTTTTCTTGGCAAATTTTTTTTCTTCCTCCCCTCCCCTTTTTCTTCTTCACTTTTTCTTTTTCTTTTTTTCGCAAATTTTTCTTCTTTTTCCTCCCCCTCTCTTTTTTTGTTTTTCTTCTTTTTTCTTGCAATTCTTCTTCTTTTCTCCCTTTCCCCCCCGCCTCCTCCCCTTCCCCCCTCCTTTCTTTTTTTCTTCTTCTTGTTTTTCTCCTTTTCTTCTGCAGAATTTTTCTTTTTTCAAATTCTTGTTTCTCCTCTTTTTATCTTACTTGTATTGTTCTTTTTAAAATTTTCTTTTATTCGCCCCTTTTTTATACCTCGCAATCTGTCGGGATAAAAACCCCTTTTCCTCTCTCCTGGTTTGAAAAGACAGACGACTACAGACATATAGACAAGCAGGAACAAAAGACAGACAGACGTAGAGCTACAGCAAGGGCAAGGTAAAAGGGAAACAAACAAGACCAAAAAGGAGCACCAAAAGGTTTTTTCCCAAAACCCAACTGGGGGCAACGCTGAAATTAACCCGCAAAAACTTTCTATTTTTTGAGGGGAGGTTTGATAAAACAACTTTGCCCGTTGATTTTTTTTATCCAACTTTCTCCTCTCCTTCCCACAGTACAGAGATTTTATTTTTTTCTTTTAATCAAATTGCTGGGCACTCGAGGTACTATTTTTCTGATTTTGTGTGTGTGCGTGTGAGTGTGTTTTGGTGTATGTGTGTTGTGTTGTGGTGTAGTGTGGTGTTCTTCTGCTTGTTGCCTATGTGTTTTTTAAGGGGGAAAAGACCCTGTTTTTTTTAGACAAGAAGCACAGTTCCAAAATGAAAAACTCAGATATTCTGTATGCTTTCCATGAACAGGGAGCAAAAAAGGATATTTTAAAAATGTTGTGAAACAATGATCTAATCTGACCCAATTTTGGGGGAATTAACCCTTTTAGGTTTTTCTTTGGGTTTTTGCTGTTTTTTAACAGTTGTTTTGGAGAGCGAAAAAAGAGACCGGTTGCTTTTTCCCCAAAATTGAGCAGAAAAAAAACATCCGTAAAATATCATATCCTGAAAAAAGT
>CM054165.1:34966267-34971267 GCA_028751875.1 Rapana venosa
GTGAGTGTGTGTGTGTGAGTGTGTGTGTAGTGTGTAGTGTGTGTAGTATGTAGTGTGTAGTGTGTGTGTAGTGTGTAGTGTGTGTGGTGTATGTAGTGTGTGCGTGTGTGAGTGTGTGTAGTGTGTGTGTGTAGTGTAGTGTGTGTGTAATGTGTGTGTGTGTGCGTGCGTGCGTGCTATGTGTTTTAAGGAGAGAAAACGCAGCTGTTCTTCTTAGACAAGCAGCACTGAAAGCTCATAATTATTCAGAATGCTTTCATGAACTGGCAGTGAAGTATCAGGATATGTGAAAATATATGTTGTGAAACAAGGATCTAATCTGATCAACATGGTGGGAATTACCTTTCAGGTTTAGTTTGTGAGTTTGCTGTTGCAAGCAGCACTGAAAGCTCATAATTATTCGGTATGCTTTCATGAACTGGCAGCAAAAATATCAGGATTTTTTTTTAATATGTTGTGAAACAATGACCTCATCTGACCAATGTGGTGGGATTACCTTTCAGGTTTAGTCTTGGAGTTTCGCTGTTTGCTAAGCAGTTTGTCTGAAGAGAAGAAAAAAGCAGACCTGGTTAGACTGTCAAAATATGAGACAGAAATAAACATCCTGTAATAATTATCATCATCTCTGAAATCAGTGTAACTTGAGCAGGTTTTGTCATTAAAATAGTACCAAAAAGGAATTTTCCTTTTTTTCATTTTCCCCTCTCTGACACAGCAACAGACCAGTTAGAAAAAAAATCATCTTTTCATTTTCTCCTTATCTGACAAAACAACAAGAGAAGTCCTTGACAAAGCCGTTTGTCATTTCTCTCTCTCAAAACAAAAACAAAACCCCCCAAAGTCTGATTTAAATCCTAAAACATTGAGCAACTTTCGTCTAGAATCAACCTATCTCAGTTTTAAATACGTGCTTGGCTATTATAAACCATGTGATTAGACAAGGAGAAGCCTTATCCGATTTGAGACCAACAAAAACTTTTTAAAAAGTCAGGTTTGGCTTTCTCTTACACTTCTCTGTAACAGACAGCCCTGTTTACCTAAAACATCAGCACCTAAGGTAAAACCTGTTCTTCACACTCCTCTCTAGGCATGGTTTTTTTGTTTCTCCTGATTCGTCTGGTATCTTGAATTTCAGCATGAAACCAGAGGGTGTGTATCTTGCCAAAGAAATTTGGAAGTTAAACTAAGGGTCTGGAAGTGATTCGTGTACATAATACTTTTAGGTGGGTAAGATACACATTGAGACGAAGTCTACCTCTAAAGTGGGAATGATCCACAAGATTCTATAAAAAGTGTTGTTGTTTTTTTCTCTGTGATGTTGACACAGGCAGAGTCCAGTGATCTCTCTTGGTTTTCCTGTAAAGAAAGATGTTCTCACTCTGCCCCCATCATCATCATCATCATCATCGTCTGAGTTTGTCAGCATACTGGTGGGCTGTGCTAGCTTGTGGAATGGGAACAAGAACAGAGTTGGAACTGGATTCAAGTGGGAAGAGCTGTGCAGCATCCTTGTTGATAGTGATTCGTTGTTGAACCTTCCAGTCACAGTTTTCAGGTGTTGTTGGGTGTGTTGTTTTTTTATTTGTCATCTTTGAGGATTTTCTGTTGTACTCACCTTCCTCTTCCTTGCTTAATGTTTTCCTGTCTGTCTGTCTGTCTGTCTGTCTGTCTGTCTGTCTGTCTGTCTCTCTCTCCTCTCTCTCTCTCTCTTTCTTTCTTTCTTTCTTTTTTTCTTCTTTCTTTCTCTTCTTCTTCTTCTTCTTCTCTTCTTCTTCTCTCTTCTTCTTCTTCTTCTTCTTCTTCTTCTTCTTCTTCTTCTTCTTCTTCTTCTTCTTTGCAATTCTTCGCAATTCTTCTTCTTCGCAATTTATCGCAATTCTTCTTCTTCTTCTTCTTCTTCTTCTTCTTCTTCTTCTTCTTCATCATCTTCTTCTTTCTTCTTCCCTTCTTCTTCTCATCATCATCTTCTTCTTCTTCTTCTTCTTCTTCTTCTTCTTCTTCTTCTTCTTCTTCTTCTTCTTCTTCTTCTTTCTTGCAATTCTTCTTCTTCTCCTCCTCCTCTTCTTCTTCTTCTACTTCTTCTTCTTCTTTCTTCGCAATTCTTCTTCTTCTTCCCTCCTCCTCTTCTTTTTCGTCTTCTTCTTCTTTCTTCTTTGCAATTCTTCTTCTTTCTCCTCCTCCTCCGCCTCCTCCTCCTCCTCCTACCTTCTTCTCTCTTCTTCTTGTTCTTCTCCTTCTTCTTCTGCAGAATTCTTCTTCTTCAGAATTCTTGTTCTCCCTCTTTTTATTCTTACTTGTATTGTATCTTTTTAAAATTTTCTTCATTCTGCCTCTTTTTCTATACCTCTGCCAATCTGTCGGGATAAATACCTCTCTGCCTCTCTCCTGGTCTTGAGAGAGACAGACAGACATACAGACATATAGACAAGCAGAGAGACAGACAGACAGACAGACGTAGAGCTACAGACAAGGACGAAGGTAAAGGAATACAAACACAGACAAAGAGGAGCACACAAAAGGTTTTCCAACACCAACTTGGGTCAACGCTGAATTGAACCGGAAAAGGCTTTTCTATTTTGTTAGAGGGGAGAGAGTTTGATCAAATCAACTTTGCCTACAGTTGATTTTCTTTATCCGACTTTCTCCTCTCCTTCCCACAGTACAGAGATTTTATTTTCTCTCTTTTAATGAAATTGCTGGGCACTCCATGATACTATTAATTCTGATTTTGTGTGTGTAAGGGTGTGTAGTGTGTAGTGTGTGTGTGTGTTTGTGTGTGTGTGTGTGTGTGTGTGTGTGTGTGTTGTGTGTGTGTGTGTGTGTGTGTGTGTGTGTGTGTGTGTGTGTGTGTGTGTGTGTGTGTGTGTGTGTGTGTCTGTTCGTGCTTGCATGCTTGTGTGCGTATGTGTTTTAAGGAGGGAAAAGGCAGCTGTTCTTCTTAGACAAGCAGCATAGTTCCAGACTGAAAGCTCATAATTATTGAGTATGTTTTCATGAACAGGCAGCAAACTATCAGGATATTTGAAAAAATATGTTGTGAAACAATGACCTAATCTGACCAACATGGTGGGATTACCTTTCAGGTTCAGTCTTGGAGTTTCGCTGTTTGCTAAGCAGTTTGTCTGGAGGAGAGAAGACAAAAGCAGACCTGGTTAGACTGTCAAAATATGAGACAGAAATAAACATCCTGTAATAATTATCATCATCTCTGAAATGAGTCGAACTTGAGCAGGTTTTGTCATTAAAATAGTACCAAAAGGAAGGAATTTGTTTTCTTTATTTTTCCCTATCTGACACAGCAACAGACCAGTCAGAAAAAAATCATCTTTTCATTTTCTCCTTATCTGACAAAACAACAAAACAAGTCATTGACAAAGCTGTTTGTCATTTCTCTCTTTAGAACAAATCTGATCGAAATCCTGAAACATTGATCAACTTTCCTCTAGAATCAACGTATCAGTTTTAAATATGTGTTAGGCTGTTATAAACCATGTGATTAGACAAGGAGAAGCCTTATCCCATTTGAGACCAACAACAAAAAACAAAAAAAGTTCGGGTTTGGCTTTCTCTACTCTTCTCTGTAACAGACAGTCCCGTTTACCTAAAACATCAGCACCTAAGGTAAAACCTGTTCTTCACACTCCTCTCTCAGCATGGTTTTCTTGTTTCTCCCGATTCGTCTGGTATCTGGAGTTTCAGCACGAAACCAGAGGGTGTGTATCCTGCAAATAAAATTTAGAAGTTAAACCATTAAATATTTTATTCTAAACTTTTAGGGTTTTTTTAAATAACAAAAGGGGAAATTTCGGGGGGAATACCCAAAAGACAATTAAAAAAAATTTTCATTTTTTATTTGACACACAAACCCCAGTATTGGCGGGGTTTTCCTTTCCCGAAAACCTTTTAGGGCCCCCATACACATCAATCAGTTTCGAGTTTTAAAATGCTGGCTGTTACGGGGAATTGGGAAAAGAAAAGAGTTTGGAACAACAAAAACGTGAGTTTGTTTTGTTACTTTTCTTTTTTGCCCCCTTCCAGCACAATTTTAGGTTTTGGGTTTTTTTTAATTTGTCTCTTTGGGTTTTCTGGATCACACCTTTCCTTTGCTTTTTTTTTTGTCGGTCGGGGCTGTCGTCTTCTTTTGGTTTTTTTTTCCCCTTTCTCCCTCTAAATTCCCTCCTTTTTCTTTTTTTTTCTTTTTTCCTTCTTTCTTTTCTTTTTTTTCTTTCTTTTTCCTTTTCCCCATTCTTCTTTCCATTCTCTTTAATTTCTTTTTCCTTTTTCTTTTCTCTTCTTTCTTTCTTTGCCCCTTCCTTTTTAATTTTTTTTTAAAACCTTCCTTTTCTTTTCTTTTTTTTCTTTCTTTTTTTCTCTTTTTTTTCTTTTACTCACTTCCTCTTCTCTTTTTTTTCTTTCCTTCTTCTTCGCTTTTTCTTCTGTTTTCTGCTTTTCTTTTTCCTGGTCGTCTTTTTTTTTCTTCTTCTTTCCCTCTTTTTTTTCCCTTCCCTTCAAAAAATCCTTTTCCCCTTCTTTCCCTTCTTCTTTTTTCCTTTTTCCTTTCCCCCTTTTTTGAATTCCTTTTCTTCCTCCTTTCCCCTCTTCTCTAACAAAAAGCAAATCATCGATAATAAAAAGCAAAAGTTTTAAAATTCCTTTTTTTCTAAAATTTTTTAAAAGAATAAACTAAAAAAAAAATTTCTCCTCTCTTGTTTTCCCCTTTTTCTTCTTTCTTCCCCTCAAACTTTATAACTAAATGGGTTAAGAAAATTGGGGAAAAAAATTTACCGACTCCTTCCAAAGAGGAAACGAAGACAGACAACAGAAAAAACGGGAAAAACAGCCCCAAAATAACACAAAAAAGGACGAAGGAAAAGGAACAAACGACAAAGAAGACACACAAAAGGGTTTTCCACCCCAACTGGGTCAAGCTAAATTTAAACCCGGGAAAAAGTTTTTCTATTTTGTTAGGGGGGAGAGAGTTGGATCAAATCAACTTTGCC
>CM054165.1:34978767-34981267 GCA_028751875.1 Rapana venosa
ATAGCCAAGGGGGTTAATTGATGTCAAGTCACATGACAGAGAGACCTAGTCAGCCTCGGGTTCTCTCCCTGTGTTCTGTATGCTTTGCATGTTGGTGTGGCTCTTGCTTTTCGGGTTAGTTGCTCAAAGGACTGGGGTCAGATACCCTTTTTAACCTGTTGTCTAGCGTGATTATGCTTTGCGGACGGGACAGCTCAGTGGTCAGAGCACTCCCTCTTTTCCTTTTTTGCTAAAGTTGACCGTGGCTGCTTCATGGATGTTTTTTTTAAAAATATTTTATTCTTTTATCTTATTCTCTTTTATGTCATATATATGGAATAAGCACTTATGTGGTTTTTTTACATCCGGTCCTTGTGTGTATGCGGTTTTGTAAATTCTGTCATCTGTTCCCACCAGGACACAATGTCCTACTCTTACCAAAGTGGAACAGGATTTAACGTGTGCTCCATATATTCTGTGTGGGTTTGCCCATGGGCCTGGGTTTATAGTCTCATCCGAAAGACGTTCATGCACCTTGGCTTCAGTATAGTTTTCTAGTTTGGCCAGCGAACAAGGCGGGTTAGCTCAGTGGTCAGAGCGCTCGCTTTCCCCAAGTTAAGGTTAAGCAGCATCAGTTTTCTCGTTCACCTCACCTGTAAATGTGTACCTGCCCTCTTTAGGGTTTGGGAAGGTAAAGCAGCGAGGGAGAGGAGATGGGCGCTGCCCTCAATATGTTAGCCCCTACAGAAGTTGAGGTCTCTGATGCCTCACTCACCTACTACCTTATAGGTTATGGGACACTTTTACTTTACTATATTATAATAATACTTAGGGAACGGGATAGCTCAGTGGTCAGAGTACTCCCTCTCACCATTTGCTAAAGCTGAGCTGGCTGCTTCACGGATGAGTGACCATTTGCACGCCTTGGCTTCAGTACAGTCCCACACTTCACCCAGCTGTAAATGGGTACCTGCCCTCTTTAGGGTCAGGGAAGGTAAAGCAGTGAGGGAGAGGAGATGGGTGCCACCCTCAATATGCTAGCCCCTGGAGAAGCTGAGGTCTCTGAAGCCTCATTCTACACCAACGGTTTAGGTTATGGGACAGCTTTTCACTTATGTCTATTATCACTTATGTGAATAGACATTCAACAAAAGAACACACACATGCGCGTGCACACACACACAGTCAGAGGACTAATATAACTTTCCAGTGGATAGACATTAAAACACACACAAACACACACACACATACACACACATACACACATACACACAACACACACACACACACATACACACAAACACACACACACACACACACAACACACATACACACACACACACACAGGACTGTCTAATATCACTTTCTAGTGGATAGACCTTAAAACCAACACACACAACAAACACCTTTACACAAACATGCTCTAAATAACCCATAAGGCTACCTTAGCTAATCAATGATCATGTTTGTAAATTCTGTGGACTCTCCTGTTCTTTTGCTGTATAGTGTCATAAAGGTTCATTCATTATACATGACTGCTGTGGGGTGTTAGCTCTGTTTCTGTCCCTTCTGTCTGTCTAATGTTTGGGTCAGCTTTTAATTCTTCTCTCTCTCTGTCACTCTCTCTCTCTCTCTCTTCTCTCTCTCTCTCTCTCTCTCTCTCTCTCTCTCTCTCTCTCTCTCTCTCTCTCTCTCTCTTCTCTCTCTAGTGAAGGAAGGTGGCAGGATGGTTAAGACGTTTGCCTGCCAACAAGTAAACCGTGAGGTTCTTGGTTCGATTCCCAGCCTCGCCCTTTCTTCCCAGTTTGACCAAAAAATCGAATTGAATGTCAAAGTCCTTCGGATGAGACTATAAACTGAGGCCCCGTGTGCGAACGCATGCAGAAAATCTTGTGCACACGTTAAATCCTGTTCCGCTTTTCGAAAGAGTAGGCCATTGTGTGCCGGTAGGAACAGATGACAAAATTTACAAAACCGCATACACACGGGGACTGGATGTAAAGAAGCACATGAGTGCTTATTCCATTATCCTCGGAAAAATATCATCAAAATATCAAAATCATCTCTCTCTCTCTCTCTCTCTCTCTCTCTCTCTCTCTCTCTCTCTCTGTCTGTCTGTCTCTCTCTCTCTCTCTGCTCCCCTTTGTCCTCTCCCAGATGTTGCCCTGGGCCCTTTTAAAAGGTAAAGGTGTCCCATAACCTATGGGGTCATTGGGGAGCGAGTTGTCAGAGACCTCAGCTTCTCCTAGGGCCAGCATAATGAGGGCGGCGCCCATCTCCTCGCCCTCGCTGCTTTACCTTCCCTGACCCTAAAGAGGGCAGGTACCCATTTACAGCTGGGTGAACTGGGGAATTGTACCGAAGCCAAGGCACCTATACCAGTGGTAGCCACGCTCAAAGCTGCTAAACGTTGGCTTGGGGAAAGCGAGTGCTCTGACTGCTGAGCTATCTCATACCCTTAGGGTTCTTTAACGTTTGTTAAATGTATGTTGCACACAGAGCTGAAGTCTCTGGTCTTGTC
>CM054165.1:34988767-35011267 GCA_028751875.1 Rapana venosa
TCCCCACTCTCTCGGCCAAGTGGGCATAAGGACAGTCAGCGTTGGAGATGTTCTCCAAAGGCCAACCAGCCCCCAGGGCTGCAGCACATAAGGACTGTGCGAGTCAAGCCTCCTAGTCAGAGAGTCATAGTCGATCACTAAAGACTAAGCTGTAAAGTGGAATTCCATGAATGGGAAAGCCACTGGTCATACAGCCTCTCACTTTGCTGTTGCCCCCAGCGTCAATGGTTTAATCAAGAACTGTGATAAAGCCCAGGTGCCGGAGGATATTCACAGGCAGATTGTTATTATTTGTGCGAAATTAGCCAAATCGAACAGAAACATTGTACAGCAATAACAGTAAAAACTTTTCCATGCAAAATTTTGTTTTACACATTCTATACTTTGTATAAATGTCCTCTGCATTTACTACTGTGTATCACTTATGATTAAATGCCTCACATAAGCATTGCTTCACACCAGCTGTAACTGCAGTCAATATTTTGTTGATTCAACCAGATCCCACTCAACCCTAGCTCATCTAGTGTATTTTTGATGCTGGTCAGATAATCTGCAGGAAACCTTTGTGTGATTTACATTTTATACAATAATCTATATGCTAAACAGGAACATTAATTTCCCTTATGACCCGTACATATTCTGTACCAAGAAGTTTTTGTTACAAGTTTATAAACTGAGTGTTCCAGAAAATGGCGTCACAAAATTGACGTCATTTAGCTAATGACACATGTGACGTCTGTCTGTCGGTATCTGAGGAGAGTCAAGATTATGACCAGGAAGATACATTTCAGTCTATCACCAGTGACCTATATTTTTCGTGACCAAAACAGTGCGACTGGAAAAAAAATTTATCAAAGCGATTCTGTGTGATTTGGAGGGATTCAGCCAAAGGCATATGTGAAGAACAGGCAGGAGGAGACCAAAGTGTAATGTGTGTCAGATTGTAAAGGGCTTCTGTAGAGAAGTGCTTAGGACTTGGTTTGGTTACAGCTAAACTTGGGACTCAGAAAATGGTTTGTTTTCAGACACAAATTCTGAAAAATCGGAACTGTTCTCCAATGTAAACAATGGCGGCGTGGAGTTTTGAAGAATATTTTTGACTCTCAGTGATCTTCGGAACTACAAGATAGACAACAACAACAACAACAAACAAACAAACAAACAAAAACCAGAGAGCTCTAGATCTAACACGAGAGAACGACATGCTTGATTTAATGTACTAGAGTGAAGATTCACCAAGATTTACATTTTGCACGGACTTGTATATATGCAACAATACCAGAACCCCTTTAAATGATCGTGCATCTTCGTTCATCTTCCAAAGATTCACCAAGATTGATATTTTTCACGGGCTTGTATATATGCAACAGTGCCAGAACCCCTTTAAATGATCGTGCATCTTGGTTCATCTTTCCCCCGTGTGGTTTGGGGTTGCAGACCTTAGTGAAAACAGAGGAGTGCTATTTCTTTTTAAAGATTTAAATTCAGCAGCCTATAAATTTTGTCCGGGTTCCGTTCATAGTTCATTGCTTATTCCTGAGATCCTTTAAGGTGTAGATCAAACGAGGAGGGTTTTTTTATGAAAAAAGACGAGAGTGAGAAAAAAAACCCCAAAAACACCTGCAACGCAAAAAAAGAGTATAAAAAACTAAAACTTGGACAAGCGCAAAATGAAATAAATAAGAGAACTGACGAATAGCATGAATAAAGGATGCAACTGGTTCCATAAAGCAAACTACTTAGTGGAGGTGTTCTTTTTTAATTCTCTCTTCAGTGGCTGGAACTGTGAGATTCACAAATGGTGTGATGTATTTCTCTTTTTTTTTGGCGTATGCGACCGTTTTTCCCTTCTCATCATTAAGGTATTCGCATTGACTTCGGAGAAGACCTGGAGTATAAACGTAGAAAAAAACCCAGCATGAACTAATATAGCTAACATATATAGTTTACACGCAGTATACTTTCAAAGCAGTACCTATCCCCCTCCCCCACCCCCACCCCCAAAAAAGAAAAAACCCAGTAACATATAAAGGATGAAAAAAGGTAAAGGTGTCCCATAGCCAAAAAGGTCGTACGGGACGAGGCGTCAGAGACCTCACTTCTCTAGGGGCCAGCATATTGGAGGGCGGCGCCCATCTCCTCTCCCTTTTTGCTTTACCTTCCCTGACCCTAAAAGAGGGCAGGTACCCATTTACAGCTGGGGGAACTGTACTGAAGCCAAGGCGCGCAAACGGTTACACCCATCTAAATGGTAACCACGCCCAACGCTGCTTAACTTGGCTTCGGGAAAGCCAGTGCTATAAAGGATAAACGCAGCATAATTCCAAAGCATCAAAACCCCTCAAAGTAAGCTAAACATAACTATAATTAAAGTGTACACGTGGCACCAACCCCCCCCCCCCCCCCCCCAACTATAAAAAACAACCAACAAAACCATAACACATAAAAGGATAAAGGCACATAATCCCCCCCTTCCCCCCCCCCCCCCCCCCCCCCTCCGAAAAAAAGCATCCAAAACTTTGAACTAAAACTTTTTAAAAGGGTTCTGGTTTTACTGAATTTTTTTAAAAACCCAAACAACAACCCTCTGAGATAGATAGATAGTTAGATAGATAGTTACATATAGATAAATAATGTAGATAGACAGTAGGTAGGTTGGTAGATAGATCGATAGATAATTTAGATAGACAAATAGATAGATAGATGGACAGATAGATGCATAGATAAATATATAGATAGATACACAGATAGATACATAGATAGATAAACAAATACACAGATAAATACACAGACAGATAGATAAATAGATACACAGACAGATAGATAAATAAATACACAGATAGATACACAGACAGATAGATAAATAAATACACAGATAGATACACAGATAGATAGAAAATAAATACACAGATAGATACACAGACAGATAGTTAAACAAATACGCAGATAGATACACAGATAGATAAATAAATACATAGATAGATACACAGATAGATAGATAAATAAATACACAGATACATACACAGACATATAAATAGATAGATAGATACACAGATAGATATAAATAAATACACATATTAGATAGATACACAGATCGATAGATAAATAAATACACAGATAGATAAATAAATACACAGATAGATACACACAGAGATAGATAAATAAATAGATAGATACACAGACAGATACATAAACAAATACACAGAGACATACACAGACAGACAGATAAATAAACAAATACACACATACATACACAGCACAGCTCAACTACGTCTAGCCTGAAGATGAAGCTGCCAGAGCCTCTCAAGAAAGAATCTTCGGTGGACATCCTCCATGGTCTGGATCCTCAAAGAACTCCCTCCAACGAGACAAAGAAGATGCAGTTGCCCAGTGGAGGCTCTCTCAGGCCAGTGTGGCTTGGCCTGGAAAGCTTTGCCCACAGGGGGCCTTCCTCCTCAGTCTCCACGGATCCCACTTTGTCCACGCTAGGGACTTCCACGTCTTCATCCAGCGAGGACAATCCTCAGCAATCTACCGCCTCTCGCATTTGTGTTGATATGTGTATGGTGACCGGGGTTTGGTTGTTTTTTGTGTGTGGTGAAAATGTGTGTGTTGGGTTGTGGTGGTGGTGGTGTGTGTGTGTGTGTGTGTGTGTTGTGTTGTGGTGTGTGTGTGTGTTGTTGTTGTGTGGTGGTGTGTTGTGTGTGTGTGTGTGGTGTGTGTGTGTGTGTGTGTGTGTGTGTGGTGTGTGTGTGTGTGTGTGCGTGGGTAGGGGGAGGGGGAGGGTGGGAGGGGAGGTGTGTGATGGTGTGTGTATGTGGTTGTTTTTTATGGAGGTTGTGTGCGTGTGGTTGGGTTTTTTTTGTGTGTGGGATTTTGTGTGTGTGGTTAGGTTGTTTTGTTGAGTTGTGCGTGGTTGGTTGTTTGGTGTGTGTGTGGGGGGGGGGGGGGGGGGGGGTGGGGGCGTGTGCTTTTTTTGGTCAAAATTGTTTTTTTCTGAAACAAAACATAATTATTGAGATTTTTTTTCGTTCCTCGGCTAGAGCAACCACGTTCACCAATGGTGAGATTTTTGCCTATGCGACCTTTTCTCCCCCACCCCCCCGCTCCCGCTTCAACACCACTTAGGTAGCCGCATTCCGACTGCGGGGGTGATGTCTAAACACGACACCTGTGTGCATGCTGGGAATTTTTCTGTCATCCGTTCCTAGCGGCACAGAATGGCCTACTCTTCCGAAAGGCGGAACGGGGTTTTTTAACGTGTGCGCAAGATGATTGCGTGAGTTCGCGCAAACACGGGTCTAGGTTTGTAATCTCCTTTGAAGGATTCTGACATTCAGTTCGAAATTTCCCCCCCCCCCCCCCCCTCCCCCGTCAAACTGAGAAGAAAGGGCGAGGCTGGGAATCGAACCCTGAACCTTACAGTTTACTTGCTGGCAGGTGAATGTCTTAACCATCCTGCCACCCTCTTTTTTGAAATTGGGAATGAGTAGGGGGGGGGGGGGGGGGTTCCAAGCAAAAAAATGTGGAGGAAAGGATGAAAGGAAGCACTTGCCATTATTCAGTGTTACAGTTTGTAAAGATGAAGCATACTGAAGTATGCTGTTTATTTACCATTCGTGATGATGGATAATGTTCTGATAGCCTATCAAAACGAGCCATGCTCTATAAAGAAGGATCATGAAATGAAGAGACCGGACAGCCTGGTGGTTAGAGTGATGTATTCGTGATCTGCTGACCCGGGTTCGACTCTCGTTCAAGTTTCCTCTGGAGTTAACATCAGTGCCGACTCCACTCTCCCCGAAAGTCCTTCACATGAGACTATAAACTGAGGTCCCGTGTGCGAACGCACGCAGAACATCTTGCGCACACGTTAAAACCAGTTCCGCTTTTCGGAGGAGTAGGCCATTGTGTGCCGGTGGGAACGGATGACAAAATTTACAAAACTGAATACACATGGGGACTGGATGAAAACAAGCGCATGAGTGCTTACTCCATTATCCTCGAAATAAAAGAATACAAAAAAGAGAGAAGTTACACACACACACACACACACACACACACACACACACACACACACACACACACAAACACAACAGACGTAAAATCGAACACACACACACACACACACACACACACACACACACACACACACACACACACCACACAGCAAAAGAATAAGCTTTCCTCGTGAAGAGAAGGGGGTAGTTTTGTTGTGGTTGTTGTTATTTCAATGTGTTATTTCACTCTTTATATATCAGTGAAGGAAACGGCCATGAATCCATTTTTCTGAATGGGTGGGTGGGGGAGGGGGGTATTTTGTTTTTCAGATGGTTTTAAAGAATTCTCCCAGAGGCTCCTATTTTGTGCTAAACTAGAAGAAAAAATGTTGTGGAGTTAGCTTTGTATCTATACCATGCATGACCACCATTTTTCTTTTAAAAGTGACAGAAATCAATCACCAATTTTGTCACTTAAGACTGACACAAGTTTAGCAAAGAAGGAGAGGAGAGAAGAAGAAGGGGAGGGGGGGGGGGAAGAGGAGAAGAAGAAGGAGGAGGAGGAGAAGAAGAAGGAGGAGGAGGAGAAGAAGAAGGAGGGGAGTGGGGGGGGGGGGGGGAGGAGAAGAGAGGAGAAGAGAAGGAGGAGAGGAAAAGAAGAAGGAGGAGCAGCAGCAGCAGAAGAAGAAGAAGAAGCAACTAAAAGGCTAAAAAAAAAACACAACACCAACAACACAACATGGTATTTCTTCAGCAAGATACAATCTTGCTTGTCCACTTACATAATTATGGAAAAAAAGAACAACAAGCAAGCAACTGATAGGCTGAATTAAAATACAGTATGGCAGTTCTTCATCAAGATACAACTTTTCTTGTCCACTTAACATAACTATAGAAAAAAGAGTCTCTCCTCTGCACTACACAATGTAAAACACACAACCCACACTGACATTCGAAATCAACTTCTTTATTTTGTAAATCATTATACTTTTCTAAGGGCTTAAAACACACAACCCACACTGACATTCGAAATTAACTTCTTTATTTTGTAAATCACTATACTTTGTCTAAGGGCTTAAAACACACAATACACACTGACACACCAAATGAACTCCTTTTTTTCATCCCTATATTTTGCCCAAGGGCTAAAAACAAGGCACACTGCCACTCCAAATGAACTGTTATCCCTTATTTTTATATAGTTGTCTAAGGGCTTAAAACACACAACGCACACTGACACTCCAAATGAAATAGGGGGGGGGGGGGGAGTAATCGTTATATTTTTGTCTGTCTAAGGGCTTAAAACACACAATGTACATTAGCTCTCCAAGTGAACTTAAATCTGTTTTTAATTATTATACATTGTCTAAGGACTCAAAAGCACACAACGCATACTGATACTCCAAATGAACTTATATCTGTTCTTAATCATTATACTTTGCCTAAGGGCTCAAAACTTCACAACACACATACACTGGACACTCCAAAATGCACCGATATCTGTATTGTGATTGCTCTACACTCTGTCTGTCCAAGGGCTGTGTGGGAACTGCCTGGACTCTCTCTTCCTGTCCAGAATCAACGCGTGTCTGCACGGGCTCATTCTCCGAGTCAACCACTGCCTGATGCAGACAGGCAAGTGCCTCAGCCGCGTGCTGCCCAACGTGCTCTTACAGTGGCTGGCGCCCATCCCGGAAGAGGAAAGAGAACCGTTCAAATGGCACAAACCCTCTGGGCTGTCCGTGTGTTTCTTCAGCCTCAACCTGGCCCTGTTAATCGTTGGCGTGTCGCTGTTTCTCCTGGGAGTTCTGGCACTGGCAGACCCTAGCAAACTTAACTTCCTCTCCAGCTTTGACCCCAAGGGGCGTCTGCAATCCCTCGACCTGGGCGGGTTTCTGTCTAAAGTGATACCCTTTATGATCTTAATCGGGGCCTGCATGATAGGGCTGGGGTACCTGGGCACCATCGGCTGTCTCTTGGGCCAGCGGCTGATGCTGAAGGTGTACGCTGCGATCGTGATGCTGTCCATCGCTTTCCAGGCCATGGGGGCCCTGCTCTGGTTTGTGTTCAGGAAACAGTTCTACGACGACGTCGCCAGCAGTCTGAAGGCGTCGCTGAAGAAGAATTACGAAGGAACCTCCAATTCCACGAGCTCCTTCTCGCAGTTAGTGGACTTGGTGCAAGTGTACTATCGCTGTTGCGGAGTGGAGAACTACACGGATTTCGAGGGTTCGCCATGGTACAGGAGTGTCAACAATGTAGGGTCTGACATGCCTACCAGCGCCACCGTCAAATATCTGTTTCCCTCCACGTGCTGCAAACATGATATCAGCTCCTTGACGTATGTGTACGAGGATGCGGTATTGGCGGACAAGGACTGTCCCTTTAAAGAGCCTGCCTTATCCAACCCTTACACGCTCTACCCCTGCTTGCCAGCCATTGTTGCCTCCATATTTGACCAGGTGCAGTATCATTATGATTTATCAGAGAGTGGTGTAGTGTGGTGTGGTGTGGAATGGTGTGGTGTGGTGTAGTGTGATGTAGTGGAGTGCGGTGTAGCGTACTGTAGTGTGTAGTGTGTAATGTAGTTGTAGTGTGTGGAGTGTGGTGTAGCGTAGTGTAATGTAGTGTAGTGTGATGTAGTGGAGTGTGGTGTAGTGGAGTGGAGTGTGGTGTAGCGCCGTGTAGTGTAGTGTAATGTAGTGGAGTGTGGTGTTGTTTGGTGTGATGGAGTGGAGTGGAGTGTGGTTGTAGTGTAGTGTAATGTAGTGTACTGTAGTGTAGGTGTGGTGTTGTTTGGTGTGGTGGAGTGGAGTGTGGTGTAGTGTAGTGCAGTATGGTGTGGTGTGTTGTTGTGGAGTGGGGTGGAGTGTCATGTAGTGTATGTGTACTGTAGTGTAGTGGAGTGTGGTGTTGTTTGGTGTGGTGGATGTGTGTGTAGTGTAGTGCAGTATGGTGTGTGTGTTGTGGTGGAGTGGGGTGGATTGTCATGTAGTGTAATGTAGTGTTGTGCATTGTAATTTTGTGTGATGTAGTGTAGTGTCATGTAGTGTAATGTAATGAAGTGTAGTGCAGTGTAATGTAGTGTAATGTAGTGTAGTGTGGTGTGGTGTAGTGAAGTGTAGAGTAGTGTAGTGTGGTGTAATGTAGTGTGGTGTAGTGTAATGTAGGGTAGTGTAGTGTAATGCAGTGTAATGCAGTGGGGTGTACTGTAGTGTAGAGTAGTGTGGTGTGGTGGAGTGGGATTTGTGTATGTATGTATGTGCGTACGTATGTATGTATGTATGTATGTGTGTATGTATGTATGTTTGCATGTATGTATGTATGTATGTATGTATGTTTTTATGTATGTATGTATGCATGCACACGTTTGAGCATGTATGTATGTATGTATGCATGCATGATTGTATGACCTATTTATAAGCACGTATATGTTTGTAAAAATAAAATAGGGGACGGGAAAGCTCAATAGTCAGAGCACTCGCTTTCCCCCAGCCAATATTAAGCAGCTCCAAGCGTGGTTACCACTTGGATGGGTGACCCCTTGTGCGTCTTGGCTTCAGTACAATCGACCCAGTTCACCCAGCTGTGAATGGGTACCTGCCTTTTTTAGGGTCAGGGAAGGTAAAGCAGCGAGGGAGAGGAGATGGGCGCGCCCTCAATATGCTGGCCCTAGAGAAGCTGAGGTCTCTGACGCCTTGCTCCCCTACCACATAGGTTATGGAACACCTTTACATTTTTTACTTTTTTATGTGTTTGCACGTCAGTGCGTATTGCACACACACACAACACACACACACACACACACACACACACACACACACACACACACATTCACACACACACACATACACATTCCCCACACACACATACAACACACCACGTGCGAGAGATAGGCAAGTCTATCAACATCAACAAAACACCCAAAAATTTCACTTTGATATAAACATAAATACCTTTCCCTTACCTTCACCTTCACCTATCCCGTGGACTGGTTGAGGGGTTGAGGAGGGGGGGGGGGGTGCACCGATGAAGATTCTGCAACCAGCTTCCTCCAATCCCCACCGTCCTCTGCTTTCCGTAGCAATGCCTGTACCCTATAAGGCTACACGCCGCAATTAAAAAATCCTACTTTCCGTTCTGTTTTTCTATATGACTCTTATATTCATACTGCACGTACTAAAGCATCCACAGAAAATTTTCTACATAACACTTTTTGTGAAAGACTAGCCTCTGAATCAAAAACTCATGTGATTTGGAACAATTTTGGTAGGTTTGAAAATTTAAAAAATTTTCAGCAAACACACTACGCCCTCAGTTCTTTGTCCTCTGCTAGCTTCCTTACCGCAATACTGTAGGAATACAAGCAATCCTCATTTGATAATTTTTTTCCAGCTTTCTCGTGACTACCTGGTATTGCTCTATGTCCTCAATTTTAAAACCAAACAAGTACACAGTGCATTGTTTCATACTTCTTTTTTTTTAAGTCTGTGAAAATCACCAATTTTTTTTCCAACTCACACTCTTTACAAGGGGACCAGATAGCTCAGTGGTCGGAGCACTCGCTTTCCCTTAGTCAAGTTAAGCAGCCTCGAGCGTGGTTACCACGTGGATGGGTGACCGTTTGTGCGCCTTGGCTTCAATACAGTTCACCCAGCTGTAATGGGTATCTGTCCTCTTTAGGGTCAGGGAAGGTAAAGCAGCAAGGAGAGGAGATGGGCGCCTGCCCTCAATATGCTGACCCCCTAAAGTAAGTTGAGGTCTCTGACGCCTCGCTCCCCTACGACCATAACAGGTTATCTCTCTTCTCTTCACTCATCCCTTGGTCGGGACGACCGTTGGGGTACCCGCACGGACGCTGCAAGTGGACCGCCAAATGGTTCTGTCCTGGGCTGCTTTCAGGAGGTTTGGTACAGTGAGGCCGGTCCACTCCTTGATGTTGGATATCCAGCTTTTGCGTGGTCGTCCCTGCCTCCTTGCTCCTTCCACCATTCCCTGCAGGACTGTCTTTGACAGGCTGTTATGCCTTGTTGTGTGGCCAAACCATTTCAGTTTCCTCCGTTTGACTGTATCTAGCAATGGTTCTTGTTTGCCAGCCAGTGCCTCGATCTGCTGCCAGACGTAGTCATTGGTTTTACGATCTCTGTAGGTGATGTTCAGGATCCGCCTGAGGCACTTCATCTCAAAGGCTTGAATTCGACGTTCTAGATCGGCAGTAAGTGTCCATGCTTCACAGCTGTACAAGGCAATGGATGTGACGAGTGCCTTGCAGAGTCTGACCTTAGTGTGGGTTCTGATGTTATAGGAACAACTTTACCTTTTTGTTTTGTTTTTATTACCCTATTACTTATTCTATTGCAGTTGTTCGTCCTCGTGGGAGCAGCGGTCACTATCGTTGGCCTGGAGATATCCACGGTCACCAATGCCAGAGCCATGGTGACCGCCATCAACAAACAGTTCGCTAAGCAGAAGAAGGACCGAGAAAGAAAGCGTGGCCCAAGGCCCAATGAAGACACTGATTAATTTTGTTTGTTTGGTTTTGAGGAGCTTCTGTCTCGTGGTGACCTGGGGGTGGTGGTGGGAGGGGTGTGTGGTGGGTGGGGGTGGTTGGTGGGGGGGGGTTATGGGGTTAATGGATTTTTCTGTTGAGGGTGTTTTGGTAGGGGTTTGTGGTTCTTTGTGTTCTTTCTACCCTAGAGGCATGGTATGTTAAGTGGTGTTGGGGGAACTGTACGGGTGAGAGGCGGCAGACGGGGGTGCTTGGTCGTTAATTGGTGGGGAAGCGTGTGTCTTTCATGAGAAAATCGGTTATGGAGGTATGGTAACGATAGTTTTGATTTTTTGTATAGAGTGTTTTCGAATTTTTTTTTTAGGGAGGGGGTGTGGGTAGGGGAGGGGGGATGGTGCAGGATATGGTTGTTGCAATATATTTGAACTGGGGGTTTTGTGTGTTGTTAATTTGACTTAAATTGGGTGGGTGGAGGGGGATATTTTGTTTTTTACAGGTTCGAATGGTTGTGTAATTTTGTTTTGGGGGATGTGAGGAAGGTGGGGATGAGGAAGATATGAAGGGGATGATTTGGTATGGAGTTATGTAGTTGTTAATTTTTTAAAAATTATGATTGTTGTCTTTCTAGTTTTCTTCTTTATTGTGGGGTCGTTTCATAAGCAGATTGTGGAAATATGTTTTAGTTGTTGGTTTGATTTTAAGATTTTAAAGATACTTTTCTTTACTTTGGTTTTGTGTTATAAACTGTGGGGAAATGTTTTTTTAGTTGTTGATCTGATTTTTTAAAATTTTGAAGAGATTTTTCTGCGTTTTAAAAGGTTTTTTGTGGTAATAAACCGTTGATATATGTATTGATCAGAGAAGAATGAGGGATAATGAAAATATGTATTATGTAGTTTTTAAATAATTTTTTTATCATTTGTCACGGGATACAGTTTATTCCGTCATTTCCTCTGTTCTATCACTCTGTTTTTTTGGTTTGTTTGTTTTCGGTTTTGTTTTTGTTGTTGGTGCTTTTTGTTTGGTTGGTTGGATGGGGGGGGGGGGGGGGGGCGTGTTTATCTTGATGTTTGTGGACAGTTGCATGCGAGTGAGTGGTTTGAATGCAAGCTCTTTGATTTGTTTACTTTACAAGATTCAGCGCTATATAAATTCCATACATTATTATTATTATCATCATTATTATTTGGGGTGCATGGGGGTGCTTTTTGAGTGTTTTCATACATTGTGTCATTCTTGTTTGATATTTTATCCGTAGCCTAGTCTTCCAGTTTGCTTTGTGTGTGTGTGTGTGTGTGTGTGTGTGTGTGTGTGTGTGTGTGTGGTGTGTGTGTGTGTGTGTGTGTGTGTGTGTGTTCGTGCGTAAGTCTTTGTGTGTGTTGATATTGTGTGTATATGTTTGTGTGTTGATGTTGTTTGTGTGATGTGTGTGTTGTGTGTGTGTGTGTGTGTGTGTGTGTGTGTGTGTGTGTGTGTGTGTTGTGTGTGTGTGTGTGTGTGCTGTTGCTGTTCTGTTTGTGTGTGTGTGTTGATGTGTGTGTTTATTTATTTTTATTTTATTCTTTTATATCGAGGATAATGGAATAATCACTTATGTGCTTTTTTTTACATGCAGTCCCCGTGTGTATGCGGTTTTATGAATTCTGTCATCTGTTCCCACCGGCACACAATGGCCTACTCTTACGAAAAGCGGAACAGGATTTAACGTGTGCGCAAGATGTTCTGCGTGCGTTCGCACACGGGGCCTCGGTTTATAGTCTCATCCGAAGTGTGTGTTGTATTGTTGTTTGTATTGATGGTGGTGTGTGTGTGTGTGTTGTGTGTGTGTGTGTGTGTGGTGTGTGTGTTGTGTGTGTGTGTGGTGTTGTGTGTGTGTGTGTGTGTGCGCTTGTATATGTGTGTCTGTGTGTTCATCACAATTGTCCAATTGTCACATTGGTCAAATAAAAACGGAACACAAGAGCAATATGTTTCTTGGTTGTTTTTCTATTCATCTATCACTGTGCCTTCCTCCTTCCTTTATCTCTACCTGTCTGTCTGTCTGTCTGTCTGTCTGTCTATCTGTCACTCTCTTCACTCGTTGCTGTGTCTGTCTGCTTACCTGTTCTCTCTGGGGATTGGGAGAAAAGAAAAACCAAGTCAAGTCAAGTCAAGTCAAAACACTTTAATCATCCCATGAAGGGCAGTTACCAAAGAAACACAAAAAAAAACCACCCAACAGCCCCATGTCAGGAAAGCGGAAGATAATTCTCTGAAAGTGGAAGATAATTCTTGTCAGAAAAGCGGAAGATAATTCCTGTCAGAAAAGGGGAAGATAATTCCTGTCAGAAAAAGGGAAGATATTTCTTTTCAGAAAAGGGGAAGATAATCCCTGCCAGAAAAGTGGAAGGCTTAGTAAGTGGCATTCTGCGTATGGTATCTTACAACAGCTACCACAGAACATTACCAAAGTGACCCAGCAGCAGTGCAGGGACTCTCTGGCTAGTGGCCGCTTGGCAGCCTGACATTGATAAGCTCCCTGTGGATTTCTGATTCTGAGGATGCAACATCACGAATCTGGGTATGGCTGTGGGTGGAGAGATTGGAATGAGCGGCCTGGGAACAACAGGACGGGAACGTCACAGAAGATGAGTCAACAACAAATTTTCTTCTTTTTAAAAAGTTTTTTTTTATATCACATATAATGAATTTAGCTTCCAACTTTTTGGGGGTCAGGTATATTTCTCTTAAATATTTTATTCTAGTAATGCAAATGAGTGACAACTTAAGGTGAACATTATGGTGGTTGTTTGTGGTTCCTGTGAATTAGGAAAGATTTTTTCAACTATGAGAAGTTTTCTTGTTGTAAGGCACCGAAAAGCACTCGCTTTCTCCAAGCTGAAGTTAAGCAGTATTGAGCGTGGTTACCAAGTGGACGGGTGACCGTTTGCGCGCCTTGGCTTCTGTACAGTCCCCCAGTTCACCCAAGCTGTCAATGGGTACCTGCCTTCTTTAGGGTCAGGGAAGGTAAAGCAGTGAAGGGGAGGAGATGGGCGCCGTCATCAATATTCTGGCCCCTGGAGAAGCGAGGTCTCTGATGCCTCGATCCCCTACGACCGCAGAAGTTATGGGAGCATCTTTATCTTGTGCCGATCAGAACTCTGATGCTGCAAATCCACAAGCAAAAACTCGAGTCAGGTTTGATGATGGATGGTTGGGTTTTTTCGAACTCTATAACAAATATCCTGAAGGACGCCACTAAAGAAGTTAATGTGTAGTCCTATAGTCCTATTTGTCAGTGGTTGGCATATTTTCAGGCTTAATGCTCTCTCTCTCTCTCTCTCTCTCTCTCTCTCTCTCTCTCTCTCTCTCTCTCTCTCTCTCTTCCTCTCTCTCCCCCTCCCTCCTCTCTCTCTCTCTCTCTCTCTCTCTCTCTCTCTCTCTCTCTCTCTCTATCTCTCTCTCTCTTTCTCTCTCTTCTCGGGATAGCCTGATGGTTAGAGTGATGCATTCGTGATCTGCTGACCCGGGTTCGAATCCCATTCAAGAGGATTTTTCCTCTGGAGTTAACATTAGTGCAGACTCCATTCCCCTAAAAGTCCTTCGGATGAGACTATAAACCGACGTCCCGTGTGCGAACGCACGCAGAACCTCTTACGCACACGTTAAAACCCGTCCCGCTTTTTGGAAGAGTAGGCCATTGTGTGCCGGTGGGAACGGATGACAAAACTGCACACACACACACACACACGGGGACTGGATGTGAAAAGAGCACATGCGTGCTTATTCCATTATCCTCGCAATAAAAGAATAAATAAATACCCCCTTCTCTAGCGTCATTAAACAATGAATCTCTCACTTTGCTTTTGAAAATATTTGATACTCAAATTCAGCCTGCTCTTTTATATGGATCTGAAATTTGGGGGCTTGATGCTGCTGCTGTACACTGTGAAAAAGTTCATTTGTTTGCATTAAAGAAATATCTTGGAGTATCTCCACAAACACCCAATGACCTTGTATATGGTGAAAACAGCTAGATATCCATTAAGGATCCTTTCTGCAGTGAAATGTATTAGCTATTGGTTAAAATTAACTCAGATGGATACACAAAGATTACCTTTTAAGGCTTACAAGATGCTATTAGACTTGAATAATAGGGGCAAAAGAAACTGGTTATCAGTTGTAAGAATGAAATTGTTTGAATATGGCTTTGGCTTTGTTTGGATTAATCAAGGTGTGGAAGATGTAAAAAAATTTATTCGTACATTTAGATAGAGGCTGGTAGAATGTCGATGGCAGGACTGGAATTCTCATGTTCAAAATAGTGATAGATTTGATTTTTATAGACTGTTCACACATTTGAATCGGGTACCAACCTACATGTCTGTGAAAATGGATAGACACATAAAGCGTATCATTACCAAATTTAGATTCGGAATTTCAGATATATTTGTCCATTCAAAGTGCTATAGTAACTCAGATGGTAGAGCTTTGATATGTCCACTGTGTAAGGATTCAATAGAAGATGAGGTTCACTTTGTACTTTTTTGTCCAGAATTAAAAGATATCAGAGAACAATTTATTCCGGCAAAATTTTCCAGGTATCCATGTCTGTTTAAACTAATATTGTTAATGTAAGCAACAAATGAAACTACTGTTAAGAGATTAAGTATATATTTGTACAAAGCCTTTAAAAGGAGAAGTGAGTGTGTAGCAAATTGTTAATGTGGATGTGTCTTGTCAACAATGTTTTGTACAACCCCCTTCTAAGGGGCCATGGCCTTTTTGAATAAATATCATATCATATCATATCATCTCTCTCTCTCTCTCTCTCTCTCTCTCTCTCTCTCTCTCTCTCTCTCTCTCTCTCACTCTCTTCCTCTCTCTTAAACATCCTAATGAAAGCTTTACACCAAACTATGGCAAAATAAAGGGAGACAATAAAAACTGGTATTCTGCAGTCAAACTTCCCTTCTTTTGAATACTATCAAGAACATCGTAAATTGAAAACAAAACTCCGGTCTCCTTTACTAAGAGTATAATTTGCAATGTCGTTGAAGTGGTTGTAGAAGTGAACACGTTCACAGTAATGTGGAATTTGCGGAGAGGCAATATTCATTAACACGGAAACAGCACCAGAGAGAGTGACATATGGTATGGTCTGCCAGTCGGCTGAATTCAGTTTTCTGGAAAGGAAGTCGTTTTAGGAGAAAATTGTAATTTAAAAGTTGGCAGCACAAAATTGATACAGACACATACAAACGCAAGTGCGCATGTGCACACACTCACACAACGCAACATGCACACGCGCGCGCACACACACACACACACACACACACACACACACACTAACAACGAAACCAGTCAATTGTAATAATTATCATTCTTACTCCCTTTCAGCTTGTCACAGGAAAGAAAACTTATACATTGAAAGATTCCTATTTTTATTTTATTCCAGTAAATGTGTTCCCATAACCTATGCGCTCGTTGCGACCGAGGCGTCAGAGACCTCAACTTCTCTAGGAGGCCAGCATATTGAGGACGGCGCCCATCTCCTCTCCCTCGCTGCTTTACCTTCCCTGACCCTAAAGAGGGCAGGTACCCATTTACAGCTGGGGGAACTGTACTGAAGCCAAGGCGCGCAAACGGTCACCCATCCTCTTGGTAACCAAACACGCTCGATGCTGTTTAACCCTGCTTGGGGAAAGCGATGCTTACCACTGAGCTACCCCGACCCTTTTTGACTGTTCATAAAAGGGACACAGAGCCTTTCCACGCAACTTAGACTTCCTCCAGACAACCCAGTGACAGGGGACGTCTCAAAAACTTTTGGGATGCATCGTTTTAAATTTGCGTAATCTTTGTGCTGCAAGTCGTATGAAACTCACTTTCAAGACCGGGACTATGTCGGGGAGTTAGTGTTGTCAATTTTGTTTCAGTTTTTCTACAATTTCTTTTAAATTTTTGAAGGAAAGGGTGTGTAGTGGGGTGGTGGGGGGGGGGAGGGTTTGGGTTCCCAGACAGGTTTCATGTATGGGGGAATATTGTAAAGTGATAAAAAAACCATTTGTCAATACCCTGCGCCCCCTACACGCACTTTAACACACACCACACAACACACACACAACAAAACCACACTCCCACTCTTTCTCTCTAAAACAACTCTAAACACTCAAACACACACCTCCACACAACACAACATATACACCCCACCTCTATCTCTCTCGTCTCTTCTCTCTTTTTCCCCTCTCTCTCTCTCTCACTCTTACTCACTCACTCCTCACAAAACCCGCAGCACACACACCACCCCAACACACACACACCGTCTAATTCACTGAGGTGAACGTCTTTAAATTGAAAAAACAATAAAAACAACAAACACACCCACCCCACCTACCACGAAACCAATACCTAAAAATTTATTGAATTTCATTTACTGCCTTTCAATTTGAAATGTCACAGAAACAAAAAACTAACGGTAAGTTTTTTCCTTTGTCAATTTTATCCGACATTCACAAAATCGCATAACTTTTGGCAATTCCAAGCTCCCATCTGAACATTTGAACAACAACTGGACCCCCCTTGACACTTTCATACTTTCATATATAATAATACATAAATACAACTACATCAAAATTTAAAAGTACGTAGTACATACTCGTACAACATAATGCTACATACATACAACTACATACTATACTTTTCGTACTACATCATCTACATTTATATATATATATAATATTATATATTTTTATTTTAAATTATATTATATTATTTAGTTGTGTGTGTGCACACATTACAAAAAAATACACACATATAAGAGGGAAAAAAAGAAAGAAAAAGACAGCAAAAGTAATAGTAGACGACAACGATAGTAGATGTAGTGATAGAAGAGGGGACGCAGAAAAACGAAGATAGATAATAGATAGATAGACGGGACAGTAGATAGATGTAATTATATAGACAGATGTAGTGATAGACAGACAGACGAGGGTAGATAGATAGATAGAAATAGATAAATCTGCCCTATAACCCCCTTGGGGGCGTGGGGGGCACTGCAGTGAGAACGTTGCCCGTTGGCCCCTTTTTGCACGGTTGGGGGGCAAGTGCCTGGGTTGTGGAGAAGCCTTCCGGTCCATTCAGCGATGTTGCTCCCATTTCTTCTTCGGCCTCTCCCCTTTCTCTTCCCCTCCTGTTGCCTGAGTGAGAATGGTTTAATTAAATGTGTGGGGGTGGGAGGGGGGGGGGGAATGCGAATGTATAGGCAACAATTTAATTTAAGAAAAGCCTTTTGGTGAGACTATAACCGAGGTCCCGTGTGCGAAGCATGCAAAACATCTTGCGCACGCGTTTTAAACCTGTCCCTTTTTCGGAAGGTAGGCCCGTGTGCCCATGGGAACAATGACAAAAATTTCAAAAAACCATACAAGGGGACGGGTTAAAAAAAAAAACACAGAGTGTTTATTCCTTATCCCATTAACGAATAAATAAAAAAGAAAAAATTAAAATCTCACCATTGGTGAACTTTGGAGCTTTAGCCAATGAACGAAAAAACACAAACAAAAACCTAAGCAGACAGGAAACTAACCAGTAAGGCCACAACGTCTCATCAAGCACCAGTATACCAAAATCTGGTAAGTGGATTTTTGTTGGGGATTTTTTCTTTGTTTTGTTTTGCTTGGTTGTTTATTTTGCAAAGTGGACATTTTGTTCATGGAATAATCCACACATAGTGTGTCCATTTTGGAAAAAAAAACGGGCGGAAAAAACTGGACTACATCTTCTCATTCTCTGTGAATCTTGCGAAACTGAGCAATCAAGCAAGCAAAACACCCAACAACAGCAACAAAACAACCCACACAAAAACAACAAAACAAAAAAGCAAATGAAGAAACAAATCAGTTCTTCAAGTGCGCTTGTATACCACGTGACTCTTTGAAAACGCTTTGTCAAAAACAAAAAAAGGAAAGTGAAAGAAGAATGAGCAAATCAAAAAAAGCGAAGCAAAATAGATCTTTCCTTTTTTCTTAAAAAAATTAATACACCAACCAACGAAACCCTTCTTTCTGTTTTGAAGAAGAAGAAGAAGAAGAATTGTGAAGAAGAATTGCGAAGAAGAAATGCAAAGAAGAATTGCGAAGAAGAATTGCGAAGAAGAAGAAGAAGAAGAATTGCGAAGAAGAAGAATTGCGAAGAAGAAGAATTGCGAAGAAGAAGAATTGCGACGAAGAAGAAGAATTGCGAAGAAGAAGAAGAAGAAGAATTGCGAAGAAGAAGAAGAACAAAGAACAAGAAGAAGAACAAGAAGAAGAACAAGAACAAGAAGAACAAGAAGAAGAAGAAGAACAACAACAACAAGAAGAAGAATTGCAAAGACAAAGAAGAAGAAGAAGAAGAAGAAGAAGAAGTGTCTAATGACAGAAACAAGGACAAAGAAGATATGTATCGATCAAAAACGTAAAGAAGACATCACTTTAGAGTCAAAGCCAAAGAGGGTTAACCCCCCCTCCACCCCCCTCATCCCCTCTCTTATGGCTGAATAAAGAGAGAGGGAAGGAGTGGGTGGTGGAGGGCAGTGTGGTGAGGGTGATGGTGGTTCTCTGTGAAGTGTGGAGTTCTGTCCATGTAGTCCTCAGTGACCTGTCTTTGTCTCTGTCTCTCTGTCTGTATCTGTCTCTCTGTCTGTCTGTCTGTGTGTGTGTCTCTCTCTGTCTCTCTCCCTCCCTCCCTCTCTCTCTCTCTCTCTCCTCTCTCTCTCTCTCTCTATATATATATATATATTATATATATATATATATATATATATATATATATCAGTGGATCTTGTCTTTGCAAGATATAGCGCTATATAAGTTCCATTTCTTCTTCTTCTTCTTCTTATCTATCTCTCTATCCATTCTATCCATCTCCATCTCTCTCTCTTCCCCCCCCCCCTCTCTCTCTCCCTCTCTCTCTCTCTCTCTTTCTCTCTCTCTCATCTCTCTCTCTCTTCTCTCTCTCTCTCTCTCTCTCTCTCTCTCTCTCTCTCTCTCTCTACTCTCTCTCTGGTGGTCAGAATGATGCATTGGTGATCTGCTGACCCGGGTTCGAATCTCGTTCAAGGGGATATTTTCCCCTGGAGTTAACATCAGTGCAAACCCCACTCTCCCAAAACCGAAGTCACACGCAGAACATCTTGCGCACACGTTAAAACCCGCTCTGCTTTTTAGAAGAGTAGGCCATAGTGCGCCAGTAGAATCTGATGACAAAATTGACAAAATTGTATACACACGGGGACTGATTGAAAAAAGCACATGAGTGCTTATTCCATTATCCTCGATATAAAAGAATAAATAAAATTAAAATAAATAAGATAAATAAAAATCTATCCATCTCCATCTCTCTCTCCCACCTCTCTCCCCTCTCCCTCTCTCTCTCATCTCTCTCTCTCTCCATCTCTCCTTCTCTCTCTGTCTCTGTCTGTCTGTCTGTCTGTCTGTCTGTCTGTCTGTCTGTCTCTCTCTCTCTCTCTCTCTCCCCTCTCTCTCTCTCTCTCAATCTTGGTACAAAAGGTGTTATCTTCAAATAATATGTCCGAGCTTAAATCTTTAGCAATATATATAACGCAGGCTCTAGATAAACGTAAGCAGATATGAATGAAACGGATCCTATACGTAATAACTGATAATATTGGTTGGCATTTATCTGGACTTTGAATTATTACTCATGTCCTTTTCATATTCATTCCTATGTTAATATGTTACTTACAATTACCCCCTTTGACTGATGGGCTTGTAGTTTTGTCAAATAAAATTCGTTCATTCATTCATTCTCTCTCTCTCTCTCTCTTCTCTCTCTCTCTCTCTCTCTCTCTCTCTCTCTCTCTCTCTCTCTTGGGTTATTATTAAGACGTATCCCTACAGGCGGGGACTGTATGTAAAAAAGCCATGAGTGCTTATTCATTATCCTCGAAATAAAAGAATTGTTCATTCTCATTCTCTCTCTCTCTCTCTCTCTCTCTCTCTCTCTCTCTCTCTCTCTCTCTCTGTCTCCCTATCTCCCCTCTCTCCCTCCTCACTCTCTCTATTTCTCTCTCCCCCCTCTCTCCCTCTCCCTCTCTCTCTCTCTCTCTCTCTCTCCCTCTCTCAGGCAATAGGTCAGCTTAATAGTTTTTCAAAAATATAAAGAAATGACAGCAAAAACTTACTTTAAAATCTTCGATACAAAAATACAACCAATGTTGCTATATGCTGCAGAAATATGGGGAATAAAAAGGTTAGAACACATAGAAAAAGTGCACATGTGTGCATGTAAAAGGTTTCTAGGAGTGCCAACCAAGACACCAAATAAAATGGTATATGGGGATTTGGGTAGGTATCCACTCTATGTAAATTCATACGTTACCTGCCTAAGATATTGGTTTAGATTATTAGAAATGAATACAGAACGATTACCATATAAGGCCTATCAAATGTTACTACATTTAGACAGTATTGGGAAGCAGTGCTGGGTATCAAAAATAAGAGAAATATTATGTATGACTGGTTTTAATATTGTTTGGTTACAGCAAGGTGTTGGGAACGTGAAAACATTTCTGCATATTTTTAAACAGAGGATTGTGGGTATGTTTATTCAGGAATGGACAGGTACTCTCAGAGAACGTGACAGATATCAACCTTACACGTCATTCAAGACCGTTTTTGAAAGAGAGCCATACATTCTAGATATTGATGTATATTGTTTCCGTGTTGCCATTTCTCATGTTCGATTTAATGTTCTCCCCCTACATAACAATGTACATCGCTATAAGGATTCTAACCATGAAAAAGCTTGTCCATTTTGTAAAAATCATATTGAAAATGAACAGCACTTTTTGTTTGCCTGTCCTATGTATGATGACTTAAGACGTAAATTTCTAAAGGAATCGAAAGGACTTCCTCTGCACGTTTTGCTAAGAGCCACAAACCCTATCCACACACACAATTTATCAAAGTATGTGTTCCATGCAATCAACAGACGGAAGAAAATACTTTAAACATTGAGCTTATCATGATCTGCACTTCTATGTGGGTGTGCTTACCTACTGATTGGGGGTATCCACGTTTTTTGTCATTGTTATGCAAATCAGCAAACACCTCGAATAGAAAATTGCAGGGCTAATGTGATTGTGTAGCATTGGTTTTCACATCAATATCTGTGTCATGATAACTACTCAATACTAGCTATAAATGTACTTTACACATGTTTTCTCATAGTCTAGTAGATTATTTGGTTTGATATGACTTTAAAGTACTCTGTGTGTGTGTGTGTGTGTGTGTTTCTCAACTTTCTTTATTTGAACAAAAGCTTGGTGCTCCAGTATGCAGCAAACTGCAGGGAATAGTATGCAGTATAGAATATTAACAGTTTTGTGTTCAAGACTAAAACAAAATAATGACAAAGAAAGACAAAACTATTTGCAAATGTTGTGTTATAAATATATAAACCGAAGAAAAGTATAATTACTTAAGTGTGAGATTTAAGTCTAATATCAACGAATGAAAACAAAAAAACTTTCATTGTAATAGAAGTAACCATAACGTATGGAACAATGTTCTACTCATTTGTATATGTACAGTAATCTTGTTTCCGATAAAGCTAGCTAAGCAAAATTAAGCAAAACTAAATTTAATCTGCACCTTAGAAGTATTTCCGTATACTGAAAACGCATGAATATGTATTGAATGTTGGTTACTGTGTGTTATATACTGCGTTATATCGTGATGCTTTCCCAAATCAACTTTGCATTGTATTGTGGCCCAAGGCCGATGTGCAATTAAACCAGTTCAGAGTTCAGAGTTCAGAGTTCTCTCTTTCTCTCTCTCTCCCCCTCTCTCTCTGTCTCTCTCTTTCTCTCTCTCTCTCTCTCCCTCTCCCTCTCTCTCTCTCTCTCCCTCTCTCTCTCCTTCTTTCTCTCTCTCTCTCCTTCTCTCTCTCTCTCCCTCTCTCTCTCTCTCTCCCCCTCCCTCTCTCCCTCTCTCTCTCTCCCTCTCT
>CM054165.1:35018767-35051267 GCA_028751875.1 Rapana venosa
CCCCCTCCCCAAGGGAAAGTGTAGAGAAGGTTGCTATAACTGAAAGTGTTATCTTTAAATTTTGTCAACTTTTCTTAGTAATGATACTGGTATCTCTTTATTTAAAAAAAAGGATTAGTACAATTTATAGTGCTGGTATATTTTTCTTTATTCACCTATTTTTTACATATTCTTTTAGCAGTTAATCAGTGTCAAATCTTACATCTTTTGATGATGGTCATGCATTGATATTTTTTTTTTTAATTTGTTGGCAAACAATGTCTTGATATCTTTTCTCCTGCTTCAAGAATTAGCTGTTGTTGTTGATTTTCGAGGCCACAAAATATTCTTCCTTTACTGTTTCAGGTCGAGTGTCTTTTCGCCTGTTCCTTTCATTGACTTGTTCTTCTGGCTTCATTTCATTAATCTTCATATCCTCTAATATCACTTTGAATGAACAGACGTAAACTCGAAGCAACAACTAAGCAACAACTTCATTTTGAGCACTCACAGCCTATTATGATAAATAGGCTTCTGTGGTACAGAGCACTGTATTGTATTGTATTGTATTGTATTGTGTTGTACTGTATTGTGTTGTGTTGTGTTGCGTTGTGTTGTACTGTATTGCATTGTGTTGTGTTGCATTGCAATGTACTTATTTGTATTGTGTTGTATTGTTTTGTGTTGTACTGTATTGCATTGTGTTGTGTTGCATTGCAATATACTTTACTGTATTGTGTTGTATTGTTTTGTGTTGTGATATATTGCATTGTATTGTACTGTATTCTATTGTACTGAATTGTGTCGCGTTGTAATGTATTGTATTGATATTTATTGTGTTGTATTATATTGTATTGTGTTGTATTGCATTGTACTGTGTTGTATTGCATTGTACTGTGTTGTATTGCGTTGTGTTGTAATGTATTGTATCGTGTTGTATTGTATTGAATTTTTTTGTTTTGTGTTGTATTGCATTATATTGTGTTGTATGGTACTGTAATGTATTGTAATGTACTGTATTGCATTGTATTGCATTGTCTTGTATTGCATTATATTGTAATGTATTGGGTCGCATTGCAATGTGCCGCATTGCATTGTGTACTACTTTTAATCATGACCAATATCTGTACATGAATGATCTCCCTATGGAGAGCGCATCGCCAAAAGAGCAGTACCACCGGTTTTGGGGGGTTGGGGGTGGGACTGGGTTTTTTTTTATAATTTCCTGAAAGAATGTGTCTTTGTTTCTTAAGAAAGTGGCTTTTTCCACTCTGTTATTGTCTCATCTGAAAGACTACCACCCAGACCACCAGCAAGGTTTGTCTAGTGGATGGGTGAAAGATTGAACCAACAAAGACGGAACCCATACTTCTCACATTTCCGACGGAAGCGAGACCTCAAGACTAGACCACTGATCGTGGCTATGGTCTGATCTTGGTCTATTCATTGTTGTTGTTGTTGTTATGGTCTGTTCTTGGTCTATTCTTTGTTGTTGTTGTTGTTATGTTATGATTTTGGTCTATTCTTTGTTGTTGTTGTTGTTCTTATGGCCTGATCTTGGTCTATGCTTTGTTGTTGTGTTGTTATGGTCCGTTCTTGATCTATTCTGTTGTTGTTGCTGTCTGTTCTTGGTCTATTCTTTGTTGTTGTTGTTCTCTGCAATATTTCTGAGAAATTCTGCTGATTCTTGTATTGTTAAGTACAATGTTGGCCCAACCCCAAAGGCTTTGACACAAACTCACCACAGGCACAGAAGTGTATGGGCAAACCGAATCTGAGGTCACCATGAGACCAGAGCAGCTGGGACCACCAAATCAGAGGCTTTCTTTTATTGCATGATGATCAATGACAATGAGGATGACGTAATGATGTCGCTGTGGAAGTGCATATGCTTTGAGACTACTTGACAGGGCTGTACTCTGTGCTTACTATCATAATATATCCCGGCATCAACCGGGCCCGAGAGATACAGACACCTGCAGTGTTGGTCAGGTCATTTGAGCAACACTCTCAAACTCGCATCCGTAAAGTGGATGAAGCTCGGCTGTGTGGTCCCAGTCTTCCCACTGAGCCCACAGCACACTCACTCTGGGTAGGAGTCGGCCGGAGTCCGAAAAATCCCTATGACTCTGATGGGAATCAAACCCGCGACCTTCCAGTCCGTAACCAAGGGCGCTAACCACTGTGCCATGGCGGCTGGTGATTCTATGATTTAAATAGGGCATGAAGTCTCCACACTCAAGGCATGACTGCAATGCTGGGGTGTAGGGGGGGAGGAGATATCAGTCACTAGTAGTGCATTTTCTGTTTATTCTGTTGTCTGTCAGATCAGATTAAGGTTATAGTCTGGTGCCTACATTGTTGATAAAATGTTGGAAAGAGATTTAGTCTGCTATGTCAATAAAACAGAAGTGCACCAAAAGCCTAGTAATGTGTTGTGAAATTCTTCACAAAATGCACACATGCATAAGTAAAAAAAAAAGGTAAAGGTGTCCCATAACCTATGGGGTCGTAGAGGAGCGAGGCCTCAGATTCCTCAACTTCTCTAGGGGCCAGCATATTGAAGGCGGGTGCCCATCTCCTCTCCTTCGCTGCTTTACCTTCCTTGACCCTAAAGAGGGCAGGTGCCCATTTACAGCTGGGTGAACTGGGGGAACTGTACTGAAGACAAGGCGCGCAAACGGTCACCCATCCAAGTGGTAACCACGCTCGATGCTGCTTGACTTTGGCTGGAGGAAAAACGAGTGTTCTGACCACTGAGCTATGCCGTCCTCCACATGTGTCTGTGCCACATACATAGACGCAGGCATAAAAGCGGAAAGGGGGTGAGCATGATACTGCGCTTGAAGACTTTAGGTCAGGTTTTACGCAAAGTGCCAAAAAAAAATTCTATAGTTCCATTAGAAAGATAGCCTGTAATTTTCTTGAAAAGAGAATTCAATGACAGCAGCATCATAGTCTATAGCTGGTGAGCACAGAAAAAGCAAAAAACACACTATCTCGTGTATTGAAAAGTCCATTATTCTCAATTGAAAATCGTTCAAACTTGTGTTTGTAACAAGAACAACTACGACTAACTGCGAATGGAAAATTTTGAAATAATTTTTTTTCTAATTCATGCCAGCAGAGAAAGCAATGATACACTTCCTGCGTAATCCTTTCACGCGTAAATCCCATGTATGTAGCGTTGAGAACAGAGAGAAGAGAAAAGAATGTTCTCTGCCTAAAGCTAACAGGTCAGGCGTGGAATAGCCCCTCGCTGTCCCGTTTGGGAAACTGATGTCTCTTGTTAACTAATTCTGGCTATTGTCAACATACCTTTTTTCTCATGTCAACCGTTTTTGATACCTTTTTTTTAAGGAACCTACATAGACAGTGAGTGTCAAACAAGAAAAAAGATAAAAACTGCAATAAAACAAAGAGGCAGCTACCTTGGCTGACCCCGTAGTGGTTAGTGTCTTGGGTCACGGGATGGAACGTCATTACGAAAAAACACAAACCATGACAATATTACAAAATATCACTTTCAATCACAGCAGATTTCTCTGCAAGACAATCGGGCTGCTCTCTCTACCCAGGGAAGAGCTCGTCGCCACAAGAGCAGCGCTACCCATTATTTTTTTCTTTTCCTGTCTGGATTGTGTATTTATTTCCCAATCATAATGACTGACTGACTGACTGAATGAATGAATGAATGACGGGATAGCCTAGTGGTCAGAACATTGCGCTCGCAATCTGACGACCCGGGTTCGATTCCCGTTCAAGGGGATATTTTTCCCTGGATTTAACATCAGTGCAGACTCCTCTCTCCCCAAAAGTCCTTCGGATAAGACTATAAACCGAGGCCCCGTGTGCGAACACACGCAGAATTTCTTGCGCACACCTTAAATCCTGTTCCGCTTTTCGTAAGAGTAGGCCGTTGTGTGCCGGTGGGAACAGATGACAAAATTTACAAAACCGCATACACACGGGGACTGGATGTAAAAAGCACGTAAGTGTTTATTCCACTATCCTCGATAGCTAAGAATAAAATTTAAAAAAAAACAAAAAAATTAATTAATGAATGAATGAGACAGACAAGCAGGGAGAGAGAGAGACACACACAAACAGACAGAGACTGAGAGAATGAGAGACAGAGAGACAGAGATAGAGAGATAAACTCGCATTCAGATGCGTCCTAGCAGCTTTTGCATGCACACTCTCACTCAAACCTTATTCAATCTGCCCGTTAAATTCCCATGCGATACTAGGTAGACCCCAGCACAGATAACAAGACAGAAACAAAGTCTCTGGTGCAATGCTCAGTTCTCTCTCTCTCTCTCTCTCTCTCTCTCTCTCTCTCTCTCTCTCTCTCTCTGTCTCTGTCTCTCTGTCTGTCTCTCTCTGTCTCTCTGTCTCTCTCTCTCTCTCTCTCTCTCTCTCTCTCTCTCTCTCTCTCTCTCTCTCTGTGAATCCAGAACTTCCCACAGAAGTGTCAAGACAATGACAGGAAGTGACGTTCTACAGGGAAGGGAGGTAATGACTGCTTGGCCAATAGCTATCAGACACAAAATCTTCTGGGAATGTTCTCGTGGACTTTCTTTTTTCTCTGGAACTGAGTGTTTCAGGGCTACATACCACGACCGCTGGGTTATTTCTTGACTTTAACAAGAAACCAGAATGGAGATGCTGTAAAATATGTTTCTTCTGTTGCGTGAGTCACAGAAAGAGCTGGTGCTATTGCTTGAGTAAAGAACAGAGTTATCAAAGAGCAGAGACTGCATATTTTTGGAAGAACAGAGCTATGATGGGAAGACAGCATCAGAGAGTGGCCTTGAGTGGAACGATTTGCTACATAAAGCTGAGGATCGCGGGGAGTGGAGGAAGCTGGTTGCAAAATCTTCAGTGATGCCCCCACGGTTTACAAGAATACAGGATAAGTGAAGGTGAAAAGCTATGGAAGATTAGAGAGCATAGATACACAAAAATTTCCCTTTAATAACGAACAGGAATTTAGCTGTTGTTGTAATCTTTGATAAGTGTTGTTCTCATGTCACATACTTTTTGTATTCACCTTCCCTGCTAGCATTTTTCGTTCGTGGACAACAAATTTGCGACTTTTTCTTTTTAAAAAAGAAGACTTCTAATATGTTTGACACTGATAACATCTGTTCTAAGGGGAGATACAGCCTAGTGGATAGAGCTAGGTGTTAGCAGGGTGTGTGGGTTTGAGTCTCCAAAGTCTGTTTGAGGGGATTTTCCCCTTGAGCTTAATATTAGTATTAACTCCACTCTCTTAAAGTCCTTTGGATGAGACCAAGGTCTCTTGTGTGAATGCATGGCCTAATATCTTGTCCACGCGTTAAAAACCCATGTCCTTTTCATGAAGATACCTGAATATGTCAGCTGAGGCCATTGGCATGAATGATACGAATATACTCAGCATGCACTCTGTGACACAAAGAGGGATGGGCTCCACCAGGTTAAACTTGCTCATGGCACAGTAATTCCCCCCCCCCCCCCCCAAAAAAAAAATGCATTCTAGTGCTCCAGTGATTCTTCCAGGAGTGAAAGTAGAAGTTTAATAGAAAATATCAGTTCTCATAATACTGTGCCATTCAGTTAAATGTCTTTCAATAATGATGACAACCCAAACATTCCACCATGTGTGTCTGTGTGAGTCTTTTGTGTGTGTCTCTACTTTTTTTTTCCTCATTCACATAAAAATCACCCAGTTCAGTTTCACGATTCTGGAAATTCAATTTCAGGTTTATTCCCCCTCCCCCACACAGGTATGATTGAAACCGGAGTCAGCGCTGACGCCAGCCTGCCCTGCTGTGTAAACCACCTCCTTCAATGGAAAAAAAAGCTCTGTGTCTGTGAACTGGGGGAGAGAGGACAGGAGAAACAGACAGCACGTGCAGGACAGAGCAGACGTGACATTTACACCTGACTGCCTTTTCTAGGTAGGTGTGCCTTGTCTATAGTCTGTGGCAGTCTGTAATGTCATTGGCCGACAGGGAAAGGTGTTTTTTTCTGTTTGAAATATGTTTTTGTGTGAACGAATTAATTTTTCTACAAATTGTGTCATGTTCACTTTGCTTACAAGATATTTTTGGATTGATATATATCTTCACAATCTTGATCCATATCATTGTAGAATTATATTTTGAAGAAATTTGAGAGCAGATTATTTTTTTGGAAAGGAATCTGAGTCCTTGTGAAATATAGTCTATATTTTAACAAACGCAGTTGTCCTTTTTCTTGGGGGGAGGGGGAGGGAAAGGGGGCTGGGGGTTCAAATATGAACAATACAAAATTTATGAGAAAAGTGTGTGTGTGTTAGTGTGTGTGTGTATGTTGGTGTGTGTGTGTGTGTGTGTGTGTGTGTGTGTGTGTGTGTGTGTGTGTGTGTGTGTGTGTGTGTGTGTTAGTGTGTGTGTGTGTGTGTGTGTTTCTCTTTTGTTAGAACATTTAATAAAACTACTTTCCACCACAAATCAAATCACCAATGGCTTCGTGGGTCTAGAAAATTAAACTGAATTCAACCCCTCAATAAAAGTACAGTGATTGAAACCGGAGTCCCCCTATTCAAACCCTTGCTGGCATGAAAGCCTGTCTTTCAATCAGACATTCCCCACAGATCTGTGCACTAGAAACAAGAAGGGAAGAAACGAAGAGCACGTGCAGGAAGCTGACAGGTCAGTCAGGTGTGACACAGACCTGATTGTCCTTTTCACACAGCTAAGTCATGTCCACAGTTTGTGATGGCCTTTGCCAGAATTGGACACAGGAGACTGGACAGGGACAAAACGGATGGTGGGAGGAGGATAATAGGTGTGTGGGGTGGGGGGGGGAGGCATTGGGTGGAGTGTAGAGCAGGAGGGAAAACTGTAGACACCTAGAACTATCCTTGGGAAGAGACTATAAACCAAGGTCCCATGTGCGATCGCATGCATAACATCTTGTGCACACATTAAAACCTGTTCCACTTTTCGGAAGAGTAGGCCATTGTGTGTCGGTGGAAACAGATGACAAAATTGACAAAACTGCTTACACACGGGGACTGGATTAAAAAAAAAGCACATGAGTGTTTATTCCATTATCTTCGAAATAAAAGAATAAATAAATGAATAAATAACAAAAATGTTTAATATATTTTTCCAATGTGGAGCAGCTATCTGAAATTCTATAAAGCCAGGTTTTCTTCTCTTTTTTTTTTTGGGGGGGGGGTGAGGGTTGCTGTTTTATTTTATTTTGCTTGGATATCTTTTTGTTTATTAGTTTGCTGGCTTGTTCATTCATTCATTTGCTGTCCCCCTCCCCCCCCCCCCCTCTTTGTTATTATTGTTTTTAACGTGATATCAGCCCTTTTATGGCTTTAATCATTGTTTGTTGACTTTAACCAAAATCAAAACCTTTTGCATTTTTTGGTTTTCATTTCTTGGCCAGACCTCTAAGGTTCAGGAAAGGTGAGATTTTGCATATACCACTACCACCATGAAGTCCTTCGATGAGACTATAAACCGAGGCCCCGTGTTTGAACGCATGCAGAACATCTTGCGCACACGTTAAATCCTGTTCCACTTTTCGGAAGAGTAGGCCATTGTGTGCCGGTGGAAACAGATGACAAAATTGACAAAACTGCATACACACGGGGACTGGATGTAAAAAAGCACATGAGTGCTTATTCCATTATCATTGATATAAAATATAAATAAATAAATAAATAAATAAAGGTAGCCGCATTCTGACTTTGGGGACTTTTGCATTATCATTTTCAAGAGGGTGGGATACCCTTGTGGTTAGAGTGTTGCAATTGTGCTCTGAGGGTCGGATATCAAGCCACCATGGAGGCCCCCATCTTAGACAATTTTCCCATGGATTTTACATCAGTACTGACTCCACTCCCTGAAAAGTCCTTCACATGAGACTATAGTACAAGTGTGTGAACGCACGCAGAACATCTTGTGCATACATTGTTTGGAAGAGTAGGCCATTTCGAGCTGGTATGAATGGATGACATTTTTTTTAATACATACACACAGGTGTCGTGTTTAGACAGCATCACCGAAGTCGGAATGCAGCTACCTTAATGGTGGGTAAAAATGGTTGCAGGCGCAAAAAATGTCACGATATGTGAATCTCAGAGCTTTACCTGAGGAACAAAATAAAAGTGTAAGAATAATCAAGACACTCTGGATATCTTTTGAAACTCCAAAATCACATTTAAAAGCCAACATTTACCTCATAGGTATTTACTGGCCCAAAAAAAGTTGTAAAAGCTGTGACATCAAGGGCATGTATTACAAAAGCAATATTAAGTGTCCAACTGACATTACACACCCTTTGACATATTAATATGTTGCCAAAACTGTATCATTTTCCCTGAAACGGCAGCTTCCTAGCTTTGATCTTTTCCATGTGCTGAACCAGAATTTCCCAAGGGAAAGTGTTAACACTTAACCCATTGTCTGGGAAAAAGCTGCAGTCAAGCCAGCGATACAGACTGGATCAAATGATTGATTCAGGGCCAATGCATGACAGACGCTATGGCCTAGTGGTTAAGACTGACTTTAATCCCATGGGTCCATAAAGTCGTGGGTTTGAATCTTGGCAGCATATGGTGAATTAAGGGTAGAGTTTTTACGATCTCCCACATCAACTTTTAGTGCAGTCCTGCTAGTTCATTAATTCCATTCATATATATATAAACATGCAGAAGATAAAATATGCTCGCTAAAAATCCCAAAATTCATGTCAGTATTCAGTATGTCACAGAAAAACGAACATACCCAACATACATCAGAATGCGGCTACCTTCATGGTGGGGAAAAACAGTTGTATCTACAAAAATCTCACAATTTATAAACCTCAGAGCTCAAGACCAGCTGAAGAATAGCAAAAAATGGTGCATGGAAAAGGCTTGAAAGGTTAGAAAGTAAGGGTCAAACCATCACAACTACTTTAAGCATCCTTTTTCTTTTCTAATGTGGCCCCTTAGCCATTGGGTTGTGTATAGTGCCCAAAACAAAAAATCAGGAAACACTTTCATTTATTGGCAGAGACATTCATGTATCACAGTGGTCTGCTATCTTTTAGTGCAAACCTGCTCTTTGCGTGGTATCTGTAGTATTTCCCGACGTTTCCTGCCAGGCATTGAGAGAGAGAAAAAAGTTTTAAAAGTCACCATCTAGAGAAAAAAACATTCTATACTTAGTGTCCAACACGTCTCACCTGCCTTTAGGGGGCTAAACAATTACTAATCTGTCTTCATATCTTACTTTCCAGACACCAGTCCCGTTTGGGGAAAAGAGTAAAGGGAATGATCTATCAGACTCGCTTGTGAAACCTCTTTACCTAGCAGTTATTACTTCCCTTCCCTGATGCACGTCACTTCCGGTCCTTCATTCACCTTCCTTCACCGTAGTCGTGGGGGCACCACTGAAGATTCTGCAGCCAGCTTCCTCCTCTCCCTGCAATCCTCTGCTTTCCACTCTCTGATGTTGTCTTCCCATCGTTTTCTCTGTCATACTCTTGTCTCCCTCCTTGCACTGTTCCCTGTAGAACAGTCTTGGCCAGTCCTGATGTTCGTGTGACGTGCCCATACCACTTTAGTTTGCTTCTTTTCACCTGAGTGAGGAGCTCTTCATATGGTCTTCATTGATAGGTTATTACCCAATTTGTTGTTTTCTTTATGTGTTGATTGTTTCTCTTTCTTTTTTGGGGGGGTCTATTTTTGAGGGCCTGGTTTTTCGTTGTTCTCAGTCACTTCGTTTAGTGGTTTAAAAGAAGGCTGAGCTGGGAATCTGCATGCTGAGGTTCTCAACTTTGATTTGTTTTTTCTTCATCTCTCATCTCTTTCTCTAACTGTCTGTCTCTGTCTCTGTGTGTCTGGTGTCTGTCTGTCTGTCTGTCTCTCCTCTCTCTCTCTCTCTCTCACTCTCTCTTCTCTTTCGTCATTTTCATTATCTTTTCTACTGCACTCATGTATGTTTCGCATTTTCGCATTTCGCATTTCTCTCTCTCTCTCTCTCTCTCATTCTCTCTCTCTCTCTCTCTCTCTCACTCCACCTTTCCATTTTTTGCCCCTTGAAATGTTGTGTGGCCAAAGGTTATACACATTAAACCATTCCAAATTTCAAACCTCTCTCTCTCTCTCTCTCTCTCTCTCTCTCTCTCTCTCTCTCCTCTCTCTCTCTTCCTCTCTCTCTCTAAAAAGAAGGAATCCTAGCACAGAATTTCCAGAAGGTTGGGGGTGCTATTTATACTGACAGCCCCCCACTTCCCCCTAGCATCCCCACATAGGGGGAAGAAGAAACATGTTTTGCAGGATCTGTCAATCTGGCATCTCTCAAAGGAGTACCAAGGGGGGAAAAAAGAAACGAAAAAAAAAGAAAATGCAACTGTCCTGGTTTGTAGATCTTAGGTACTACTTCAGCTACCAAAAACGTCCACATGAACATACCCGAGGATCTGTGTCTGAAAGCTATTTGCCAAGCACCTCATTACCTCCCTTCCCTGTAGAACATCACTTCCTGTCCCTGTAGAATGTCATTCACTTCCTGTCCCTGTAGAACGTCACTTCCTGTCCCTGTAGAACGTCACTTCCTGTCCCTGTAGAACGTTACTTCCTGTCCCTGTAGAACGTCACTTCCTGTCCCTGTAGAACGTCACTTCCTGTCCCTGTAGAACGTCATTTCCTGTCCCTGTAGAACGTCACTTCCTATCGTTCACTGACACTTGGGGGGGGGGGGAGGAGAGTTCTGGAGCCACAGATGGAGAGGAAAGAGCTACATGCTGCACCAGAGTTTTCACTTCAGTCTGTTAGCTCTGCAGATCCTCCCCCCCCCCCTTCCCCCCCTCCCCCACCCCTGTCTCTGTGGGGATGCCAGGGCCCTGTCCATATAACAGCATCCCCACCTTCTGGAAATTCTGTGATAGATATTCCTTTCTTTCGAATCCCTCCATTTTGTTTTGTCTGTTTGTTGCTTTACAAGATTCAGCACTATATAAATTCCATACATTTTTTTTTTTAATTAATATTATTATTATTATTGCCTTGTTCCTTTTCTTCCTGCCACTTCCTTCTTCTTGTCTATTTTCTGCTTTCTTGAGGTCCATTCTCTTTCCTACTTTTTCTTTTTTTTCTATTTTAGAAAGACTTAAAATATAACAGTTCTCTCCCACAACCACGTTGGAAGTACTGGGCCTACTTTGTCAGGTGCTTAACGGCAGCCAAGCGCATTTTTTGCGCATATTGCAGACAACAGTTGTTGCTGTTTTGAGAGTTCAATGAAGAAGAATCTGTGCAGTGTTCTGATAGGGTTTTTCCCATGGGAAATTAGTCTGCAGGACTAATGGAGGTTTTACTAAAAGTGTTGATGCAACCTGATATTTTGATTCTGGAATGAGGCTCTATGTCTGTCTGTCTGTCTGTCTGTCTGTCTGTATGTATGTCTGTCTGTCTGCGTCTGTCTGTCTGTCTGTCTTCTCTCTCTCTCTCCTCGTCTCTCTTCTCTCTCTCTCTCTCTCTATCTCTCTCTATCTCTCTCTCTCTCTCTCTCTCTCTCTCTCTCTCTCTCTCAAACTCCCATATACGCCACCCCACATGAATGCATGCATACATAGCTGCACATGCACACGTTCATGATCACACACACACACACACACACACACACACACACACATCACACACACAGACAAGCAGACAGAACCTATATCAGAGAGAGAGACATAGGGACAGACAGATACAGAGAGAGAGACATAGGGACAGAGAGATACAGAGAGAGAATGATACGATCTCAGAGCTCAGTTGGACAATCTCTCTATATATATATAAAAAGACACCCAAAAATCCAACCAAAAAAAACCCAAAAAGATCCTGCAGAAATGAATGGAGTCCTACCTTGGCAAGACTAAACGACAACCTCCTGGCAGTGGCACCAGGAACTTTTCACCAACGCCAGTCAAGGACCGGAAGTGACGTGCTGCAGGGAAGGGAGGTAATCACTGCTTGGCGAAGCCCTGTCACACACACACACACACACACAGACACACACACCCTGGAGTCCAGGGGGACTCTTTGCCTTTTCTCCTCTTTTTCCTCTCTTTTGCCAGTGTCTGGGGGTTAACCAGTGTGTGGGAGCAACACATCAGTGCTAGGCTGATCAGTTCACACTTCTCTACAGCCAGTGTAGACAGCTACTCCCAAACTTTTTTTGGTTCTTAATACATAACTAGGAGAGTGAGGAAACAGTATCAATATCACACAATGGCCGAAGCAAATAATACCAAACATCCATCCTTTAATGGACACAACCCATAACTGTCTGAGAGTGAGAAAACAGTATCAGTATCACACAATGGCCAAAGCAAATAATACCAAACATCCATCCTTTAATGGACACAACCCATAACTGTCTGAGAGTGAGAAAACAGTATCAGTATCACACAATGGCCAAGGGAAATGAGACCAACCTTCTTTTTTATTTTATCTAAGACATACCCAGGAAAATGAGGAAACATTATGTTTCACAGGATGGCTCATACAAAAGATAACCAATTTTCTTTTGACTTAACACATAATTTGGAGAGTGTGAGAAGACAGTATCAATATCACACAATGGCCAATGCAAATGATACCCACCTTTTTTTATTTTACTTAACACATTACTTGGAGAGTGTGAAAGGACAGTAGTAATATCATACAATGGCCCAGGAAAATAACAAATTTTTTTTTTACTTAACAGTTGCTCAGAGAATGAGGAGACAGTATCAATATCACACAATGGCCAATGCAAATGATACCCACCTTTTTTTTTTTTTAACTTAACACATTACTTGGAGAGTGTGAGAGGACAGTAGCAATATTATACAATGGCTGAAGCAAATGATACAATATTTTTTTATACTTAACACATAGCTCAGAGAGTGAGGAAACAGTATCAATATCACACATGGCGGAAGCAAATGATAACAACCTTTTTTTTTTTTTAACCTAAGACATAACAAAAAGAGTGAGGAGACAGCATCAGCTTCACACAATGGTCGATGTAAATGATAAAAACTTTTTTTATTTACACATAACTGGGAAGGTCAGAAGACAGTATCAGTATCACACAATGGCCAAGGCAAATGATACAAATCTTTTTTGTAAGCCTACCTGATACCTATAACAGGGAGAGTTAGAAAACAGTTTCAATATCATCACAAAACGAAACAGACAAAACTTCTTAAAATATCATGTGATTGTCTTAAATGAAGAAACTGGAATCTTTACAGACAGGTGAACCAGGTGTCTGTTACTTTTTGTTCCTTTCATTTAAAAAAGTAGGTCAACTCATACTGAAGCATTAGGGCAAGAGATTTCAAATGGTCTCAAAATATTGGGTGTGGATTCAAACCTCAGTCACACATGCTGTATTATGAATGTGATTTTGACTTTGTGTTACCATTAATTTTGTTGTTGTTGGGGTTTTTGTTTGGTCTTGTTGTTTTGTTATTGTGTTGTTTTGGGTTTTATTGTTGTTGTTTTGGTGATTTTGGTTTGTATGGTTTTTTTTGTTTTTTTTTTTTGGGGGGTGTTGGTTCTCCTTGTTAAAAATGTGTTGGTTACCATTTGTTGTTACTTTCTCATGGTTTATCTGTATTTTTCCATTCTTGGGTCAGAGCTCCAAGGTTCACCAATGGTGAGATTTATGCATATGTCACCGTTTTTGATATCAGTTAGGTGGCTACACTCCAACTTGGGAAATGTTTATCTGTATGTTAAGTGCTGTGTAGGCCTAAGAATCATCTAAGGCTTCATTACCCCATGGCTGCTTTACACCTTCAGGGATTATTTATGGATTCATGAGGGAGGGATTTTCTTAAATGGCAAAAGTCAGTGCCAGCACTTAGTTTGATATTTTTGTGTGACCAAGAGTAGGTAATGAGAGCTAATTCTTGGTATGTTGTTGGGGCCTAGCTTATATTACAAAACATTTTATGAACTGTTGAGAAACATATTTTGTACAATTGTTTGTTAGATATAGTGGATGAGGGAAATTTTCTTTTTTGATTGAAGAGAAAGGGAAACTGTTTTATTTATTGAAAAGGTGCAAGCATACTTAAGGAAAGGTGTGTGTGATGTGTAGGTGTGTGTGTGTGTGTCTGTTGTGTGTGGTTGGTGTGTGATGGGGAGAGAGAAGAGAGAGAGAGAGAGAGAGAGAAGAGAGAGAGAGAGAGTAGAGAGTGAGAGAGAGAGAGGATGAGATAGAGAGAGAGAGAGAGAGAGTTTATGCACGTCTGCATGCGCATTGGGCACCCTGTAATTTTTTTTCTAAATGAAAAGGATTTAAGGGTAACCTTTTCTATCACAAACTAAACACCAGCAGTTCCATGAGTCTGAAAACTCAAAAAATCCAAATCTTTGACTGTCCTACAGGTATGATTGAAACCAGAGTAAGCGCTGACGCCAGCCTGCCATGCTGTGTGAACCATCACTTTCAATGGAAAAGCTCTGCGTCTGTGAACTGGGGGAGAGAGGACAGGAGAAACAGACAGCATGTGCAGGACAGAGCAGACGTGACATTTACACCTGACTGTCTTTTCTAGAGAGGTGTGCCTTGTCTATAGTCTGTGGCAATCCTTAATGTCCATAAATGGTAGTAATGTCCTTAACTGGTAGAGATTTATACCATCTGTCAGTGTGATAGTTCTCAATGGGTATAAATTATCCTGTCTTAAATGGATTGTATTTAACACATAACTATGTTGTGCTTAAAGTGTCTATTATCTTCATCGGTTTAATCAAAATCATTATAGTTTGAATTTGTAAGCATGTCTGGGAACGCTGTTTTATTATTTTTTTTTTTTTTTAGATAATGATGTTTATTTAGATAGGAGGACACTAGTTTTTGTTTGCTATTTTTTCTTGATCAATGAAGAGGCCTTTGACCCGGCATGCAACTTGTAATGGTTGCACTAACTAGAAAATTATTTTTGCACCCCCCCTCTCACCTTCCTTAAAGATATCCAGTTTAAAAAAAATTACACACCATTCTCTTGGGACATATGTTTTTTAACACCATAGTTTTGTTATTTGCCCAGGAGTGTCTGCTGTGATTTTGTTCTTCATGTGCTGAGCCAGAATTTCCCAGGGAAGGTGTTAAACTCACAGAGTTTATTATGCTTCAGAAAATGGCATGTTTCAAGTGCCACACATCTGATACAGCAATGTTCAACGTTCAATAGCTGTCAGGGGTTGATGAGCTGCCAATGGTCAATGACAGGATGATGAGTGGCTGCAAAGTGTGAGCTTAGCACTCATCCAACGCATGCAGCCATGTTAAGATCCTGCTGATCTGGCTCTTGAAAGATTGTCCATGTGTATGCCATGAATGCAAAAGTGGCAGAAGACAGCCCTGCTATTCAACAAGATATTAAACGTTTTCAGTCTGTTTTTACTTGTTTGCTGTCTCTTTGGGGTTTATTGTTTGTTTTTCTTTTTGTTTTTAATGTAGTGTCGTTCCAACGTTATAGCCTATGACCACTGGCCAACTGCATTAGAACTGAAAGTGTATTAATCAACTAGATAAAATGTAGCTCTGCTTTATGCCACCTCCCCCCACCCCCACCCAACAATTTTTTAAATAATTTAAACCCTTCCTCTTCCAACATCCTCCCCTCCCTGATTCCATCCCTCCCACTCCTACCCCCCCACCCCTACAAATTTTGTAAGGACTGCAACCAATGATGTTTGTTACCCACTCCAGTATTTAGGTCTTTCTCAATTCTGTCAACACCACAACCCATGCAAGAGTAAACATCAGCAACGTTTTCTATTCATGCAAAAATGGGCATGTTTGAAATATTATGATGCCACTGCTTCTTTGATTAATGTGTTAATTTGTTATAATGTCATTGGTTCTTTTCTGAGGAAGATTGTGTGGCTAATGGAGATGGCCCTGCAAACCAAGCTGTACAGCCCATGAGAGGAGCTGGAAAGGACATGCCACTATTTCTCCCAAACATATCTGACGGTGTAAAAGCCAAGGAGAGAGGATTGCTTCTTTTTAAAGATCTACTGCACTGTTATGCTTGTGGGCCAAAATGGAGTGGAGGTGAGGTAAATCTAATAGATCTAGATCCAACATAACACACTAAGAGTTCTCACCTACTGTGTTCTTGTGTGTGGATAGTCATCTCTTCATAGTTCCCTTGCATGTTTATCATTCTCTTGCAACTTGCAAAAAACTTTAATGCTGTAACTTAAAGACCTAATCAATGAACTGGTTCACAGATTTCTTATGAAAGTTTGAAATCTACTTTAGATCAGAGAAACCTGTAGCGTAACTTTTCCTGTGATGCTCTCTAAAAACGTATTTATATGTTCCCTGGCCTCTGTAATTAACTGCAGTCACTGACTGACTCATATGTGCAATGCTCTATTGATTGTTGACTGTGGTTTTTTTTTAGCAAGGAAAATGTAAAGAATTACTCCCCATATACCAATCTTCTGGAGTAACTGGTGTCCCATAACCTATAAGGTCTAGGGGAGCGAGGGTCAGAGACCCTCACTTCTCTAGGGCCAGCATTATTGAGGGCGGCGCCCATCTCCTCCCCCTCGCTGCTTTACCTTCCCTGACCCTAAAGAGGGCAGGTACCCATTTACAGCTGGGGTATAAGTATCCAAATTACACACACACTTTGGTACATTTTTCCATTTGTTTTTCTTCTGTGGTAGTGGTTTCTTTTCCCCAGAAGTATAAAAACACCCTTGCTTTGATCTTCTTCTTCTTCTTCATGTGTTAAACCCGAATTTCCCTAGGGGTGATCTTAACACTTGTGGCTTATTGGTTCAGAAAATGGCCCACTGTCAAGGCCACACACATACAGCATGACAACTTTGGATGGATCTCAGGACTCACAAGCTGCTAATGGATGCATAGACAAGGTGTGAAATGTCAGCAAGTACAGACTCAGCCCTCACAGCTTTTTTTCGAATCCTACTAAACTGGACTCTACCATTTGACTGTGTGTAATACCATACTGTGTGTGTGTGCCTCTCTCTCTCTCTGCCTCTGTCTCTCTCTCTCTGTCTCTCTCTCTGTCTCACTCTGTCTCCCTCTCTCTCTTGTCTCTCTCTGTTCCTCTGTCTGTCTGTCTCTCTCTCCAATCTCTATCTATCTCTCTCTCTGACTCTCTCTGTCTGTCTGTCTCTCTCTCCTCTCTCTATCTCTATGTCTCTCTACTCTAGCCTCCTCTGTCCCTCTCTCTCTTGTCTCTCTCGTCTGCGTCTCTCTCATCCTCTCTCTATCTCTATTCCCCTCTCTCTCTCTCCCTCTCTCTCTTTGTCCTCTCTCTGTCTGTCTGTCTCTCTCTCCTCTCTCTACTCTATGTCTCCTCTCATCTCTCTCATGGTCTCTCTCATCTTCTCCTCTCATCTCTCTCTCTCTCTCTCTCTCTCTCTCTCTCTCATCCCTCTGTGGTTTATTTTACTATCATGATGTATCCCTGTAAGGGTGAGGACTGGATATAAGAAAGCACACGGCTGCTTATCATTACCTTGAAAAAAAAATTTTTTTTTTATTTTTTATTTTTTTTGACTTGACTCTCCCCTCTCTCTTCTCTCTCTCTCTCTCTCTTTCCTACATTTCAATGTCTTTTCTATAATCCCCCCTCCACCACCCCCTTTTGGGTTTTTCAAAATTCAATTGATAATTTATCAACTTTTGTTGTGGTTTGGGGTTTTTTTTTGGGGGTTGGAGTATTTTTTGGAAGGGGGGGGGGTGTTGGTTTTTTATTATATTCTTTTGCAGTTGCCAAACAACATCATTCATCTTTTCCCTCATCTCTTCTCTTTTTTCCATTTTTCCTTTCGCCCATCAACCCTATCCCTTTTTCCACCCCCTTTCCACCCCTCCACACTCAGACACATTTTCCCCCATTGTATTGTTGTGTTTGTGGCATGGTAAGTTTGTTCAGTGGATGAATGTATGTCAATTGCGCAACTAAAAAGGATTTAAAAAAAGGGCAAAGTGCTGGTATGTGTGGTATGTGTTTTGGTGGGGGGAGAGAGCAGACAGACAGACAGACAGGACAGACAGACAGACAGAAGACAGGACCAAAGAGATGAAAGTTTTTTCTATCCCAAATCAAACTACACCAATTTTGTCATTCATAACAATCGAAACAAAATTTACACTCTCAGCAAAAAGTCCATTTAAAACCCGGGATCCCCCTTTTCAAACCTTTTGCTGGCATGAAACCTGTCTTTCAATCAATTTTCCCACAGTCGTGCACTGAAACAAAAAAAAGAAACGAAGAGAACGGCAGGAAGCTGACAGGTCAGTCAGGTGAACAGATTATTTCCTTTTCACAAGCTAATCATGTCCACAGTTTGTGACGGCCCTTTGCCAGAAAGGGACACAGGAACTGGACGGGACAAAACGGGGGTGTGAGGAGTAAAGGTTGTTGTGGGGGGGGGGGGGGCATTGGGTGGGGGGGGAGCATGGGGATCAAACGGGGAAGGGGGAAAAATTTTGAAAACCCAGAACAACCCTTGGGGATGAAACTATAAACCAAAGGGTCCCAGTGCGAAGCATACATAACATTTTGGGAAACCCCTAAAAAAAAAAAAACCCTTCCCAAAGTAGGCCCTTTGGGTGTGCCGGGGAACAGATACAAAATTGCAAAACTGCATACACACGGGGACTGAAAAAAAAAAAGCCATAAAGTGTTATTCCATTCTCCTCAAATAAAAGAATAAATAATAATAAATAACAAAAATTTTAAAAATTTTTTCCAATGTGGAGCAGTTTATCTGAAATTCTATAACAGCAGTTATCTTCTCTTTTTTTTTGGGGGGGGGGGGGTGGGGGTTGCTGTTTATTTTATTTGCTTGATATTTTTTTGTTTATTTTTTCTGGCTTGTTTCTTTTCTTTCATTTCGTCCCCCCCCCCCCCCTTTTATTTTTTTTATCATTGTTTTTAACATGATGTCGCCCTCTTATGGCTTTAAGCATTGTTCCTTAACTTTAACCAAATCAAAACCTTTTGCATTTTTTTAGTTTTCATTTCTGGGCCAGACCTCTAAGGTTCAGGAAAGGTGAGATTTTGCATATACCACTACCACCATGAAGTCCTTCGGATGAGACTATAAACCAAGGCCCCGTGTTTGAACACATGCAGAACATTTTACCCAACGTAAATCCTGTTCTGCTTTCGGAAGAGTAGGCCATTGGGGCCCGGGTTTGAACAGATGAAAAATTGACAAAACTGCATCCAACGGGGAAACTGGATGTAAAAAGCAATGAGTGTTTATTCCATTATCCTGGAATAAAAATAATAAATAACAAAAATGTTAATATATTTTCCCAATGTGACAGGCTATCTAAATTTAAATAATAGCCGGGTTTATTCTTCTTATTTAATTTTTTTTGGGGGGGGTGAGGGTTGCTGTTTTTTTTTTCTTTGCTTGATTTTTTTTGTTATTAGTTTTGCGGCTTGTTCAATCATCATTGCTTCCCTCCCCCCTCCCATTTTTAAATTATTGTTTAAACGTGATGGCAGCCCTTTTTGGCTTAAATCATTGGTCAAATTGACTTTAACCAAATAAAAACCTTTTGAAATTTTTTGGTTTTCATTTCTGAATAAAGAGCTCCAAGTTCATGAAAGGTGAGATTTGCATATACCACACCACCAAGAAGGTAGTCCCGCATCACGACCTTTGGGGACTTTTGCATTTAACCCTAAAGCAGGTGGAATCTAGTGGTTAGAGTGTTCCCAGTTGTGCTTTGAGGGGGGTTATCAGCACCAGGATGCCCCTCCTTAGACAATTTTTCCCTGGAGTTGACATCAGTGACTCGACTCCTGAAAAGCCCTTTAACATGGGAAAAACAATATGTAACGCGTGCAGAACCTTGTGCATACTTGTTTGGAAGAGTAGGCCCATTCGACTGTATGAATGGATACATTTTTTTTTAATAAAAACCAACACAGGTATCTGTTAAGAAAAGCATCCCCGAAGTCGGAAGGGCAGCTACCTTAATTGGGTAAAACTGGTTGCAGGCACAAAAAATGTCACTTTTAGTGAATCTCAAAACTTTACCTGAGGAAAAAATTTAAAAGGTAAGAATATCAAGACACCTGGTTCTTTGAAACTCAAAATCACATTAAAAGCCAACATTTTACTCTTACGTTTTACTGGCCCAAAAAAATTGTAAAAGCTGTGCATCAAGGCATGTTTTACAAAAGCAATATTGAGTGTCCAACTGACACAAACAACCCCTTTGACAAATTAATATGTTCCAAACTGTATCATTTCCTGAAACCCCAGCCCTTGCTTTGTTTCTTTTCATGTGCTAACCAGAATTTCCCAAGGGAAATGTTTAACACCACCTTTGAAAAGGTAAGGAAATCACAGCCGTTGAAACTCTTTCAGAAATTACACCTTGATGGGCACTCATTCAATCCCTTTCCGTGAAACGTCCAAAGCCCAGATCCACCTTGATGGTCCCATGTTTTCTTTAAAAATTTTCCCCTTGACTTTCCTGTGACAGCTTGAATCCTGATAGGACGCCTCCTTTTTTTCTTTAGGTGGGGTCTCTATTTTCTTTGTTATTACCCATTTGTTTTTTTGTTGATTTTCCTTTTTTTTCTTCTTTTTTAAAGGTTTTTTGTTCCAGCTTCTTATAAGTTTAACCCGGGTCTGCTTTCCGGGGTCTAACTTGATTTGTTTCAATTTTTTTTCGTCAGGTGTCTGTCGACTCTGCTTCTGTCCCTTCCATTCTTTCTCTCTCTCTCTTCCCCAAATCCTTCCTTTCCTCTCTTTTTCTCTATTTTTCCCCCTTCCATTTTTTTTTCCCTTGAAACTTCTGTGCCAAAGGTTTATAAAATTAAACATCCAAGTTCAAACCTTCTCTTCTTCTCTTATTTTTCTCTTTTCTCTAAAAGGGAAGTCCACACAGATTCCAGAAGGTGGGGTGCATTTATAATGACGGCCCCCATTTCCCCAGCTCACATTTTGGGGGAAACAGTTTTGAACTCATACTGGCATCTCTCAAGATACCAATTTAAAAAAGAAACAAAAAAAGAAATAACTCTCTTTTGTGATTAGGTACTACTTCACCCCAAACAATTCCACAAACATACCATATTGTGCCCCTGAAAGCTTTGCCAAGATTTTACCATTTTCCATTCCCTGTAAACACTTCCTGCCCTTAAAATTCACTCCTTTCCCCTGTCCCTGTAAATAACTTTCCTGCCTGTAAAAGGGTACTTTTTCCAGAACCTTTTCCCCTGTCCCTGAGGACATCTCATCCTGTCCCTGTAAACTCAAAATCTTCCCTGAAAAGAACACTTCACTTCCTGTCCCTGTAGATTTGTCATTGCCTGCCCCCTGAATTCCAACGGGCCTGTCCTGTAAAATTATCCCTGTCCCTGTAGAAGTCACTTCCCTGTCCCTGTAGAACTCACTTCCTGTCCCTGTAGAATTCATTTCCTGTCCTGTAAATGCACTTCCTTCTTGACTGACCGGGGGTTTGGGGGGGGAAAAAGGGGGATTCTAGCCGGGTGAAGGGAAAGCTCATCTGCCTAAAATCTTCACTTCGCCCTTTTTAGCTGCAGTTTCCTTCCCCAATGTTCCCGGGGTTTGTAGAATATTTTATAAAGACACCCCAAAACTAATTCGGGTCTTAGTAATACCTTCCTTTGAATCCCCATTTTCTGTCATTTGGTTTACAGATTACACTATAAAACCTAATTTTTTTTAATTAAATATATTATTAAATTGCCCTGTTCCTTTTCCTCCTTATTTTCGTCTATTCTCCCTTCTAGGTCCATTCCTTCCCTTTTCTTAGAAGACTTAAAATTCAGTTCTTCCCACAACGAATTCGGAAATACTTGGGTAACTTTCAGGGCTTAAACGGCACCCAGCGCATTTTTTGTTTTAAATATCAGACAAAGTTGTTGCTTTTTTGAAATTGTAAAAAGAAAATTTGTGCTTGTTCATGTTTTTTCCCATAAAATTTAAACCTAAAAGTAGTAAGAGTTTATTTAAGGTAAGTGCAAAGGGAAATTTGATTCTGGAATGAAGCTTCTATGTCTTTTCTGCTTCCTGTCCCTCTTTCTTTCTTTTGTTAAATTCCAATTATACACCCAAAAAGAATTCGGACTTTCAAAGTGCATTAGCACCATTTTTCAATACACAACAGGACAAGGGCGGGGAAAACAGAACGTCTAAGGTTTTCCAATGGAAATTTTTTTTGGAAAAATACAAAAAAAATAGATTGGAAAAGGCTTTTCGTTTTCGATCCCTCGGCTCTCCCCTTTCTTTTTTCCCACACACAATAATCAGGCATAATACCCTGCTTCACAAACACCACAAAACAACAACAAAACAGAACTATAATCCAGAGAGAGACATAGGACAGACAGATACTAGAGGAATAGGACAGAAGAGATACAAGAAAAGGGAATGAAAACATCTCAGACCCTAAATTTGGGACAATCCCCAAATTTTAATAAAAAACACCCAAAAACCAACCAAAAAAACCAAAAAGTTTCCCTGCAAATAAGGGAATCACCTAAAGCAAACAACCACCTCCTAAGGAAAAGCACCAGAACTTTTCAACAACCCATCAGGACCGAATAAGTCTCAGGTAGGTACATTCAATGCTTGAAGCCCAAACCAAACACACAACACACATACAAGAAAAAACAAAACCATGGAGCCAGGGGACTTTTTATTTTTCCCTTTTTTTCCTCCTTTGCCAGTGTCTGGGGGTTAACCAAGTGTGTGAGTAACACATCAGTGCTGGGCGTCCACACTTCCTACGCCAGTGTAGACAGTTTACTCCAACTTTTTTTGGTTCTTAATACATAACTAGGAGATTTGGGGAAAAACATATCAATACCACCAAGGGCCCGAAGCAAAATACCAAAAACCATGCTTTAATGACACAACCCATAACTGCTAGAGTGAAAACTTTTAAAATCAGAAATACAAAAATTGGCCAAGGGAAATGAGACAAACCTTCTTTTATTTTATCTAAATGTACCCAGGAAAATGAGAAATATCAGTTCACAGGAGGCTGATACAAAGTTACCAAATTTTCTTTGACTTAACACAAAAATTGGAGAGAGGGGAAAAAGACGTATAAATATCACACAATGGCCAAGCAAATTGAATTAAACCTTTTTTTTTTTTTACTTAACACACTACTTGAGAGTGTGAAAGGACAGTAGTAATATACAATGCCAGAAAAAAACAACTTTTTTTTTTTACAAAAATTCTCCAAGAATGAGGAAACAGTATCAATATCACACAATGGCCAAGGCAAATGATACCCACATCCTTTTTTATTTTACCTTTAAACCCACATTACTGGAGAGTGTGAGAGGACAGTAGCAATATTATACAATAGCCCAGGCAAATGATACAATTTTTTTTTTTAATAACACTAGCTCAGAGTGAGGAGAAAGTATCAATCTCACACATGACCGAAGCAAATGATACCCACCTTTTGTTGTTGTTTACCTAAGACATAAGAAGAGAGAGTGAGGAGACAGCATCAGCTTTACACAATGGTTGATGTAAATGATAAAAACTTTTTTTATTTACACATAACTGGGAAGGTCAGAAGACAGTATCAGTATCACACAATGGCCAAGGCAAATGATACAAATCTTTTTTGTAAGCCTACCTGATACCTATAACAGGGAGAGTTAGAAAACAGTTTCAATATCATCACAAAACGAAACAGACAAAACTTAAAATATCATGTGATTTTCTTAAATGAAGAAACTGGAATCTTTAAAAGACAGTGAACCAGGTTCTGTGACTTTTGTTGCTTTTTCTTAAAAAGTAGGTCAACTCATACAAGCAAAAAGGCAAAAGATTTCAAATGGTCCTCAAAATAATTTGGGTTAGGATTCAAACCTCAGTCAGACATACTGTAAATTTTGAATGTGATTTTGACTTTGTGTTACCATTAACTTGTTTTGGGTTTTGTTTTTGGGTTTGTTTTTTTTGTTGTTTTTGTGCTTTTGGTTTTTTGTTGTTTTGTTTTTGTTTTGGGTTTTTTGTTGTTGTTTTGGTGGGGGTTTTGGGTTGTTGTTGGGGGTTTTTTTGTTTTTTTTTTTGGGGGGGGGGTTTGTTCTCCTTTTAAAAAAATTTTAGTTACCATTTGTTGTTACTTTCCTAAAGTTATCTATTTTCCAATCTCGGCCAGAGCTCCAAGTTCATTAATGGTGAGATTTATGCATATGCCACTGTTTTTGGTATCAGTTAGGGGGCCAATCCAACTTTCCGAAAGTTTATATCGTATGTTAGGTCTTTGTAGGCCTAAGAATCACATAGGCTTTATCACCCCATGGTGCTTACGCCTTCAGGATTATTATGGGTTCTGAGGAGGGAATTTTCTTAAAAGGCAAAAGTCAGTGCCAGCCTAGTTTGATATTTTTGTGTGAACCAAGAGTACATAATAGAGCTAATTCGGGTATGTTTTTTGGGCCTTAGCTATATTACAAAACATTTTTATAACTGTTGAAAACAATTTTGGAAATTGTTTGTTTAGATATAGTGGATGAGGGAAATTTCCCTTTTTTTTTTTTGATTGAAGAGAAAGGGGAAAATGTTTATTTCCTATTTAAAAGATGCAAGCATACTTAAGGAAAGATGTGTGTGGTGTGTGTGTTGTGTGTGGTTGTGTTGTGTGTGTGTGTGTGTGTGTGAGAAGAGAAGAGAGAAGAGAAGAGAGAGAAGAGAGCTTGTGCACGTCTGCATGCGCATTGGGCACCCTATTTTTTTTTAAATGAAAGGATTTAAGGGCAACCTTTTTACACAAACAAACACCAGCATTCCATGAGTCAAAACTCAAAAAATCCAAATCTCCCGACTGTCCCTACAGGTCTTATAAAAACCAAAAGTAAGCACTGACGCCACCTGCCTGCTGGGTGACCCCACCTTCAATGGAAAGCTCCTGCCTCGGAACTGGGGGGAGAGGGGGACAGGAGAAAAAACAGGCATTGCAGGACCGAGCAGAAAGGAAAATTACACCTGATTGATGTCTTTCTAGAGAGGGGTTTCCTTGATATAGGTCTGTGGCTACCTAATGTCCTTAAATGGAGAATGTCCTTTTAAATGTAGAGATTTACCCCTGTTAGGTAAAGTTCTCAATGGGATAAATTATTTTGCCCTTTAAATTGATGTATTTGCCACGAACTATGCTGTGCTAAAGTGTCTATTATCTCATCGTTTAACAAATCAGAATTTGAATTTGTAAACATTCTTTGGGACCTATTTTTATTATTTCTCAGGGGTTTTTTTTTAGATAACAATATTTTTAGAAGGGCACTTTGTTTTAAAGTTTGTATTTCCCCCATCAAGAAGAGGCTTTGACCCAGAGCATGCACTGGTAATGGTTTGAAGCTGTGATTCATCTAACTGAAGAAAAAATTAATTTTTGCATCCCTCTTTCCCGCCTTAAATATCAGTTTTTAAAAATTTCACACATCTCTTTTGGGACAGATTTTTTTAACCTAATTTTTTTTTTCCCCAGGATGTGCTGTGATTTGTCTTCATTGTGGCCAGATTTCCTGAGGAAGGTGTTAACACTCAGGGTATTTTATTTCTTCAAAAAATGGCTCCCTCAGGCCACAAGATAAAAGCATTCAACGTTCAATAGCTGTCAGGTTGATGACTGCCCTGGGTTGCAAAAGACAAGGTGTGAGGGCTTGAAGTTGAATTATCTCAGCCAAGGCATGCAGCCATGTTTGGATCCTGCTGACTGGCCCGAAAGATTTTGCCATTGTGTAATGGGCCCTGAAACCAAAAAGCGGCAAAGGCAGCCCGCTATTAACAAGATTAACGTTTTTCATTCTGTTTTTACTTGTTTGCTTGTCCCCTTTGGGTTTATTTGTTTGTTTTCTTTTTTGTTTTTATTTGGTTTATTTTCCCAAAAGTTATAGCCTTTTACCACTTTTGGGCCACTGCATAGAACTGAAAAGTAAATTTAAAACTAAAAAATGAGCTTGCTTTTAATGCAACCCTCCCCCCCCCCCCCCCCCCCAACAATTTTTTTAAAATAATTATAAACCTGTCTCTCCACATCCCCCCCCTCCCTTTATCCAACCCTCCCACTCCTACCCCCAAAACCCCAAAACCCCTACAATTTTGTAAGGACTGCCCAACCAAAGGATTTGTTTCCCATCCCGTATTTAGGTCTTCTCAATTCTGTCACACCCACAACCCTGCAAAGTAAACATACAACTTCCCATTCAAAGCAAAAATGGGCATGTTTGAAATATTATGATGCTACTGCTTCTTGATTAATGTGTAGAAAATTTATAATGTGATTGGTTCTTTTCTGAGGGAAGATTGTGTGCTGTTGAGAGGCCCTGCAGGAACCAAGCGCCCCCACGAGAGGGCTGGAAAGACACCACTATTTTCCCAAACATATCTGATGGTATAAAAACCCAAAGAAGAGAATAAATTCTTTAAAGATCCCACTGCACTGTTAGCTTGGGCCAAAATGGAGTGAGGTGAGGTAAATTCTAATAGTCTAATCCAACATAACACAATTTTACTAGGTCTGTGTTTGTGTGTGGGATAGTAAATTTTCATAGTTTTTGATGTTTTTCTTTTTAGAATTGAATTTATGCTGTAATTAAAGACTATTTAATGATTTTGGTCACGATTCTTATGAAAGTTTGAAGTCTACCTTTAGATCAGAAAAGAAAAACTTTTCCTGTGAATGCTTCTTAAAATCGTAGTTATATGTTCCTGCCCTGAATTAACTGCAGTCACTGAAGACTCAATATTGCATGCTTTTTGATGTTGAGCTGTGTTTTTTTTAGCAAGAAAATAAAGAATTTACTCCCATAAAAATCTTGGGGTAACGGGGTTTCCCCTAACCTAAAGTCGTAGGGAGCAAGGGGTCAAACCCAACTCGGGCCCAGCATATTGAGGGCGGAGCCCATCTCCCTCCCTTGCTGCTTTTACTTCCCTGACCCTAGAGGGCAGGTTTCCCATTTACAGCTGGGGTATAAGTACCAAATTACACACACACTTTGGTACATTTTTTATTTGTTTTCTCTGTGGGATGTGGTTTTTTCCCCAGAAGTATAAAAACCCTTGGGTTGACTCTTCTCTACTTCTTCATGTGTTAAACCCGAATTCCTAGGGGGGATCTAACACATTGTGGCTTATTGGTTCAGAAATGGCCCACTGTCAAGGCCACAACACATACAAACATGACAACTTTGGATGGATCTCAGACTCACAACTGCTAAGGATGATAGACAAGGTTGAAATGTCACAAGTACAGACTCCCCTCACAAAACTTTTTTTCGAATCCCACTAAACTGGCTCTAAACCCTTGACTGTGTGTAATACCATACGGTGTGTGTGTGCTCTCTTCTCTCTGCCTATCCCCCTCTCTCCGCTCTTCCCCTCCCTCCTCTCTCTCTGCCTCATTTTTAATGTCAATCAAAAATACCGCCCACCACTACCTTGGCCCTTTTGTACTTCAATTAAAATTACATGTTTTAAATGTTGGGTTGTTTGGGTTGGGGGGGGTTTTTTGGGAAGGGGGGGGGTTTGGTTTTTGGTTTTGTTGTTTTTTTTGCAGTTGCCAAACACACCTATCTCTTCCTTCATTTTCTCCTCTATCAACCAAACCCCTTTCCCCCCCTCCCCCCTCCACACACACAGACACACTTTTCCCATTGTGTGTGTTGTGCTTGTGGCACGGTAGAGTTTGCTGAGTGGATGAATGTATGTCAGATTGCTACAAGTCCAAAGGACTTTAATAAGGGCAAAGTGCATGGGGGGTTGGGAGGGGGGGTAGAGAGAATGAATGAATGATTAATTAATGAATGAAGGAATCTTCACTTTTCAAGGGTAACAGAATAAGCATGCCCATACTTTTTTCATCCAGCCCTTGCCTTGATTAGGGACTATCAACAAAACAAAGGTAAAAATCTTACTACAACATCTACAACATGATAAAAAAATTATATATTTAACAATACATTATTCCTAACTGACTTGAGCATTTATTTCAAGAGATACTTTTTTTTCTTAGAAAAGAGATATACGTTAATAAACAGATAGTTCTCAAATAAATCAAACACTAACATGAAAACTGATACACCGATTATAATAGATAATATGGATAAAGTAAATAAGGGAGACAGCAAAAAGCAAGAGAGAGAATGGAAAAAGAGAGAGCATTTTCAGGTTACATCAACATCAAAAAAACCAATATCAAATTTGTTAAAACATCCTCATAAAACCATTAAAAAAATTAAATACTAACAAAAGATATCAAAATTACAAATGTCGAGAGCCTGATTAAAACATTTTAACAGCCTACCAGAGAGAGGAGATAGAGAACAGAACAGCCCGACAGAGACAGACAGAGCCAGAGAGACAGAGACCAAAGAAAATGAAAGTTACTTTCTATCCCAAACAACACCACCATTTTTTTTTGTCTTCAAACAATCGAACTAAATTTACACTCTCGCAAAAAAGTCCATTGAAACCGGAGTCCCCATCAAGCTGTGGCATGAAAGCTGTCTTTCAATCAGACATTCCCACAGATCTGTGCACAGAACAAAGGAAGAAACGAAGAGCACGGCAGGAAGCGACAGGGGCAGTCAGTGTGACACAGACTTGATTGTCCTTTTCCACGCTAAGCCATGTACAAAATTTTTGTGACGCCTTGCCAGAAATGGACGGGGCCAGACGACAGGGGAAAAAAAGTGGTGGTTGGGGGGGGGGGGTTAAAAGGGGGGGGAGACTTTCAAAGTGGAAGTTTTACACTTTAATTGTAGAGGTTTTTCATACTTGATTTTAGCTAAAAGCTATAAAAAAAAAAAGGCTTCAGAATTGTTGGGGAAAAATTTCTTCCTTTAGGGGTGTTAAATTTTTTTTGTAATCCAGACTTTGTTCATTTGAGGGATTTTTTGTTTTTGTATGTAGCCTGTGGATTTTTTTATATGTTGTTGACTGACTTAAAACCCATTCTTTGTTAAAAATGGTTTGCACTGAGACTGTAAAAAAATCAAGTTCCGTTGAAGGTTGTTTGAATACGGGAAATTACTGTTTGTCCTGTGCTGTTTTCCTCATCCCTTGACTCTGGGGTTAGTGTGGTGTGTGTTTTTGTGGTGAGAGAGGGAGAGAGAGAGAGAGAGAGAGAGTGGGTGATGTTAGTGAAAGTGGTAGGTGTGTGTGTTGGGGCTTGAGTGCTGTGTGTATGTTTTGTTTTGTTTATTCTTTTATATCAAGATAATGGAATAAGCACATAGGTTTTTACATCAAACCCCGTGATGGGGCGGTTTGTAAATTCTGTCTCTGCTCCAGGGGCAACAAGGTGGGGTGTGGGGGATAGTGTGTGGTGTGGTTTGTGGATGGTGCAGCTAATATTCCAGAACTTTCTAGCACATCTAAACAAAACCCTGCATCTAAGCACCTAATAACTCCAAAATTGTATGTCTTTTATATGTTAATTTCATTATGATGGGGTGGGGGAGGGGGGGTGCTGGCTACTGCACTTTTTCAGTAATTGTTTTTGGTTGTTGTTTTTTCTATGTACTAGTTTTCACCTATCAAAAATGGTATGAATGGTTTGTGAGCTGAGTGTTCTATAACACTTAACCGTCTGTGATAGCTGCTGGGGATATGGCCTTAGAAGCCAGTGAAAGAAACGAAAATAAATATTGAGCAGCAGTACTCCACGTATCAAGATAAATGCACAAATGCAGTGAATTCAGAGATAAAAGTGAAATACATACAGACCTTTTGGTATTGCTGCTGTGCTTTCCCAAACTTCCAACAACATTTGCACTAAACAGTTACGAGTCCCCCCCCCCCCCCCCCGAAAGTTCAACTCTGCTTCATGAATAGCCCCCCCCCCCCCCCCCCCCCCCCTCCACAGTCTTTTTTTTAGGGCCTAATTAAATCTTTAAGTCTACAACGTCATAGTCCTTTGTTACCTAAACCATGTTAGATCTATTTGAATTTCGTCAAAATTGCTCAGGAGTCATTTTTTTTAAATGCACACACAGCAAGAATAAAAAAATTTCTTTTGCAAAAACTTGGTAAGTTTACAATGACACGAAGTCACTGCCCCTTTGATTAATTTACAACAGTTCACTGCTAAATTTTCTCTTTGGCCTTGGTCTAGTGTACTGGTAAGCATAGAAGACTACATTATCTGAATTTAAAGGACTAGATCTAGATCTACTGCCCAGAGTTTTTACCTAGTGTGTAGCACATAATGATTAAAAAATTCAGTTTTGGTTCAATGGTAGAGATATGCGTTATTATTCTCTTGCAACTTGAGTCTGGGTTTGGCGAATGAAAGTTTCCAATCTACTTCACATGTGCCAAAAAATCTGAATCAGTAATTTGATGCTCTCAGTTTGTTTGATAGATTACATGCTTTGATCAGACATGTGCATGCTCAATGATTGTTGAGCTGTGATTTCATCCGACTGGGGAATAAGAAAAGAATTTAACTCTCATCTGCCAATCTCTGGGGATATGGAGTGTCCAAATTTCTCACACACCTAGACATATCTTTTTACTGTAACAGTGTTATTTTCCTAGGAGTTTGGGTACTGTTGCTTTGATCTTGTTCTTCATGTAGGGCTGATCCAGATTAGACAAGCCTAAGGGAAGGTGTTGACAACACATGGAGACAGGGAGAGGGGTACATGGACATACACCCAAAACTTCGGTCTGTTGCCTTAGAAAATGGCTTGTTTCAAGGCCACATACAAACGTTATGGCCATGTGAACTTCACCAACTCACTAGTTAACTGCCAGTATGTGCATAAGCCAAGAGTGAAAGGACAGTAAGTACTGAATCAGCCATTACAACTATTCTTATTTTGAATTTTGATAATGGTTTGGGTTTATCCCTTTTACGTAATATTTAAGATGATGTCACTTAACGTACTGGCTTTTAGTCAGAAATGCTACCCCTGCGTGGTAAAACACAGTAACTCCACTTTCCAATGTGTAAAGAAATTCCAAACTTTTTCTATTTAATCCCAGACTAAAGTAGAAATCAAATCTTTACATTCAGTCCTGTCTAGTCCAAATAACTGGCAAAGCTCGACATATTTCAAAATATCTTCTAAAAAATCTTCTAGAAATATGGGATTTTCTGAAAACTTTGGATGGTGGTGTTACTACTGTATGTTTCCACTCTGAGACAGAACTGGTTGGCTGGTGAGGCAGTGACATAAATACAATTTGTTTTTTGCGCTCTAGACCTTTTTTGTTCTTTGTTTCAAACCAGTGCTAACTGGTGATGGTTCAAGGTAGACATTTAATGTCATTGTTTTAACCGATGTCCCGTGTGCGAACGCACGCAGAACATCTTGAGTATACGTTAAAAATTGTTCCGCTTTTCGAAAGAGTAGGCCATTGTGTTCCGGTGGGATCGAATGACAATTTACAAAACTGCAGACACACGGGGACTCAATGAAAAAAAGCACATGAGTGCTTATTCCATTATCCTCGAAATAAAAGAATAAAAAAGTAAATAAATAAAATTAAAGTAATCCAGTCTCAAAACACATTTATTTCCTACTAAGTTCTACCCTCTCACAATCTATCCATATTCTTTAACAGTCCCCCTGTCTCCATCATCCTGCCAAAGTGTGCTGTGTACCTGCACAGGTGTGTGTGTGTGTGTGTGTGTGTGTGTGTGTGTGTGTGTGTGCGCGCGCGCGCGCGCGCGCGCGCGCGCTTGCATGCGTGCGCTTGCATGTGTTAATTTGATATCTGTTCATTTTATTTATGAGTGATTGCATGTGTGTAGGGGATTTCAATGTATTCACTTTGATTTACTTTACAAGATTCAAAGATGTATAAATTCCACTTCTTATCATTATCATTATTATCAGTAGTAGTAGTATTCCTCCCCCTCCTCCCCCTCCTCCTTCTACTACTACTACTACTACTACTACTACTTCTACTACTACTACTACTACTACTACTATTACCTTATTATTAGTAGTAGAAGTAGTAGTAGTAGTAGTAGTATCATTGTTGTTGTTGTTGTTGTTTTTGTTATCAAAGTGATGTATCAAAAAGCAGAAAAACAGCCATACCTATTCCACACCATATTCACACTCCTTGAAGTTTTGCCACCATATACTGCAGAATTCATCTCTATGCGGTATTGATAGTGATTTTTGACGCGTCAGGGGAAAGTTAAAGTTTCATACTCACTACCCCGAAAAAAAGTCTATAGTCACTATGCAGAAAAAAAGGTTTTATAGTCACTATCCAGAAAAGGAAGATTTTTATACTTACTGCCCACCCAATCTGGGCCCCATCTCAAGCCTTCAGAGACCTAAAAGAAAATATTAATCTGCCTTGATATGTAACTCTCAGACACCAGGCAACTTTGGAAGGGGGGGGGGGGGGGAGGGTTGATGAGAAAGGGAATATTTTATTGGACTGGCATGTGAAAGCACTTGACCTAGCAAGGATTACTTCCCTTCCCTTTCTTGCTGCACGTCACTTCCGGTCTTT
>CM054165.1:35056267-35058767 GCA_028751875.1 Rapana venosa
CCTCTTTGCAAGTGTTTGTTACTCCATGAGAGTAACCTTTTTGGGGAATAAAATCTTGAGACTGTTTGGGTTTGTGTTTTAGTGAAAAGGAAAATCATTACATTTGTCAGCCCCTGTAGACTTCCCTGCCTGAAATTCAGGCTGCTTTTCTTGCCAGAGGGATGTTGTCACTAGTCTAGTGCCACCCATTTAAAAAGCACACCCCCCCCCCCCACCCCCCTGTCTGTGAGTGTATTACTTCCCTTTAAGAGTGACATTGTCTACAGAAATTTACCCCGGACAAGAAAGACTATTACTCAGACCACAGTTCTTCGTCTGATGAAAGTGAGTAGGGCAAGGGAAGTCTGGTTTCAGTCTGTAAGCCTGTACTGGAAATAAATCAGACAGAGAAAGGACAGTGGGAAATCCGGGAGAATTTTGATAGAAATACTTTTGATTCCTAAGTGTTCATGCAGAGTACTACATTTCAAATCAGCCTGTCTGCATACTTTTCAACTTTTTTTGTAAGGCAGTAGAAGTACAAGCTTGTTAAAGAGAGTAGACTATAACCTTTAATCTTGATACTATGTGGGTTTGTGTTTCAGTGAAAGGGAATACCGTGGATGGCCGGAACTAGTTTAAAACTGCTTTCAGTCGATGAAGGTTTTTCTGCAGGAATGAAAGATGATCTTTCTCTCTGGGAAAAGCTTGTTTCTATATTGGTAGCTGCACCATTTGTTTTGTTTTTTTGTGTGCGTTTTGTTTTTTGTTTTTGGTTATTTATTTGTTTGCTTGTGTGTGTGTTTTTTGAGGTTGTTTTTTTTTGGGGGAGGGGGGTCCTTCTTTACGAGGTTCGTTATTCCATGAGAGTGATTTATCTTTTTCTTGTTTTTTTTTGGGGGGGAGGGGGAGGGAGGGGGAAGAATGCTCCTCTTTGCAAGAGTTTGTTATTCCATAAGGGTAGCTTTTCTGGTTTGCTTTTGTTTTGTTTTGTTGTTGTTGTTTGTTTTGTTTTTCTTTTTGTGAGTGTGTTTGTTATTCTTTGAGAGTTGGGTTGTCTTATGTGTGTGTGGGTTTGTTTTTTGGTTTGTTTTTTGTTGTTGTTTGGTTTTTTTGGGGGGTTGGGGGTGGGTGGGGGTGGGGTAACAGAATTATACTATGGACAACTCTTTTGTAGCAGATAATTATATAATGCAGACAGAACGTTGGATTACTGTGTGTGTGTGTGTGTGTGTGTGTGTGTGTGTGTGTGTGTGTGTGTGTGTGTGTGTGTGTGTGTGTGTTGTGTGTGTGTGTGTGTGTGCGTGCGTGTGCGTGCGTAGTGCGCGCGCATGGATTTGAAATCTGTTGCTCATTATGTTTAAGGAGAGTTGCATGCCTGTAAATGATTGAGTGCAAGCGCTTCGATTTGTTTGTTTTTTACAAGATTCAGCGCTATATAAATTCCATATATTATTATTATTATTATTATTATTACCGTCTCATCCATAAGACAAGCACCCAGACCACATCTCATGATCCAGCTAATGTGGAGGGAGGAAAAGTCTAGATATTGTATGTAGGTCCTGAACTGAAAATAAACCGGACAGAAAAAGCAGTGAGAATTTTGAAATACTTTGATTCCCAAGTGCATGCTTCATTCTGAATCAATCTGTCTGCATACTTGATAACTTTGAGAAAGTAGAAATCCAAGCTGGGGGGAGTAGAGAGGGATTCAAATCTAGTGTAGAGAATGTGTGGGTTTGCGTGTTAGTGAGAGCTATACCATTGAAGGAACTGTTGTAAATGGCTTTCAGACACTGCAGATTTCTCTGCATGAAATTCAAGCTGCTCTCCTCGTGAAGAGCGTGTAACGGACTTGTCCAGCACTACCTATTGTGGGACGGGACAGCTCGGTGGTCGGAGCACTCGCTTTCCCCCAGCCAAGTTAAGCAGCGTCGAGCGTGGTTACCAGTTGGATGGGTGACCGTTTTCGCGCCTTGGCTTCAGTACAGTTCCGAGTTCACCCAGCTGTAAATGGGTACCTGCCCTCTTTAGGGTCAGGGAAGGTAAAGCAGCGAGAGAGAGGAGATGGGCGCCGCCCTCAGTATGCTGGCCCTTGAGAAGTGAGGTCTCTGACGCCTCACTCCCTACAACCACATCGGTTATGGGAACATCTTCACCTTTTTCACCTATTCTATAGAGTTTGTCCTGTCTGCAAGTGTGTTTTATGAATTTTCCTTATGAGAGTGACTTTTCTACGGAAGTTTACCAGGGACAACTCTCTTGCTTCTGTGAAATCTTGTACGTGTATGTTGCACATGGAACCTCGATTCATAGTCGCATTCAAAAAGACTAGCACCCAGAACCGCTCCTCCTTGTCTAACGAGAGTGGGGAAGAGGACGAAGGCTGGTTTGGGTGTGGAGGGCCTGGACTGGAAGAAACTCAGACGCTAAAAGGACAAGAGGGAATCAGCCAGAATTTGAAAATGAATACTTTGATTCCTAAGAGCACGTGCAGCGTTCTGCACTCCAAATCGAT
>CM054165.1:35063767-35076267 GCA_028751875.1 Rapana venosa
GAATGAACAGAGAGTAGGCGAATAATATATTTTTTAAATTTTATATTTAGTTATTTTATTCTCTATTTTAGATATAATTCAATAAAGTCATGTGCTTTGTTTTGTTTTGTCTTGTGTGGGTTTGTTGTTTTTTTACATCAGTGTGTGTGTGTGTTGTGTGTGTGTGTGTGTGTGTGTGTGTGTGTTGTGTTGTGTTGTGTTGTGTTGTGTTGTGTGTGTTGTGTTGTGTTGTATGTATGTGTGTGTTGTGTGTGTGTGTTGTGTGTTTTGTGTGTTGTGTGTGTGTGTGTTGTGTGTGTGTGTTTTGTGTGTGTTGTGTGTGTGTGTTGTTCGTGTGTGTGTTGTGTGTTTGTATGTGTGTTGTTTGTGTGTTGTGTGTGTTGTGTGTGTGAGTGTTGTGTGTGTGTGTTGTGTGTGTGTTGTGATTGTGTGTGTCTTTGTGTGAGTGTTTATTCATTTATTTTTATTTTATTCTTTTATATCGAGGATAATGGAATAAGCACGTATGTGCTTTTTTACATCCAGTCCCCGTGTGTATGCGGTTTTGTAAATTTTGTCATCTGTTCCCCACCGGCACACAATGGCCTACTCTTACAAAAAGCGGAACAGGGTTTAACGTGCGGACAAGATGTTCTGCGTGCGTTCGCACACGGGGCCTCGGTTTATAGTCTCATTCGAAGGACTCTTGGGGAGAGAGGAGTCTGCACTGATGTTAACTCCAGGGGAAAATATCCCCTTGAACGGGAATCGAACCCGGGTCGTCAGATTGCGAGCGCAATGTTCTAACCACTAGGCTATCCCGTGTATGTGTGTGTTTGTGTGTGTTTGTGTATGTGTGTTGGTGTGTTTGTGTGTATGTGTGTGTGTGTGTGTGTGTGTGTGTGTGTGTGTGTGTGTGTGTGTGTGTGTGTGTGTGTGTGTGTGTGTGTGTGTAAGTGTATGTGTGTATATGAGTGTGTGCGTTTGTGTGTGCGTTTGTGTGTGTATGTGTGTGTATGTGTGTGCATGTCTTGCGTGTTGAATTGATACATGCTAACATACCACCACAACCACCACAAACAACACCAACACCACTACCCCCACCAACACCACCACCACTACCACCACAGCCACTGCAACAACAACTACCACCCCTACAACAATCCCCACCCACCCAACCATTCCCAACCCTCACACCCCCACCCCTCACACACACGCACCCACACACACAAACACACATACACAACACACAAATAGACACACAACACAAAAACACACACAATCACATGCACAAACACACACAACACACACACACTCACACACAACACCCACACACACACACAACACACACACACAACACAACACACACACACACACACACACACACACACACACACACACCCCCCCCCCCCCCCCCACACACACACACACACACACACACACACACACACACACTACAACATCATTTTTCTTGTTTCAAATCGTGATTTATTGTCCCAAAATCACACTCAACCAGCTGGTGCTTTCCTATACACAGGAGCCATCGGGGATCCAGACAGCTAGAAACACATACACATTCTGAGTGCCAGACCTACAGACAGCCAGTGCCTATGTCAGACGGGGAAAAACAGACAGAAGGAAAGAAAGAAACAAAAAGAAAAAAAAGGAAGGAAGGGAGAAAGAAAAAGAAAGAAAAATGAAGGAAAGAAAGGAAGGAAGGGAGGAAGAAAGAAAGAAAAAGAAAAAATGAAGGAAAGGAAGGAAGGGAGGAAGGAAGAAAGAAAGAAAAATGAAGGAAAGAAAGAAGGAAAAGCAAAGGAAAAGAAAGAAGGAAAAAGAGAAAGAAAGAAAGAAAGGAAAGAAAAGAAAGAAAGAAAGGAACGAAAGAAAGAAAGAAAGAAAGAAGAAAAGAAAGCCTGAAATGAAAGAAAGAAGGAAAGAAAGAAAGCCTGAAAGGAAGGAAGGAAAGGAAAAGAAAAAAGTGAACTGAAGGAATACAGACAGACAGACAGAAAGAAAAGAAGAAAAAAAGGAAGAAGGAAGGAAAGAAAGAAAGACATCATGAAAGAAAGAAAGGAAAAGAAAGAAAGAAGGAAAGAAGAATGAAAGACTAGAAGGAAGGAAGAAAGAAATAAAGGAGGGAAGGAAGGGGGGAAGGAAGGAATTGAGCGAAGAAAGAAAGAAAACAAGAAAAGAAAAGAGAGAAAGAAGGAAGGAAGGAATTGATGGGAGAAAGAAAAAAGCTCAAAAAGGAAAAAAGAGGAAGGAAGGAAAGAAAGAAGGAAGTAATTGGGTGAAAGAAGAAAAATACTGAATAAAGAAGGGAAGGTAGGAAGAAGAAAGCAAAGAAAGAAGCGAGCTAGAAATAAAGACAGGAAAGGAGCAAAACATAAAACGAAAGAAAGGAAAGATAGAGGAAAGGAAAGAAGGAAGAAAGAAAGAGAGAGAGAAAGAAATAGAAAGACAAATTCAAAGGAAAGAAAGAAAGCAATAGATAGGGAAAAAAATTTTATGAAACAAAGAAAAGAGAAAGGGAAAGAACCAAAGAAAGATAAAGGAACAAAAGCAAAAACAAAAGACAGAAAATTCAAGGAAACAAACAATAAACAGGAAAATAAAAGTATACACCACCACAACATACAATGCTAGGTAGCTTTTCGCTAGGCAGTTTGAATGTCGTTTCTGATTATTTATCTTTTCTATCCATTGAATCGTTTATTCGTATGTTTATTTGTTTTTAAATTTATAAGGGCAGTATTTTTTTTAAATTCCTTTATCTTGCATTAATTTACTTTTCTCACTTATTTCTTTACTTACTTCGTCATTTACTCACTCACTCACCCACCCAATCGCTCACTCACTCACGCACGCACGCACGTATTCACTTACTCACTGACTTACCAACCAACTCAATGACCCACCCACTCACTCACTTCTTTCCCACTCCTTCATTCAATCTGTTAACAGTCAAAAACGCTTGTGCAATAAATTAGGCACACTACCAATCCTAACTTTTTTCTTTTTTTGTATGATATAATATCTATCTATGTAATCATCACATAGAAACACAACTTGCAGCTGATTTCAATATAATAAAATTCTGAATAATCCCTTTCACTGTACATCAAGTTAATCAATTGCCGTCACACTTCTACATCTAGGTTCCGTGTTTTTTTTCAAGGAAGTGACGTATTCAAGATGGTAGCCGAGTGAAACCAAACTGTAGCCTTTTCTTCAAAAGTGAGGAATGGTGGAGTTTATGTGAGTTTTCATCGCTTCAGCGGGGACAAGGATTAAATTATTATGTTTATAAGAGTACAACGATCATTATTTTGTATTATTACACACCTAGACCACTGTGGCGTGGATTCAAGTCTGTTCAAAACACTGCAAGACATGGAGAACAAATTTCAGAACACAGTGAAACACATTTTATAACGGTCTATATAATTATTGAAATATCTGTTCAATACGGAGATGTCCACGATTCCTGATTATTGAGTGTGCCATGGTTTGTTGTGTGTTCTTATAATTGTTGTGTCTGTATGTTGCTGATTATTTGAATTTGTCATCTCTTTTATGTTCTTTTATGTCTGTATGTTGCTGATTATTTGAATGCTTCGTGGCTTTTATAATCTTGTAATTATATCTGTATGTTTTACTATGTATGTACACAGCTTGCACTCAATTAGTTTGTATTGTTTTTCGCCCCCCAAAAAGTCGATGTAAAACTTTACACTTAAAGGGTTTTCTTTAAAAAATCTAAGTACATGGTTTAGTGTTTCCAAACGGAGCAATTATCGTATGCTTATAACATAGAGAGTTGAATTTAACTGCATGTCTGCATACCATTCTGTCTGTCTGCCTGACTTTGTGTGTCTGTCTATCTTGATGGGTGTGTGGGTGAGTGTGGTTGGGAATATGTGTGTGTATGTGGAGGAGGGGGGGTGGCGTTTATGCGTGTGCGTGTATATGTGGACGAGAGTGCACACAAACGTGCGTGGGCATTTCAAAAGTGGTTCTACCTTCCTCCGTCATTGAATTGTCTCTTTTCCAGTCATCTCACCCTGTTCTCTGCCTGCATGTCTGTCTCTCTTCATGTCTTTCTGTCTGTCTCCTTGTCTGTCGTCTGTTTGTCTGTCTCTCTGTTTGTCTGTCTCTTTGTCTATCTGTCTGCCTTCTGTCCCTTTTTCTCTTCTCTTGTCTGTCTCTCCTCTCTCTCTCTCTCCTCTCTCTCTCTCCCCTCTCTCTCTCTCTCTCTCTCTCTCTGTGTGTGTGCGTGTCTGTCCTTCTGTCTCTGTCTGTCTCTGTCTCTCTCTCTCTGTGCGTGTCTGTATTTCTGTCTGTGTCTGTCTCTGTCTGTGTCTGTCTCTGTCTCTGTCTGTCTCTTTTTCTTTTGTTTTTTTGTCTCTTTTCTTCTCTCTCTCTTCTGTCTCTCTCTCTTCTCTATCTCTCTCTCTCTCTCGTTTGTCTATTTGTTATTTGTTGTTGTTGTTGTTATTATTTTAACTTTGTAAGTGTATGGGTATTGGGGTTTAAATTTGAGTATATTTATGATGTATCCCTAAGGTCGGGGACTGTATGTTAAAAAAAAAAAAAGAAGGACATGTGTGCTTGTTCCTTATTCTCGAAATAACAGAATTTGATTTGATTTTATGTGATTTCTTCATACATGTGGATGGTCAATAATGTACCCTACCATCTCACCCCCACCCCCACCCAGTACAGACAACAACAAAAAACCCACCCAACATATCCTAGCAACAATCATTTCTAGGTCAATCAACTGGCTGGGTATCCAGTCTCTGATTTGACTTTGCAACAAAACAGACCCCGAAGTTTCAGACACTTGCAGGGAAGAAAATGAAGACGAAATTCACTTAGATGACAGATACCCAGATATCCAGTCTAGACCATGCTACTGTGAGGTCTGGGACCAATCCCTGGATTCTCTTGCCAGCTATTTTTTTTATTCAATTTCTGTGTGTTTTTGTGTGTTGGGGGGGGGGGGGGGGGGGGGGGGTGTGGTTGTGTTGGTTTGGTGTGTGTTGTGCTGTGTGGGGTGGGGGGTTTTGTGTGTGTTTTGTGTTGTGGGGGGTTGTGTGGGGTTGTGTTTGGGGTGTGGGTGTGTGTTGTGTGGGGTTTTTGTTGGGTGTTGGTTGTGTGTGTGTGTGGTGTAGCGTGTGGTGTTGTGTTGTGGTGTTTGGTTGTGTGTGTGTGTGGGGGTGGAGCGTGGTGTGTTGTTTGTTTGGGTTTTTGTGTGTTGGGTGTGTTTTTTTGGTGTTGTGTTGTGGTGTGTGTGTGTGTGTGTGTGTGTGTGTGTGTGTGTGTGGTGTGTGTGTGTGTGTGTGTTGTGTGTGGTGTGGGTGTGTGTGTGGAAAACTTAAAAATGTATTGATAGTGTTTGGGTTGAATTAATTTTTTTCTGTTTTTTTAAAAAAAAATAGTTTATCAGCTCATTTCTATTATGGTTTTCCCTTAAAACAAATTTTCCCAAAACCCCCTTTGGGAAAGACGTTTAAACCGGGCCCGTGTGCGAACGAAAAAAACCTTGCGCACACGAAAATTTTCCTTTCCGCTTTTCGTAAGAGCAGGCCATTGTGTCCCGGGGGAACAGATGGCGAATTTACAAAACCCCCATACACACGGGGACGAATGTAAAAAATGTACCTAAGGCTTTTCCACTATCCTTGATATAAAAGAAAAAAAATAAAATAATATAATAAAAATGTAAAAAAAATACATAAATGTTATTCCATTATCTCGATATAAAAGAATAAAATAAAATAAAAAGTTTGTTTGCTTTTGCACTTGACTGGATGTTCCAATTAAGGACGTACACGGCAGGACAGCTTTGGGAAATGTGACAGAAATTGTGAACACAAATTTAAAAGAAAAGAAGAAGCTAAATAGCCTATAGTTAAACAACAACTACACAACTCAGAAACCCATTGCTTTAGATTTTACAAAACAAAGATTTTTTTTTTTTAAACAGATGACTGACAAAACTACCCAAAACAAGAGAATACATTATTCCGGGAAATACACCGGAACATATCTACCATATAAGGCTACCCGCAAAAAACAGAAAAATAATATACAGACATCCCTTAGATATGTATTCTATCACGTGGAAAAGTTAGTCCTTCTGATATATATAACCTGCACTGCTCGGTAGTAAGCAATCTATAATACAGCATAATAACGATGTTGGAATGATTTTTGTACCCAGTCTTTAGTCCACAGTAGGGAAGAAGCCATCAGTTTGCTTAAGACGTTGGAATTGTTGTTATTACACATTGGAAAATAATCAACATACAATTTACGATATTGGAATTATTTCTGTTATATCTTATAAAACATTTGAAAACAAAGTATCTAGTCATTTAGAATTATTGGAATTATTTATACGCAATATTATATAACAGTGAAGAACGAGCCATCATATACTTCAGAATATCGGGATTAGTTCAACGCAGTGTTACAACACAGCGGAAAACAAACCAATTAGGATCTTGGAATCATTTCTATGCGTTCTTCTTTCAAAGTATAGTACATAAAGAGTAAACCATCATCAGCTTAGGATACAGAAATTATTTTTTTATTATCAAGTCCAAAATAAAATAAAAGTCATGAGCTAACTGTGAAAACTATCCTGAAGATGTTGAGAGGATTTGTAACACCCGGTAGCGGAGCAAACACCCTTCTGCCTCTGACCCTGTGGCTGTCACGGTTGCCCCTGACCCTCCCTGTGACAGTGACCAGCTGCTACAGGCACTGAGCTGGTCAGTTGACCACAGGCTGGACCTGCCCCTCAGTGGACTTGGCGACCTGGGAACCAACCGTCCGTTTGAAGACGGGATGCTGGGAAGCCGGACCGCTTCAAACGTCCCGACTCTGCTATGCTTCCGGTTCCGGTTGGGATCACGTGACTTCCGCTTTCTAGTTCTTCCGAGCGAGTGTTCTCTGTGTTCAGCCGCACATTTCTGGACAAGCCGACTGGTTGAGAGGTTTTGAAAAAGCTGGGGGACAACACTTCCATTTTTCCTTCGATTCTCTCCCCTTTTGCAGAGTTACCGTAGCTTTTGGTAGAGTGGTCCCGCTTTAGGAGGTCTCCGCTGATGGAGTCGATGTCCCGCTTGCTGACCCGACTGGCCCGTTTCAGCAGATCGCCAGAAATGGTATCCACATACCGTTTGTGGGCAAGGCGAGGGCCTGCCTTCGAGAGGTGCTCTGTGAAGGCATCGATGTATGGCTGGTCGTCAAGTTCACCTGCCCAAAGTTCTCTGACTGCTTGTCCAGCATGATCGTTTCCAGTGAACTCGCTCCCACGTGTTCGACCTGACATACGTCTCAGCAAGTTGCCAGTGATGGGGTTGATGATGCTGCTGCTCTTGCTAGGTGGTTGCGTCTTTAAAGGCTCTGTGATGAACGGCTGGTATCTGTGATTTTCAGGCTGCGTGTGATAATACCCAGAGTCTGAATCAAGAGACCATGTGCTGCCAGCTCTCTTCAGAAAGTCTCCTGTTAAAGAATCGATGTATCTTTTGTTTGCTGGTCTCTTAAGGAGGTCGCCTGTTAAGGAATCGATATACCGTTTACCTGCCGGTCGCTTCAGTAAGTCACCTGTTATCGAATCGATGTATCTCTTATCCGCAGGTCTTTTTAGAAGGTCTCCTGTTATTGAGTCAATGTATCTTTTATCCGTGTGTCTTTTCAGAAAGTCGCCTGTCAAAGAATCGATATACCTTTTATTGGCTGGTCTTTTTAAGAGGTCACCTGTAATAGAATCAATATACCTTTTATTAGCTGGTCTCTTCAGTAAATCACCTGTTAATGAATCGATGTACCTTTTATCAGCTGGTCTTTTCAGCAAATCACCTGTTAAGGAATCCAGGTACCTTTTATCAGCTGGTCTTTTCAGAAAATCACCTGATAGGGAATCCAGGTATCTTTTATCAGCTGGCCTTTTCAGAAAGTCACCCGTTAATGAATCGATGTATCTTTTATCAGCTGGTCTTTTCAGCAAATCACCTGTCAGAGAATCCAGGTACCTTTTATCAGCCTGTCTCTTCAGAAAATCACCCGATAGGGAATCCAGGTATCTGTAGTTAGTTGGTCTTTTCAGCAAGTCACCTGTTAATGAATCGATGTATCTTTTCTCAGCCTGTCTTTTCAGCAAATCACCTGTGATGGAATCCAGGTATCTTTTGCTGACCGGCCTCTTAGAAGATCGCCAGTCAGTGAATCAATGTACCGCTTATCAGCTGGCCGTTTGAGCAGATCTCCGCAATGGAATCGAGGTATCTTTTATGCATTGACCTCTTAAGAAAGTCGCCTGTTATTGGATCGACGTACCTTTTGTCCACCTCCCTCTTCAAGAGATCTCCTGTAAGAGAATCGATATATCGCTTTGCAAGGTTGTGGCTGGCGCTTGTTTGTCTCTTTAGAAGATGGCAGTGATAGGATCAGTGTGTCGTCTGCCTCCTGCTCTTTTCAACAGGTCTCCTGTCAGAGAGTCTAGGTATCTCTTATCATCAGCTGCGTGTTTGGGCAGGTACTCAGCGTGTGGGGGGATGTAGGTCAGGTCTGATGGGTCTGGACCCACTGCGCTCTTGGAGGTTTCCCAGTATTCGCCTGCTTCAGGACTCCAGCCTGTGTACGTGTTTGGACTGTCCCTGGGAAGTCCTTTGCTGGTGCCGGGACGGTGTTGGGCGGGAGGGAAGAAAGATCTGCTATCGGGAGAGAAAGTGTCTTGCCTCTTGAGGAGGTGGGAGGCTATGGATTCGATGAAACGTTTCTGGCGGTGATGGCTGGCGGTTTTCTGTCCCGGTCCTTGTGTCGCGAGGTCTTTTGCTTCGTCTGTGGGTGCATAGTTTGATTCTTTCGTTGTGTTTGTCTCACGTGCATCAGATTTTTTCAAAAGGTCGCCAGCAATTGAGTCTATGTATCGTTTGTGTGGGGGATCTGACTTTTTCAGAAAATCCCCTGTAATTGAGTCGATGTATCTCTTGTAAGCAGGGTCATTTTTGGGGAGTGGGTTTTCTTCAGATTCATCGAACATTTCCTGCAAGTCGGTGTTCCACTGATCGGATTTTTTCAACAAATCCCCCGTGATGGAATCCACGTACCGTTTGTCTGATCTCTTCAGCAGATCTCCTGCAATAGAATCAATGTATCGTTTCATTCCATATCTCCGTTTTCTCAGAAAATCTCCGGTCAATGAATCGATATACCGTTTGTATTCTGATCCAGATCTTTTCAAGAAATCCCCTGTGAGTGAGTCAATGTATCGCTTTTCTTTGAAATCCTCGCTATGGCTGGGATACCCTGTTACTGACTTAGAATACCGCTGCTGGTTTTCTGAGTGTGATCTTTTCAGGAAATCCCCAGTAATGGAGTCGATGTATCGTTTTTCTGACAGCGGCAGCGGATCTTGTTCAGGCTCGGCTTCTCCCCCATGTTCAGAAAAGAGATAGTGTGATTGAGACGGGTCTTTCACTAAGCTTCCGTGCTTCCCTCCGATGAAATAACCAGGAACGGAATTTGCATAGCTACTTCCTTCACCAGGCGTCCACTTCACGTACAGTCTGCTTCCTGCTTGGTTCGGCTGCTTCCATAAGTTATCAGGCAAAGATTCGTGGAAAGTTGGAATTCCAACACCCTTCAACTCCCTCCGCTTGAGCAAGTCTCCGGTGATAGAGTCAATGTATCGCTTGTCAACAGCGTCATTTCGTTTCAGAAGATCACCCGTTAGAGAATCAATATACCGCTTGTCCCGCGACCTCCTCGTTTTGTTGGGAAGATTGGTGGCGAGGGAGGGGGCGAAGGCGCCATTGTGTGGTCCAGCCCTTACTGCGTCCCCTGTCTTGATGAAATGATCAGTGAGCGAGTCAAGAGGACGGGCTTTCGATGGGGAGGGTCTTTCAGCCAGGGACAGAGTGGAGGGGTGGTGTTCATTCACGAGTCAAGATGGTGTTTTCTCTCTGTAAGCCCGTGGCTCTTGACAGGGTCACTAATCGAATCAACCGGCTGCTTTCTTTGCCCAGACACCGACGACACCATTCCGACAGACTCGTCCACTGATGTCTGTTTACCGGACTCAGAGTCGTTCTTCTTTAGCTGATCTCTGCTCGCGAAATCAATGGACCTTTTGTGCCGGCCGCTACTCCGCTGATGCTCTGTCACGCCGTCCTGAACAGCGCCGACATCTGTCTTGTCAGCGAGATCATGAGGAGTTTTCTCTGAAACGCTCGTTGTTGCTGACTGGATGGGGCTTTTGTCTGCTTTGGCATGGGGCTGTTCTGGGTGTGCATTGTCCGAGGCAGCATTGGGAATGTTACCACGGAAAGGGGAGGATTTTTTCAGAAAATCGCCAGAAATGGAATCCACGTAGCGTTTTTTGTTGTTTGACGCGGACTTTTTCAGAAAATCACCAGTAAGAGAATCCAGATATCGCTTCCTGTAACTTGATGTGGACTTTTTCAGAAAATCACCAGCAATGGAATCGAGATATCTTTTTTCGTAATTTGGTCTGGACTTTTTAAGCATATCCCCAGTCAAAGAATCTAGATACCTTTTGTCATGACTTGCTGTGGACTTTTTGAGCATATCCCCAGTTATCGAATCTATGTAACGTTTGTCCTGACTTGACCTGGACTTTTTGAGCATATCCCCAGTTAAGGAATCTAGATACCGTTTATCCTGACTTGCTGTAGACCTTTTGAGCATATCCCCAGTTATCGAATCTATGTAACGTTTGTCCTGACTTGACCTGGACTTTTTGAGCATATCCCCAGTTAAGGAATCTAGATACCGTTTATCATGACTTGCTGTTGACTTTTTGAGCATATCCCCAGTCAAAGAATCTAGATACCGTTTGTCCTGACTTGCTGAAGACTTTTTGAGCATATCCCCAGTCAAAGAATCTAGATACCGTTTGTCCTGACTTGCTGAAGACTTTTTGAGCATATCCCCAGTCAAAGAATCTAGATACCGTTTGTCCTGACTTGCTGAAGACTTTTTGAGCATATCCCCAGTTATGGAATCAATATACCTTTTGTCTTGACTTACTGTAGACCTTTTCAGCATATCCCCAGTCAGGGAATCTAGATACCGTTTATCCTGACTTGCTGAAGACTTTTTGAGCATATCCCCAGTCAAAGAATCTATGTACCTTTTGTCATTACTTTCTTTGGACCTTTTGAGCATATCCCCAGTTATCGAATCTATGTAACGTTTATTCTGACTTGCTGAAGACTTTTTGAGCATATCCCCAGTCAGGGAATCGAGATACCTTTTATCCTGACTTGCTGAAGACTTTTTGAGCATATCCCCAGTTATTGAATCTATGTAACGTTTGTTCTGACTTGACGTGGACTTCTTGAGCATATCCCCAGTTATCGAATCTAGATACCGTTTATCTTGACTTGCTGAAGACCTTTTGAGCATATCCCCTGTTATCGAATCTATGTAACGTTTGTTCTGACTTGATGTGGACTTCTTGAGCATATCCCCAGTCAAAGAATCTAGATATCTTTTATCCTGACTTGCTGAAGACCTTTTGAGCATATCCCCAGTCAGGGAATCTAGATACCTTTTGTCATGACTTCCTGAAGACTTTTTGTGCATATCCCCAGTCAAAGAATCTAGATACCGCTTGTCGTGACTTGTTGTGGACTTTTTGAGCATATCCCCAGTTATGGAATCAATGTACCTTTTGTCATGACTTGCTTTGGACCTTTTGAGCATATCCCCAGTTATGGAATCAATATACCTTTTGTTATGACTCGCTGTAGATCGTTTGAGCATATCCCCAGTCAGGGAATCTAGATACCGTTTATCCTGACTTGCTGTTGACTTTTTGAGCATATCCCCAGTCAGGGAATCTAGGTATCGCTTTCCGTTGCTTGACGTCGATCTCTTCAGGAAGTCTCCAGTCAAGGAATCCAAATACCGCTTCTGCGGACTTGCTCCAGATCTTTTCAAGAAATCTCCCGTCAGTGAATCCACGTACCGCTTCTCCTGACCCCGCGCAGACCTTCTGATGAAGTCGCCGCTGATGGAATCCAGGTATCGTTTCTGAGCAGGAAGCTGCGACCTCTTCAACAGATCACCGGTGATGGAATCCACGTATCGTTTGCGACCTGCCGTGCGCGACCTTTTCAAAAACCCGCCGGAGATGGAATCGATGTACCGCTTCTCCTGCCCAGATCCCGGCAACGCTGGAGTTCTCCTGCCTCGGGGCTGTGGCTGGACGGTCTGGAGGGCTGCTTTCAGAGGAAGGTCACCGCGGAGATGGAGCGTGTCTGCCTGCTTCGCGGAGTGTGAAGGACTGGCGAGGATGCCTGGCGGGTTGTTGAAGCCACTGTTTGCTGCTGGTCCCGTCCCGCCTTCGTCCTGGTTCTGGAAGGGTCCAGACTGGGGGATGATGTTGATGGGGTCCCGTGGGTGGCTGTTGTTGTCGTCGGGGTCGTCCAGGTCAAGGTCGCGAGTCTTGGTGTCCGTTCCAGTTTGGGGCA
>CM054165.1:35088767-35111267 GCA_028751875.1 Rapana venosa
TACCTTGCACACACATTGAAATGTGTTCAACCTTTATAAAGAGTAGGGCATTTGTGTGCCATTGGGAACGGATGATAAGATTTACAAAACCTGATACACACGTGGACTGGATAAACAATAGACCACATGAGTGCTTATTCCATTATCTTTGAGATATTAACAGAACAAATGACTAAACCAACAACAACAAAATTAGATGAGTAAATGAGGATTTTTTTTTTAACTGACTATCAGTTTCTCAAGAATAAGCTTTCTCTTTTTCCTTTGATATGAATACGACTGAAATTAGCTTAACTCAATTCTACTGTAAAATGCTCCCGATAAAATTTAAAACACACACACACACACACACACACACACGCACGCGCACGCGCGTGCGCACGCAGAATATCTTGCACACATGTTAAAACCTGTTCCACTTTTCAGAAGAGTAGGCCATTGTGTGCCGGTGGGAATGGATGACAAAATTTACAAAACAGCATATACGTAGGGACTGGATGAAAAAACACATGAGTACTTATTCCATTATCCTCAAAATAAAAGAATAATTTTTTTTTAAATAATCACACACACATGAAAATGCTAGAATACTCCAAAAGTACAAGAAAAAAATCAGAGAAAGAATCAGACAGCGAGAGAGAGAGAGACAGAGACAGAGAGACACAGAGAGACAGAGACACATAGAGACACACAGACAGACACACAGAGAGAAAGAGACAGAGAATGACAAAAAATAAACTTGAAATCAGTGGAACACTTGCCAATCATTCCTTTTTAAAACCAAAAAAAAGGCCAGACAGTGAAGCAATAAGTTAGCTCCCTTGATAAGCAGGAACACGTGACTTTTGTGTCACTCTCCTGATTTTCGCTTCCATTCTGTCAGTGACAAAAACGTCTTCTACCGGCAGTGAAGCATGAAGGGGGTGAGGAGGGGTGTGGAAGGGGGCAGAGAGAGTTGTGGGGAGGGGGGTGATGACTGGTAGCTAGCCAAAAAGTGGTAAAGCATTTCCTTAGCTGGGTGTGTGTGTGTGTGTGAGTGTGTGTGTGTGGGGGGGGGGGTGAGTTGGAGGGAAAGGTGGTGGGGAAGTTTCTTGACATATCACGTCTCGTGCCGACCCACGTGACTTCCAGAAGCAGTCAACTTCCTGTCAGCCATATTGAAGGCGCTTAACTTTTAAAGCAGGGCGGGCTATCAGAGACCCCAGCGTAGCTTAATTATGGCTGAGTGTTGTCTGGGGGTTGTTGTTTTTTGTTGTTGTTCTTTTTTTTATAAGCATCGGTCTCTGTCTCTAAGTCTCTGTCTCCGTCAGTTTGTCTGTCTGTCTCTGGCTCAGACAGACAGATAGAAAGATAGATGTTGTCTGATGACTTTTTTCATCTCTGTCTCTATGGTTCTGTCTCTGTCTGTCTGTCTGTCTCTCTCTGTCTCTGTCTCTCTCTCTCTCTCTCTCTCTCTCTCTCTCTCTCTCTCTCTCTCTCTCTCTTTCTCTCAATAAATTTCTCCAGAAAGAATATTTATTGAAAATTTCACATACAATTTCATTGGATGGTCTACTATAGCATTCTAGAATGTTCTTTTTATTATTTTAGTTATTGCTTATTGGTTCCTGTTGTTCCCCTTGCTATTACTTTGTGTTCAGTTTGAAACTGAGTTCATGTCAGAGCTTAAAGTCGTATCCATTTATAGAGAGCTCTTTTGGGTTTGTTTGTTTTTTTGGTTTTCATTACGTTAAATGCATCATGTGATTTTTCTTGTATTTATTTGTATTTACAAAAGAAAGTCGTGTATAACCCCCTTGTCAATAGGCCACATTGGGCAATGACAATAAATTGGTCAAAGCGTCAAAGCGTCTCTCTTTCTCTCTCTTGGCTAAAGCTGACACGTATGGAAGACCACAGGATACCACATAAAGCATATAAAATGTTACTTTCTTTGGATCAGAGGGGAAAGCTCGTGTGAGCCACACAAGTAAGGACAATGCTAGACAGATATATGGGTTTTTATTTGTTTGGGATAACCGAGGAGTAGAATATATTTCTATGTTTATCAAAGTCTGAATAAAATTGCAGTTTGTAGATAGCAAGAATGGAATAACCACATTCAAAACGAGCAGACCTGAAAATGAAGATGAACACATTTGTAAGAAATGGCCTTAAACTAAAAATTGATTTAAGGAGTTTCATCCATATATATTGATACATTCAGCAAGATTCGGTAAAACAAATACAAGTCAGTTGTTATGTGCGTTGTGTAAGTCTGATAGTGAGGATGGCATTCATTTTATATTCTTATGTCAATCATATAATCATATCGTATTGAATGGAAGCGCTCTGATTTGTACTTGCAAGATATAGCGCTCTATAAATTCCATATATTATTATTATTATTATTATTATTATATGTCTTTGCAAGATAAAGCGCTATATAAGTTCCATTTCTTCTTCTTCTTCTTCTTCTTCTCTTTCTTCTTCTTCTTCTTTATAACTAATCATTTTATTTTTATTATATATTGAATTATTTTATTATGTGTTGTTTTGTTGGTTGTTTATTTGTTGTGGTTTTTTTTATTTGTTTATTATTATTATTATTATATGACGACTTTCTGGAAGGGTATATTTCAGAAAAGTATTACCGTAATTTTGTTGCGCAGTAAGGTTATTATTTTGTTGTCATCCTGCAGTGAAACTGCAGAAAGGAATGTGTCATTGTATACACACCAAGCACTGACAAGAGGCCATGCTACAGTATGTTAAAGATTGTAGTATTGTGTTGGCATGAAATTGTGAATTATTTTGTCAGATTATTTGTCATTTGTTGTGATATAACGATATTGTACAGACCCCTTCACAATGGGCCAATGGCCTTCCCGAATAAAATATTCGCATTCGCATTCTCATTATTGCGCTCTCTCTCTCTCTCTCTCTCTCTCTCTCTCTCTCTCTCTCTCTCTCTCTCTCTCTCTCTCTCTCTCTCTCTCTCTCTCTCTCTCTCTCTCTCTCTCATAAGAGTAGGCCATTGTGTGCCGGGACGTGGAACACAGAATCGTCACCATAATTTACAAAACCGCATCTCTTCATCTGCCATGTGGATTGCAAGAATCTTATCTTCTCATTTATCCTCGATTGAAAAGATTAAGATTTAAGACTCTCTCTCTCTCTCTCTCTGTCTCTCTCTCTCTCTCTCTCTCTCTGGTGCTCGCGCGCGGTCGGCGCTGTGCATGTGTGTGTGTGTTTTGTCGGTCAGTGTTTTCTTAGAGTGTGTGGGGTGGGGTGGGGTGAGGGCTCAAGCAAAGAGTGGCATGCAGGTTGGTATACGCAGGCAGGCAGGCAGACAGACAGACAAACAAAACAGACAACAAGCAAACAAACAGGCAGACAAACAGGCAGACGGGAAGACAGGCAGGCAGACAGACAGACAGGTAGGCAGACAGACAGGCAGGCAGGCAGGCCAGCAGGTAGGTAGGTAGGTAGGTAGACAGGTAGTTAGGTATAAAAGTGTGTAGGAAGGTAGGTAGGCTTGTAGGTTGATATATATAAGTAGTTCGATAGATGGGTAGCTAGGTTTGTAGGTAGGTAGGTAGATAGGAAGGTAGGTTGTTAGGTAGGCAGATAGGCAGGCAGGTAGGTAGGTAGGAATATAAGCAGGTAGGTTGGTAGGTAGATATACAGGTAGTTAGGTATATAGGTAAGTAGGTAGGCAGGTAGGTAGAGGTAGGTAGATATTAAGTCGTTAGGACAGTAGGTAAGCAATCACATGCATGCGATGCAGTCACACAGGCAAACAGCCAGAACAGTTTATCTTTTTAAAAAGACAGGGAGGGGACAGCGAAAAACATAAGCAGAAGAATAAGATCGAAAATAAAATATAAAAAATATAGAAAATACACACAAAAACACCAAAGTAAGAAAGAAAAAAACAAGTAGAAATGTGGTGAGGCAATGAAAGAAAGACAGGATTAAGAGATGGAAAAAAATCTCAAAACAAAAAAAGATAAGAAAAAACAAAACTAAAAGCAAAAATAAATCTAGCTCAAAAGAAAAAAAACCAAGAAAATAACCCATAATGAAATGAAAACACATAGGGAAAATAAATCGCGTCAAAAGTTGAAAGAAAAGGGAAGAGAAAAAAAATAAGGAAGTGCCAAAAAAAAAATTAGAAAAAAAATGAAAGAGAGAAAAAGAAGAAGAAAACAAACAACGAGAAAAGAAAGGACAAAACAAATAAACAAAGGGAAAGAAACACAGAAGAAAAAGGATGAAGAACGAAGAAGAAAGATAACTAAAGTTAAAGAAAACAAACAAACGACAGAATATTTTACTTATTCATTCATTTCGTTTTATCCTTTTCAATCCAATGATAATGGAATAAGTACTTTTGTGCTTTTTTACATCCAGTCCCCGTGTGTATGCGGTTTTGTCAATTCTGTCATCCGTTCCCACCGGCAGAGAAAGAGAGGGAGGGAGGGAGAGAGAGGGGGAGGGGAGAGAGAGGAGAGAGAGGAGGGGAGGAGGGAGGGAGGGGGGAGAGGGAGGGGGAAGGAGGAGGGGGAGGGAGAGAGAGGGGAGGGAGAGAGTGAGGGGAGAGAGGGAGAGGAGAGGGGGAGGGAGAGAGAGGAGGGGAGGGAGAGAGGAGAGGGGAGGGGAGAGAGGGGGGAGGGAGGAGAGAGGGGGAGGGAGTGAGAGAGAGGGGGAGAGAGAGGGGGAGGGAGGAGAGAGAGAGGGGGAGGGAGAGAGGAGGGGGAGGGAGAGAGTGAGGGAGGCGGGAGGGGGAGGGAGAGAGAGAGGGGGAGGGAGAGAGAGGGGGGAGGAGAGAGAGGGGAGAGGGAGGGAAGGAGAGGGGGAGGGAGAGAGAGAGGGAGGGAGGAGAGAGTGAGAGGGAGGGGGAGGGAGAGAGAGAGGGGAGGGAGAGAGAGGGGGGGGAGAGGAGGTGAGGGAGCGGGAGGGGGGGGAGAGAGAGAGGGAGGGGGGAGGGAGGGGAGGGGGAGGGAGGGAGAGGAGGGGGAAGGGAAGAGAGTGAGGGAGAGGGAGGGGGAGGACAGAGAGGGGGAGGGAGAGAGAGGGGGAGGGAGAGATGAGGGAGAGGGAGGGGGAGGGAGAGAGAGAGGGAGGGAGGGGAGTGAGGGAGAGGGAGAGAGAGGGAAGGGAGAGAGAGAGAGGGGGGGGAGGGAGAGAGAGAAAAGGGGGGGAGACAGAGAGACATAGACAGAGAGAGAAAGAGAGGAGAAGAGAGAGGGAGGGGGGGAAAGGAGAGAGGACAGAGAGAGGACAGAGTGAGAGACAGAGAGAAAAAAAAAATAAAAGCAGAAGCAAAGAAAAAAAAAAGCACAGGAAATAAATACAGAAGAAAAGACAGAAACTGGGGGAAAAAATTTAAACCAAAATCAACGGGAAAACAGCTGAAAGAAAAAAAATAAACAAAAGGACAGAAAAGAAATCGAGAGAACAAAAAAGAAAAAAAAACAAAGAAGGCAAAGATATATAGCTTAGAAAAAAAAACCAACCAAAGAAAACGAACCCAAAAAAGGAAAAAAAAAAAGTCAAAAGAGATAGCTAAAAAAAAAAAAAAAAGAAAAGAAAAGAAGAAAAGAGAAAAAGGACAGAAAAAAAAATCTAGTACAAAGAAAAAAAACATACATGGCAAAAATATACAGTCAGAAAAAGAAGAAGAAGAAACAAAACAACAAAAAAAACCCAAAACCAAGAACGAGACAGACAGACAGACAGACAGACAGAGAGAGGGGAGAGAGAGAGAGGGGGAGGGAGGGAGGGGGGAGGAGAGAGAGAGAGAGAGAGAGGGAGAGAGGGAGGGAAGAGAGAGGAGGGAGAGAGAGGAGGGAAGAGAAAGAGGAAAAGAGGGGAGGAGGTAGGAGAGGGGAAAAGAGTGAGGGAGGAAGGGGAGAGAGATGGAGGAAGGGAGAGAGGGGGAGGGAGGGGAGAGGGAGAGAGGGGGAGGGGGAGAGAGAGGAAGAAAAAGAGAGAGAGGGAAGGAGGGGGAGACAGGGAAGGAGCGAGCGAGAGAGAGAGAAGAGAGAGAGGGGGGGGGGGAGAGAGGGAGGGAGGGAGAGCAATGACATGACAAATTGGGGTTATTTCGAGGGATAAGGGGAAAAAAGCACATAGTGCTTTTTTACATCCAGGTCCCGCTTAGGGAGAATTTAATAATAAACCCATACTTAAACTCCACAGTAGAAACAAGGGAAATAATCTTTTAATAAAACACAACAACCCCCAAAAATAATAACATCTCACAAAAAACTTTAAAACACATAAAGAAAACCCTAAAAACACCCTCACCACCACCCCCAAAACCCGACCAAATTTAAAAAAGAAAAAGAAAAAAAAAAAGAAAAAAAAGATAAAACAAATAACAACAACAACAACAAGAATCTAAACAAAACCAAGAAATAACAACAACCAATAAAAGTCATAAAGATAAACATACTAACATGTAACGTACACATACTTGTTACATAAACAATAGATATGAAATAGGGCAATCATTAAAATTAAGTACACCCGAAGCGAATAAAAGCATGAAATTAAGTATGAATCTTCATCAGGATAACATATAACATATGCAAAACTTAAAAGTTGAGAGAGACAGAGCAGAGAGAGAGAGAGAGAGTGTGTATGTGTGTGTGTGTGTGTTGTGTGTGTGTGTGCGTGCCGTGCGTGCGTAGCGTGCGTGTAATGTGTGTGTGTGTGTGTTTAAGAGATATATCAAAATATAAGGGGAGAAGAGAGAGAGAGAGAGAGAGGGTGAGGAGGAGAGTTTGAGAGAGGGAGAGAGATGGGTGGGTGAGAGTGAGGTGTGTGATGAGGGTGAGAGAGAGAAGGGGGAGAGAGAGAGAGAGAGGAGGGAGAGAGAGAGAGAAAAACAACAATCGAGGAAGAAAGAACGAGGACAAAAGAAATACGAAGAAAAGAGAAGAACGAAAGAAAAAATCAGAAAAGTCAACAAGAAATACAAAGAGAGAAAATAAAAATAAACCCAAACACAAATACAAAGCAAGAAATAAAGAGAAAGAGAAGAACGAGAAGAAAAAAGAAGAAAACAATCACAGAAGATAAACAAAGAGAGAATAAGTGAAAGAGAGAAGAGAGAGACAGAACAGAAGCAGAAGACAGAAGAGAGAGAGAGAGAGAGAGAGAGAGAGAGAGAGAGAGAGAGAGAAAAGAGAGAGATAGAGTCAGAGACAGAGAGGAAAGAGAACGGAGAGAAAAGAGAGAGAGACAGCAAGAGAGAGAGTCAGAGAGAGAGAGAAGAGAAAGTCAAAGCAGAGAAGAGAGAGAGAGAAAGAGGAAAGGAGAGAGAGCAGAGACGAGAGGAGAGAGAGAGAAAAGAGAGACAGAAGAGAGACAGAAAGGAGAGAGTCATAGGCAGAGAGAGAGAGAAAGAGGAGAGAGAAAGAAGAGAGAGAGAGAAAGAAAGAGAAGATAGATATAGAGAGAAAGAAAGAAGAGAGAGGAGAGAGAGAGAGAGAAAGAGAGAGAGATGAGAGAGATGGAGAGAGAGAGAGAGAGAGAGAGAGAGATGAGAGAGAGAGAAAGAAAGAGAAAGATAGAGAGAGAGAGAAGAAAGAAAGAGAGAGAGAGAGAGGAGAGAGAGAGAGAGAGAGCGCTATAGAGGCAACAAAGAAAAACAGAACGAAGGCCCAAACAAGTGCCCCCAAAAAAAAAAAATCAGGAGATGAAGGGGAAAAAAGCCGATAAAATCAAATCACAGAAGATAAAAAAGACCCCCAAATATACAGGAAGAGGAAAGAAAAAATAAACCAAAGCACAAACAAAACAAAAAGAAGAAAGAGAAAGAAAAAAGAAAAGAGACAGAAAAAAAGAAAGAAAAGAAGAAAAGAGAGAACGAAGAAAAAAAAAGGAAAAAAAATCACAGAAGACAACGAAGAAAGAATACAGAAAAGAGGAAAGGGGAAAAAATCCAAGCAACAAAGAAAATAAACGAGGACAAAAACAGAAATAAAGAAGAAAAGAGAAGAACGAAAGAAAAAAAAAAGAAAAAACAATCACAGAAGATAAAAAGAAAGAATACAGAGAAGAGAAAGAGAGAAAAAAAATCAACAGATAACACAGAAAACAAAACGAAGACCAAATATGTACCTCCAAAAAAATAACCAGGAATGAAGGATGGAAAAAAGAGAAAATAAAATCAAGAAGATAAACGAAAAGAATACAGTGAAAAGAAAGAAAAAATAACCAAAGGACAAAGAAACCAAACAAAGCAAAAAGAAACTACGGAAGAAAGACAGGAACGAAGAAAAACGAAAAGAAAAACTGGGTGTGTTGGGAGGAGAATATATGGAAGAGAGGAGAGCGAGAGCGAGAGAGAGAGGAGAGTGAGAGAGAAGATGAGAGAGAGGAGAGAGAGAGAGAGAGAGAGAGAGAGAGAGAGAGATGGGGGGAGGAGGAGGAGAGAGGAGGAGGAGGAGGACAGAAAAAGAAAACATTGTTGAAGAAGAAGAGAAGAAGAAGAAGAAGAAGAAGAAGAAGAGAAGAAGAAGAAGAGACGAAGAAGAAGAAAGAAAGAGGAGGAGGAGGAGAAGAAGGAGAAAAAGAAGGAGGAGGAGGAAGAGGAGGAGGAGGAGAAGAGAAAGAAGAAGAAGAAGAAGAAGAAGAAGAAGAAGAAGAAGAAGAAGAAGGCGGAGGAGGAGGAGGAGGAGAAGGAGAAGAGGAGGAGGAACAACAACAACAACAAAAACAACAAGTTATTTGTCGTCGTCGTCTTCTTCTTCTTCTTCTTCTTCTTCTTCTTCTTCTTCTTCTTCTTCGAAAGCTCAGACAACAGCAATTGTTGTTCTGTCATATGCGTCGCGCTGCCGTTAAGCGCCTGTCATGTCAGGCCCAGCATATCCGACTTCAGCGTGGGGGAGAATTATCTTTTAATTCTTTGTGGGCAAAGGGCAGGAGAGAGAGAAGAAAAGAGAGAAACAGACAGAGAGACAGACAGACAGGGCAAACAGACAGACAAACACAAACAAGAGACAGACGAACAAACAGGCAGAGAGATTGAAATACAGACATACAAAGAGAGAGAAACAGGAAAGACAGACAGACAGACAGAGGCAGAAATACGACAGACAGAGACAGAGAGAGAGAAAGGTAAAAAGGCAGAGAGAGAAGGAATAAGACAGGGCTGGATAGAGTGAGTGAGTGAGTGAGTGAGTGAATGAGAGACAGACAGACAGACAAACAGACAGAGGACAGAGACAGAAACATAGAGAGGGACTGAGATACATAGATGAGACAGGGCTGGATAGAGTGAGTGAGTGAGTGAGTGAGAGAGAGAGACAGACAGACAGAGGCAGAAACAGAGAGAGAGACTGAGATACATAGATGAGACAGGGCTAGATAGTGAGTGAGTGAGTGAGTGAGTGAATGAGTGAGTGAGTGGGTGAGTGGGTGAGTGAGACAGACAGACAGTCAGAGACAGATACAGAGAGAGAGAGAGACTGAGATACATAGATTAGACAGGGCTGCATACAGTGAGTGAGTGAGTGAGTAGTGAGTGAGAACAGACAGACAGACAGAGAGAGACAGGGGCAGAGGCAGAGACAGAGACAGAAACATAGAGAGAGACTGAGATAAATAGATAAGCAGAGGGGAAGGGAGAAAAATAAGAGCCGTGACAGAGAGATGAGAGGAGAGGGGGGAGAGAGAGGGAGGAGAGAGAGAGAGGAAGAGAGAGAGAGGGAGAGAGAGAGAGAGAGAGAGAGAGAGAGAGAGAGAGAGACAGAGAGACAGAGAGACAGAGAGAGAGAGCAAAATCTCAGTGCCCTTAGGAATTTAGATACTGTTTCTTCACACACACACCCCTTTCCCCCTTCCCAGTTTCCTGTAGTTTAGATGAGTTCTGTTATCTGACTCTTCGAAATCTTTTGTTTCATGGTTTTTTTAATTGTTTATCACGTCTCCTCGGGTTACATTACTGTTTGTTTAGACACTTTAGATATCATCAGTAACTGCATTTCTTATGTCTGTTACGACATTGTCGTCCTTATCAGAAGACGTTGTTGTTGTTGTTGTGTTGTTGTTGTTTTTCTTTGCTTACAAAGAATGGTTTTAATTTTGTTGTTGTTGATTATTTTCGTCATTATATGAGAGAACATTATTTTTTGTTGTTGCCTTTGTTGTTGTTGTGGGTTTTTTCTCTAAAAGACAATGGATGTTTCTTGGTTGTGATAGAGAACACTAATATTTATTTGTTTTTATATGCATTTGTATGTTTACTCGATTATATCGGAGGTTATCGATATTTTTGACAGCTTAGAAGGTACTGCGTGGCTGTTGTTTTTTTCTTTTTTTTTCTTTTTTACTCTTATTTATTTTATTTTATTTGTATACCACTTTAAGTCACAGCAGATTTCTCTGCGTGACATTCGGGCTGCTCTCCCCAGGAAGAGCACGTCGCCTCAAGAGCAGCGCCACCCTTTATCGGTTTTATTGATTTTTTTTCCCTTTATCACTACAATGAACAGTTTTCATCAATTCCTTTACAGAATTTTTTATTATCTTTTCTTGATCCCTTTGCAGGACACTGATTTTCTAAAGTTGCTTCATACGATAACATTTTCCTTGGTCACTTTCAAATGCGATTTTTTCTTTAAAAAAACAACGTTTGTCTCAATAAAAAATAAAAAATAAAAAAAACAACGTTTGTCTCAGCAGATGGGTTGGAAAAAAATTCGGGAATTTCAAATGACATTCAGATGGCATTAACTTTTGTTTAGATGTTTCAAAGAACATTCAGATGACATTATTTGTTCAGATGATATTTTAAAGGACATTGAGATGACTTTTTTAAAAGATATTTCAAAGGACATTTAGATGGCTTTGTCTTTTTTTTATGATTTCAAAGGACATTTAAATGGCATTACTTTTTTTTTTTAGATATTTCAAAGGACATTTAGATGGCTTTGTCTTTTTTTTAGAGAGGTTTCAAAGGACATTTAAATGGCATTACTTTTTTTTTTTAGATATTTCAAAGGACATTTAGCTGCCATTCTTTGTAAATATTTCAAAGTACATTTAGATGGCTTTTTTCAGACACTTAAAGGACATTCAGATGGTATAATTATTTCAGATATTTTGAATAACATGTACACGGCATTTATCATTTCAGATATTTCAAAGGACATTCAGACGGTATTCAGTTTGTCAAATATTTCAAAGGACATTCAGATGGCAGTCAGTTTTTCAGGCATTTCCACGGAAATTTAGATTACATTGATTTAACTTTGCAGAATATTAAAAGACAGTCAGATGGCCTTTATCTTTCTTTCCTGAATTTTCAAAAGACATTCAGATGAGTTTTCAGATATTTCAAAAAAACATCAAGATGGCTTTATTCTTTTTTAACATTTCACAGGACTTTCAGATGAAATCAAATTTTAGTGTATTTTAAAAGACGCTGCGGTTCTTTTCTATCGAATTAGTGCACGCTATTGTTTCTTAATCACTTTAGAAGATAATTGTTTTGTCAATTACTTCAGAGAACATGTTTCAGTCACTTGTTATTGTTTACTTCTGTCACTTCGAGGGATATTATTTTTAATTCACTCCAGAGCACATCACTTGTTTCCATAACCATTTTAGAGCACTTCAATTTGCGAGCCATTTCAGAGATTACTTCTTTTCTTCTGAGTCAGTTCAGAGATTACTTCTTTTCTTCTGAGTCAGTTCAGAGATTACTTCTTTTCTTCTGAGTCGGTTCAGAGATTACTTCTTTTCTTCCGAGTCAGTTCAGAGATTACTTCTTTTCTTCCGAGTCAGTTCAGAGAACATTAATCGTAGGACAACAAGATTTTTAAAAAATAATTTGTGCACATTAAAAGACGTTAACTTTGTTTTCGTAGGTTACTTCAAGGGAGATGCTTTTATTCTCAGTTACGTTGTATATCATGTTTTATTCACTTCAAAATACATCATGTTTTACTGGATAACTTCAGAGTAATTTTGGGGGGGTTGTTTGCTTGATTTTTTTTCGTGTTATTTTTTTTTTTTTTTTTTGCAAATCACTTCAGAGGACATTCAATTTTTATTTTTAGACACTTTTTTCAAGTATCTTACTCATTTTGTATAAAAAAATAATCATTTTTGTTACTCACCTTACAATACATTAATTTTAATTAGGAACTGCAGATGACATTAATCTTTTGATTATTCAGATCACAGGGGTGGTTGTTAATCAGTATACTTTTTATATCAGATATCAGTCACTTCAAATGACATCGTGGGTTTTTTCAAGTCACTTTTAAGACATTCTCTTTTCAGTCACTATCAGGACATAAGTTGTTGGGGTTTTTTTCCTCTTTTATAGTCCCTATAGGGGACGGGATAGCTCAGTGGTCGGAGCACTCGCTTTCCCCCAGCCAAGCTAAGCAGCGTCGAGCGTGGTTACCAGTTGGATGGGTGACCGTTTGCGCGCCTTGGCTTCAGTACAGTTCCCCCAGTTCACCTAGCTGTAAATGGGTACCTGCCCTCTTTAGGGTCAGGGAAGGTAAAGCAGCGAGGGAGAGGAGATGAGCGCCGCCCTCAATATGCTGGCCCTAGAGAAGTGAGGTCTCTGACGCCTCGCTCCCCTACGACCTTATAGGTTATGGGACTCCTTTACCTTACCTTTATAGTCCCTCAAAAGGAGATTATTCTCTTCTGTATTATATCAGACACGTTAAGCTGTTTAAAAACGGACGCTATAGCCGAGTGGTTAAGACCTTCGACTTCAATTCCACGGGTCCATGAAGTCGTGGGTTCGAATCTCTGCAACGGCGTCTGGTGAATTAAAGGTTGGGGATTTTCACGATTTCCTAGCTCAACTTCAAGTGCAGACCTGCCAGTGACCCTTCGAGTATATACATAAGCAGAGGATCAAACATACGCGTTAAAGATCCTGTAACTCATGTCAGCGTTCGTTGGGTTACGTACAGAAACACGGACATACCCAGCATGCATTGCCAAAGACGGAATGCGGCTACCTTCATGGTGGGTGAAACGGTTACACACGCAAAATGTCACCATTGGTGAACCTGGGAGCTCTAGCCCAGGAACGAAAAAAGTTATTTTTCAGCCACTCCAGAGAACGTTGAATTCTAGCAGTCACTTCAGAAAGCGTTACGTTTTCTCACTGACTTCAGACTACACTGTCTTTTGTCTTTCACCTCCTTCAGAAGCCGTTAAAATTTGTCCTCTCGTTTTGAGAGAACAGTAAGCTTTTTTTCTTTTAATTTCAGAGAACTTTTTTTTTCCCTTTCTCACTTCAGAGAACATTAGGGGTTTTTTCCTGTCATTTTAGGAGACATCATTTTTTTTGGTCAACAATTTCAGAAGACATTCATTTTTTGGTCAGTTTATTTTGAGACCATATTTCTTTTTTGGTTAACTGCTGAAGGGGATATTAAATTTTTGTCAATTGTTACAGTGGACTTTGTTGTTGTTGTTGTTCATCTCGTTGCAATGTATTACTTTTTTTACTTCAAAGGACTGAATTTTTTCCCTCAAGCATATCAGAAGACATTCTTTCTTTTTATTTGATAATTCCGAGAAAAATGTTTCTGGTCAACATCTCACGAGGATATTTATTTTTTGACAATTGCTGCAGTGGAAATGTATTTTTTGTTGATCACTTTGGAATACTTTTTCTTTCATTCTTTGAAGAACTTACATTCTTTCTGAAACACTGTAGAAAACATTCGCTTTTTGTCAGGTAGTTATGGGGACACTGATTTTTTTTTTCGCAGTTGTCCCAAATGGCTTTGGGGGTTTTTTGTTTTGTTTTGTTTCGGGTTTTTTGGCTTACCTAAGAATACTTCAATTATTTTGCAGTCTATTCAGACGACATTAGTTTGTTTTTCTTCAGTCTCCCCACCAGACACAAGTCATTTTTTAAAATTTGTTTTTGTCTTTGCTTATAAAGAAAGCGTCCACGTTGTTTTGTGTAAGAAAATGTCTCCTCTGAGAATCAGTTAGGGTGAAACATTGCTCTCCTCCTCGAAGTCCTCACAGTTAAAAACACATTGATATTAGCATTCTATGACAGGTTTTACGCTGGTTTTAAGTTTAATCACATCCCAGAGAGGCAAGCGAAACTTGCTGTGCTGCAATCAGGCGGAATGGGACAGCTTTTTGTGTTAGGGGCCATCCCAGGAAATGATGTTCTTCATGACAGAAAATAACCATTTCCTGCACGGATTATTTTCTACTTCGTTAGCTTTGGAAACAGAGTTTCCATCAATCTTGCTGCTCCCTCCTTTGTGCCAAAGGGGGGGTGGGGGGGGGGGGAGTGATTGAAAGAAGAAGGAGAAAAAGAAGAGGAAATAATAGTCAAGCCATACGTTTTCCTTTACTGTTAACAGAACTCTAGATTTACGTTCAGTTGTTTGTAAAAGGTAAAGGTGTTCCCATATGTGGTGTTTGGGAATTAGGTATCAGAGACCTCAACTTCTTCAGGGGCCAGTTTATTGAGGGCAGAGGCGCCCATCTCCTCTCCTTCGCTGCTTTACCTTCCCTGACCCTAAAGAGGGCAGGTACCCATTGACAGCTGGGTGAACTGGGGGACTCTACTGAAGCCAAGGCGCGCGAACGCAAATCGTCACCCATCCACTTGGTAACCACGCTCAATGCTGCTTAATCAGCGGTAACTGGGTGTTTAAAAAAAAAAAGGCATATGAATGCTTATTCATTATTCTCGAAATGAAAGAATTTGATTATGATTTGATTTGGTTTGATTCAACCTTTGCTTGGGTAAAGCGAGCGCTCTGACCGCTGAGTTATCCCATCCCTTCAGTTATTGAAGTCCACCATGATTAAAATCGTATATCTTTGTTGATTGAAGTTAACTATAAATCTTATATATGATGAGACTATAAACCGAGGCCCCGTGTGCGAACGCACGCAGAACATCTTGCGCACACGTTAAATCCTGTTCCGCTTTTCGAAAGAGTAGGCCATTGTGTGCCGGTAGGAACAGATGACAAAATTCACAAAACCGCATACACACGGGGACTAGATGTAAAAAAGCACATAAGTGCTTATTCCATTATCCTCGATATAAAAGAATAAATAAATAAATAATAGCTATTCCATCTACAGTGTGTGGTAGGATGCATGTAGGATGTTGGGAGACAGCTGACATATTGACCCGTGAGAGAAGAGGGATGCCGGTGGAAATGTGAAAGAGCTGATTGCCTGTCTTTGTCTCTCTTTGTTTTTTGTTATACTGTACTTAGTGCAATTAAATATATGTATGCGCGTACATTTGTTTATCATCGTAATAATGTGATTGTAAGTAATTAGGGGTATCAATAAAACATTATGCGAACTCAATATTTTTATTACTTCTTACAAATACAGTTACAGCATCCATAGAGTTAAAAAAACCCAAAAAATCAACCCAGCTATCTTAATGATGGGCAAAAAAGTTCGCATAATCTCAGTGGACCTTGGAACTCTAGCTGAGGAATCGATTTTAAAAAAATATCCCAAGTCATTGAAAAAACAAAGTTTCACAGAGGGCTATTATCAATACTCTCGCTGTAAACACAGCAAAAAAACAACAACACAGGAGCAAAATATATGCAAGATATAGCGCTATATAAATTCAATTTATTATTATTATTATATATTTGTGGCCCTGTGCAAGAACCGACAAGGTCAGATAAATGGCTGTCCAGTAATGTGTTAACGTGAGGTTCTTTGGGACACCATTTTTGTGAGCTAAAACAAAAAGCAAACAGTACCAGCTACAGTGGCAATCAGCGTGGGAAAAAGTTATTGCTGTTGTTTTAGTTGTTGTGGTGGTGGTGTCTTTTTGTTGTAATTGTTGTTGTCGTTGTTGTTGTTGTTGTTGTTCTTCTTCTTCTTCTTCTTCTTCTTCGCAATTCTTCTTCTTCTTCTTCGCAATTCTTCTTCTTCGCAATTCTTCGCAATTCTTCTTCGCAATTCTTCTTCTTCTTCTTCTTCGTCGTCGTCGTCTTCTTCTTCTTCTTCTTCTTCTTCTTCTTCATCATCATCATCATCATCTTCTTCTTCTTCTTCTTCGCAATTCTTCTTCTTCTTCTTCGCAATTTTTCTTCTTCTTCGCAATTCTTCTTCTTCGCAATTCTTCTTCTTCTTCTTCTTCTTGGCATTTCCTCTTCATAGTTTTTCTTCTTCTTTGCAATTTTTCTCTATTCTTTGAGGAATTCTTCTTCTTCTTCTTCGGAATTCTTCCTCTTTGTAATTATTCTTCTTCGCAATTCTTGTTTTTCTCCTTTTTCTCAACAGATCAAACTAAAGTACTATTTGTTCCAACTATTTCAGAGAAGTATCGTTCAGATGCAAAGCTGTATTCTACGAGAGTGTGTACTTTGAATTCTGTTTTACTATAATAACGTTCTTCGTGTATAAGTTTTTTTTCTTTTAAGCGACCTCCAGTATACTACATTCCATTGAAATGCATTGGCGCTTTGATTTGTTTTTGCAAGATATAGCGCTGTATAAATTCCATTCATTAGTAGTAGTAGTAGTAGTAGAAGTAGTAGTAGTAGTAATAGTAGTAGTAGTAGTAGTAGTAAGTAAGTAAGTAAGTAAACAAAGGTAAAGGAGTCCCATAACCTATAAGGCCGTAGGGGAGCGAGGCGTCAGAGACCTCACTTCTCTAGGGCCAGCATATTGAGGGCGGGGCCCATCTCCTCTCCCTCGCTGCTTTACCTTCCCTGACCCTAAAGAGGGCAAGGTAGCCATTTACAGCTGGGTGAACTGGGGGAACTGTACTGAAACCAAGGCGCGCAAACGGTCACCCATCCAAACTGGTAACCACGCTCGACGCTGCTTAACTTGGCTGGGGGAAAGCGAGTGCTCCGACCACTGAGCTATCCCGTCCCCCAGTAGTAGTAGTAGTATAATGTAAATAATAACTGTTCTCTGTCCTGCAGCATAGCGTTGCGTTACACTGCAGCGAATTACGTTGCGTTACACTGCAGCGAATTACGTTGCGTTACACAGCGAATTACGTTGCGTTACACTGCAGCGAATTACGTTGCGTTACACTGCAGCGAATTACGTTGCGTTACACTGCAGCGAATTATGTTGCGTTAAACTGCAGCGAATTATGTTGCGTTACACCGCGTTTCATATGGTTTAAACGACATTTTATTCAATAAAAATCATACATATACGCACTTAGAATAGAGTAACAACAAGCTGAAAGCTTACAATGTGCTCAACAGCAATGAAAGTGTCAGTCTTTACATTTGGCAGCTGGTAGGCATCAAGTTGTTCAAACCGTAAAAGTTTGTGTGTGTTGTTTTTTAAATACCCCATTGACAAAAGATTTTATTAGTTTAAACTACCCCCTTAAAAAGTCGCTTCTGTTTGACATATTGTAGCGGACAGTTAAGAACAAATGTAGAAAAATATAAAGAACTGCATTTTTTTAATAAAAAATAGATAAAAACATTAGACAGAAAACAAAGACGTTGCAAATTGAATTGAGTCAAGTCAAGTCAAGTCAAAAACACTTTAATCATCCCATGAAGGGCAATTACAATACTGACAGGCACATTGATATTTATACTTATCTCACAAGACACAAGAAAAATACATTTCAGATTGCTATAAACATTCCAAGATAGCTTTAAAAAAATTATCACACACACACAAACCCAGGCGCGCGCGCGCACCACACACACACACACACACACACACACACACACACACACACAAACACACACACACACACACACACACACACACACACACACAAAACACACACACACAATCCTTCGGATGAGACTATAAACCGAGGCCCCGTGTTCGAACGCATGCAGAACATCTTGCGCACACGTTAAATCCTGTTCCGCTTTTCGGAAGAGTAGGCCATTGTGTGCCGGTGAAAACAGATGACAAAATTTACAAAACCGCATTCACACGGGGACTGGATGTAAAAAAGCACATAAGTGCTTATTCCATTATCCTTGATATAAAAGAATAAAATAAATAAATAAAACACACACACACACACACACACACACACACACACACACACACACACACACACACACACACACACACCCCAATGTAGGAATACAATATAAAAACCATTGCTTGGAAAAGACATCAACTTATCTTTTTACGCGCTTGAATAGGACTAGTCTCAACTGGAGTCCTCTGGGTTGAGTTGGTTAAGCTGGATTCAGTTGAGTTGAATCTTGCATTGCATTGCTCGTGTTCTATTGCATACAGTCATAATTATGCTGTGTCGCTTCGCACCGTATCGAATCGTGTCGTGTTGTGGCGCGTTGCATCGTATCTGCATGGTCTTTCATAACTTTGGGGATAGGAGAGCTCAGTGAAGGGTCAGAGCACTCGCTTTCCCGAAATTAAAGTTAAGCAGCATCGAGCGTGGTAACCTATTCGGTCGTTGGGGAGCGAGATGTCAGAGACCTCAACTTCTCCAGGGGCCAGCATATTGAGGACGGCGCCCATCTCCTCTCCCTCGCTGATTTACCCTCCCTGACCCTAAAGAGGGTAGGTACCCATTTACATCTGGGTGAACTGAGGAACTGTACTGAAGCCAAGGCGTGCAAACGGTCACCCATCCACTTGGTAACGCTGCTTAACCTTAGCTGGGGGAAAAGCTGAGTGCTCTGACCACTGAGCCATCCCGTTTCTTTAATTCTGCTTTAAACATGCAGCATTCAAACTGTATGCTTATAAGCTGATTTGAAAGACCAGCACGCGTGTCATTCTAAGAGATCCAGAGCACAGAAGCAGGGAAAAAAATATATAGTTTTAGAGAAGATTCGAACCATGGATCTCTAGTTTTCTAGGCAGATGTCTCTCATCTCCTGTCATCAATTTCATTCTGACTCTGCGCACGAGAACAGACAAAAAAAATAGTAACAGCGATCAGAATGAAATAGCAACAACAATGATCAGAGTATTGATGATAATAATAACAAAAGCTATATTAACAAATACCAACAAAAAAGAACCTCCAGAGAATTCTGGGAAACAAATAATATAAAAACAGCAACAAGAAAAAGAGAAATCAAAAACAAAGGAAAGAGAATGCAAAAACTAAAAATCCGATTAAAAAATAAACCTGACTCTCAGACCTCCCTTCCCACACAGAGAGAGAGGGAGGGAGGGAGGGAGGTTGGGAGGGAGAGAGACAGACAGACAGACAGACAGACAAACAGATAGACACAGACAGACATAGACACAGACAGACAGACAGACAGACAGACACAGACAGACACAGACAGACAGACACAGACAGACATAGACAGACAGACACAGTCAGAGACACAGACAGACACAGACAGACAAACACAGACAGACACAGTCAAAGACACAGACAGACACATACAGACAGACAGACAGACACAGTCAGAGACACAGACAGACACAGACAGACAACAGACAGACAGACTGAAGCAGGGGGTAGCAAACACAGATAAAAGAGAGTTAGAGAGAGACAAGAGAGACAGACAGCGGACAGATACCAGACAGCAGGACAGCAGCTGACAAACAAACAATCAGGCAGACAGAGAGCAAACAGACAGACAGCAGACAGACAAAAACAGAGAAGGAGACAAGACAGGCAACAGACAACACGAAAGAAGAGTAAGAGAGACAGAAAGAAAGAAAAAGAAAAAGACATTTGAAAGACAGAAAACACATATAAACAAATGAAGAGAAAAACGTGGACGAGAAAGGAAGATTAAACTCAGCAACAAAACAAACAAAGAAAGAAAGAAAGGAAAGAAAGCAGAAGGAAAAACCAATAAACGAAGAAAAAAAAAAGATAGTTTGAGAACAAAAAGAAAGAAAGAAAGAGAAAGAAAGAAAGAAAAAAAAAAGAAAGAAAAGAAAGAAAGAAAAGGAGGGAGAAGGAAGAGAAAAGGAAGGAAAGAAAGATGAAAGAAAGAAAGAAAAAAAGAAAGAAAAGAATAGAAAGAAAGAAGAATAACAGAAAGAAGGAAAAAGAGAGAAAAGAAATAAAAGAAAGAAAGAAAAAAAAGAAAAAAAGAAAAGCAAAGAAAAGAAAGAAAGAGATGTGATAGTACGTGAGGGGGGAGAGAGTTAATGAATGAAAGAATGAATGAATGAATGGATGAATGATCTTTATTTTTCAAGGGTTACTGATAAGCTGTCACATACTTTCTTTCATCTGGCCCTTTCCCTGATTAGAGAGAGAGAGACTGACAGAGACAAAGACAGACAGAGACAAAGACAGACAAAAGGAAAAACAAAGAGAGACAGACAGACAGAGACGGAGACAACAGAGAGAAACAGAGAAACAGAGAGACAAAGACATCGAGACAGATAGATAGATAGATAGATAGATAGATAGATAGATAGATAGATAGATAGATAGATAGATAGATAGATAGATAGATAGATAGATAGATAGATAGATAGATAAACAGATAGATGGATATATATAGAGAGAGGGGGGAGAAAGAGCAGAGAGTATGTTTGAAATATAACTTTCAAGGCAATGTGTCTTTTTTGTACCACAGTCTATGACAAGGGACAGAATGGCATGGCAATGTTACCATGCCATCCCAAAAACATGTCACCATGCCATGCCAAAAGGATGCCATCATACCATGCCAAAAGGATGTCGCCATGCCATGCCAAAAAGATGCCATCATACCATGCCAAAAGGATGTCACCATGCCAAAATAAATCCATCGTGCCATGCCAAAAGGATGTCACCATGCCAAAAGAAATTCATCGTGCCATGCCAAAAGGATGTCACCATGCCAAAAGAAATTCATCGTGCCATGCCAAAAGAATGTCACCATGCCATGCCAAAAGAATGTCAAACTCAATCACGATACATCCCAGATGCTGAGTGGTCGGTCCAAAGGTAACCTATACGTCTAGATAGCGAGTGATCATATCATATCATATCATATCATATCATTTCATATATGGGGACAGGGACAGCCTGGTTGTTACAGTGATGTTTTCGTGATCTGCTGACCCGGGTTCGATTCTCGTTCAAGAGGATTTTTCCTCTGGAGTTAACATCAGTGCCGACTCCACTCTCCCCAAAAGTCCTTCGGATGAGATTATAAACCAAGGTCCCGTGTGTGAACACACGCAGAACATCTTGCGCACACGCTAAAACCCGTTCCGCTTTTCGTAAGAGTGGGCCATTGTGTGCCGGTGGGAACGGATGACAAAATTTACAAAACTGTATACACACGGAGACTGGATTTTTTTAAAAAGCATGAGTGCTTGTTCCAATATTCTCCAAATAAAAGAATAAAAGACAAGAATAAATGTATCATATTATATCATATCATTGCATACCATATCATATCATTTCATATCGTTTCACATTATTTTATATCATATCGAATATCATTTCATATCATTCATATCATACTATATCATATAATATCGTATCATTGCATACGATGTAATATATAAATATAACACATGATCATAATACGATACAGAATAACTGAATGCAACACAACACAAAGCAGGGTGAGAACAAACTTCACGCCAAAAAGAAAAATATCAAAATAATGCACTCTGAATCTCCCCAAACACATGAATTAAACATCATTCTGGCCTGCCTGAAGATTGTTCTTCATCACATCTGTCAAATCATAGCATTTTGGAGTGGCTTCTTTCCTTACAATTAATTACATCTTTTGATAAAAAGAAAAAAAGAAAGAAAGTCGTGTCATAATTATCTTGTTTATGAGAATGCATCGCTTCCTTCCCCTTTCTCTCTGCTCCCCCCTCCCCCCCTTGCCCACCCCTCTAACCATACCCCACCCCCCACCCTTTTTTTTTTCTGTCTTTAGTGTCAGGTTATCTTTTTTTCACTGTCTGTCGTCTGTCTGTTATTTTTCGTCGTCTGTATGTCTGTTGTTATCTTTATTATCACTGTCTGTCTGTAGTTGTTTTGTCTTTTCTATCTATCTTCGTATGTCTATTTATCTACTATCTATAAATTATCTATTATCTTTCCATTATCCATCACCTATCTATTATCTGTCTGTTGTCTGTTCTCTTCTGTTTCTATCTATCTATCTGTTATCTATCTATCCATCCATCCTCTAAAAACTATCCATCCCCCTATCTATCTATCTTTCTGTTGTTGTCTATCTATCTATCAATCTATCAATCATTTTATCATTATCCATCTATCCTTTTCCCATCCACCTATTATCTACCCAAAGTATCTCTCGTCTCTGTCGTCTGTTGTCTGCTGTCTGTCTGTCTCTCTCTCTCCTCTCTCTCTCTCTCTCTTCTCTTCTCTCTCTCTCTTCTCTCTTTCTTTTTTTTTTCATTTGCTGTACCATTAAGATAGTTTCTTCTTTTCTTTCTTGGTTTGCTGTTTGTTTCTAAAAATTTCATTTTCCCATTTTTTCTCCCTAAAAATAGAACAGTTTTTTTTGGTTTATTCAAGAAATTATTTTTCTTTAGTGTCACTGTATTAAAACGATACTCGAAATAATCAAAACGCAAATGTAGACC
>CM054165.1:35121267-35123767 GCA_028751875.1 Rapana venosa
AGGCTTTGGAAGAGTGTTGATTTGGGTGTGCAAAGTTTAAGTTGTTGTGTTGCTGCTGTTTGTCATTATCTGTTGTTGTTGTTGTTGTAAGTTAAGGGGTGATGGTGGGGGATGGACGGGGAGGCTGTGGTCACTTCACACACTGACAATGGAGGTCAGAGGAGAAGGACAATGATTGGTCAATGTGGACTATTATACTCCAAGCCATGTGTTATTTTGGAAGAGTGTTGATTTGGGTTCCACAAAGTGTTAGCTGTTGTTGTTGCTTCAATTTTAAGTATGTTCACTTCAACGTGATATTAGACGATGGGAAGGAGGATGGGGGTGGGGACTTAAGAGTTGATGGATGTATGAAGTGAAATGGATCTAGTCCTAAATAATGTAGACAGTATACAGAAAAGGGCTAAACAATGAGAACGACAAATAAATACATGAGAAATGCTAATATAGTTTACAACTATAAGAAATGTGTGCGTGTGTGTGTGTGAGAGAGAGAGAGTGTGCGTGCGTGTGTGTGTGCGCATAAGTGGGTGTGCATGTGTGTGTGTACGTGTTTCAATTAGACATATGATAGTAGTAAGTAGTTTAGCTGTTGTGTTGCTGCTGTTTGTCAGTTTTTGTCTCTTGTTGTCGTTGTTGTAAGTTGAGATTGTGTTGTGTGGCAAGGAGTTTGTCCAGTTTCTTAAAAAGCTGTGATAATAGATTGAGGAGGGGGTGGGAGTTGGGGTGTGGAGAGAAGGATCAGGATCTGTTTGTTATATGATTGTCATTGATAACATGTTTAGCTTGTATTTCATGAATCACATACAAGGTTGTACAGTGCTGGTGTTGTCTGAAGGCTTAATACCTTGTTTTGAGATTGTTTATTTTTCTATATCAGAGAAGAATTGAAGCTTTAAGTATTGTTGTCAGTGTAGCCAGACCATCATTAAACTGCTGTTTTCTTTGACAAGAAATTGGGGATGTCAGGAGCTCTTACAGCGAGAACAAATTCTCCATCTTCCGAAATTGTTGCACCAGAAATATCATTTCTTTCTGCTTTCTTTGTTTTTGTCTTTCTGGCTTTTGTCTTCAATGATTCTTTTTTCTTAATGGAACAAAAACTAGAACACACAAATTAGAGTGGTGGGACATAGAACATTGGGACAAGGACACACACACACACACACACACACACACACACACACACACACAAAGAGTGGCCAGACAAAATAGACTAGGGACATCCAGGGGACAATGTTGTTGGGATACAAGTGTTTGGGGTTTCTTTTTTAAGAAGGTGTGATTTGTTAAATCCTTCCTTGTCAAGTGCCATCCATTCAAAGCGCACACACACAACTTGAAAAACCTGTTTGTTTCATCTTGAAATGAAGCTGTGATCTGCAAGTCTGAAGTCTGTCTGTCTCTGTCTCTGTCTCTCTGTCTGTCTGTCTCTCTGTCTCTGTCTCTGTCTCTGTCTCCCTCTCTCTCTCCCTCTCTCTCCTCTCTCTCTCTCTCTCTCTCTCTCTCTCTCTCTCTCTCTCTCTCTCTCTCTCTCTCTCTCTGGGGGACGGGATAGCCTAGTGATTAGAACATTGCGCTCGCAAATCTGACGACCCGGGTTCGATTCCCGTTCAAGGGAGATATTTTCCCCTGGAGTTAACACCAGTGCAGACTCCACTCTCCCCCTTCGGATGAAACTATAAACCGAGGTCCCGTGTGTGAACGCACACAGCACATCTTGCGCACACGTTAAATCCTGTTCCGCTTTTCGTAAGAGTAGGCCATTGTATGCCGGTGGGAACAGATGACGGAATTTACAAAACCGCATACACACGTGGACTGGATGTAAAAAAAAAAAAAAAAGCACATCAGTGCTTCTTCCATTATCCTCGATATAAAAGAATAAATAAATAAATAATAAATAAATAAATCTCTAGCTATACGTTGATTGGTGGCATATCAAACCAGCACCTCAGGGAAAATATGATCAAGGAATGAAGAATTTTCAACCCAATGTCTTCTTTTGCATGGCCTCCACCATTTTTTGTCCACCCTGAAAGAACCAAAGTAGGAATCCCCAAAGGAAAAAGTTAAAACACGGAAACGAGTGAATGGATATTTTCCACATATGCAGAACATCTTACGCACACGTTAAAACCCGTTCCCCTTTTCGGAAGAGTAGACTATTGTGTGCCGGTGACAAAATGCACAAAAACTGCATACACACGGGCACTGGATGTAATAAAAGCACATGAGCGCTTATTCCATTATCCTCGAAATATGATGATGATGATGATGATGATGATGATGATGATGATGATGATGATGATGATGATGATGATGATGATGATGATGATGATGATGATGATGATGGATCGTCGTCATCGTCATCATCATCATCATCATCATCATCATCATCATCATCATCATCATCACCATCTCTGATATGCAGATGAAATGCAGACAAAGAAACAAATGAAGGAAGATAATATTAAATCATGAAATATGAACATTCTCA
>CM054165.1:35133767-35151267 GCA_028751875.1 Rapana venosa
TTATGTGAGCAATGCACCTCCACAATCTATGTCCATTATCTATCTATCTATCTATCTATCTATCTATCTATTTGTTTGTATGTATAGAGAGATAACTGAAATGAATTGAATAAATTTTATTTCAAGAGGGTTATTATGGCATAAGCAAACAAGGTTTTTTTACAACCAGCCCTATGGCCAAAAGAACACAAAACAACAACAAAAACATCTCAACCAAACAACAAACTAAATTTAGTTCAAAGAAAAGGAGGGGTCAAATCATCTAAGATATAAAGAACATAATTATTGTAAGCATATAGCTTTAACAACCTGACTGGAGAGAGAGAGAGAGAGAGAGAGAGAGAGAGAGAGAGAGAGAGAGAGAGAGAGAGAGAGAGAGAGAGAGAGAGAGAGAGAGAGAGATTCCCTATCCAATATTTCCTTTCCACAGATCTACTGAAACTCCTAGCATGTTAAATCTATGCTTCTTCAAAGATGAAAGTATAGCAGCGTTTATGGCAGCAGGTTTCTCAAGAATGACCATACCTTCATTATAAAAAGAAAACTGCCCCTAAAAACAAGGTTAGCTAGATTTGATGAGAGTTGAAGCACTTAAACTGGGAAAGCTTTGAAGAAATGAAAGCATAATTATTTACGTAAAATGGGGAGGAGGAGATACTAGGAACAGGAAGAGGAGAAAGAATCTATCAAGTTTGTTTAACAGCTTCTCAAGAATTCTCTAAACAAAACTTTTACAAGGGATATAGGCCTATGTGATGCTATGACGCTTTTATTTAATATGACGTCATTAACTTTATGCCTCATACATGCACATAAACGTCACACCAAAGCAGCAGCGGGAACTTTTTTTTCTTTTTTTACTGAACTAAACATAAAAGTTTCCAAAGACACCTTTAGGAACACAAGAAGTATGGAAACTTGTCAAGTGTGGAAACTTGTCCTAACAGTACATTCTCTTCCCTGGAGTGGGGGTGGTCCAGGGTGTAAAAATTCAAAATGGCATCGACCTTGTTGGCAACTTCCTGTTTGGAACACTGGTGAATGTTTCGAACACCGTGTATTTTGCTGAAGAAAACCCACGAGTTTAAGCAAAGGTCTTGAATTGAAAGGGGTATCAGAAAGTTAAAATCCTTTAGCCAACAAGCTCTACAAACTCCCAGTGTATAGGTTTACTTCTTCTGTCCTATCTCTAAAGCTTTCTGAAATCTGTTAGCTTTTAAAAGTAATGTATAGTTTTGAAGACGGAAAACCTGTGTAAAAAGCTTCTTCTGATGGGCTTGTGAATATGAGTATATATAAAACCAACACCCCCCCCCCTCCCTCTCTCTCTCTCTCTCCTCCTCTCCTCTCATCCATCATCTCTCTCTCTCTCTCTCTCTCCCTCCCTCCCTCTCTCTCCCTCCTCTCTCTCTCTCTTTCTCTCTCCCTCCCTCCATCTCTCTCTCTCTCTCTCTCTCTCTCTCTCTCTCTCTCTCTCTCCTTCTTCTTCTCGTCTTCTCTCTCCTCTACTCTCTCTCTCTCCTCTCTCTCTCTCTCTCTCCTCTCCTCTCCTCTCTCTCTCTCTCTTCTTCATCTCTCTCTCCTCTCTCTCCTTCATCTCTCTCTCTCCTCTCTCTCTCTCTCTCTCTCTCTCTCTCTCTCATCTCCTCTCCGATAAGCTGGAAAACAGCTGAGAGGCAGAGGGATATTCTATTGTAGTGCAAACACGAAAAAGGATATGATCAGTTGCGCGAAAAACTGATGACGACGATGGGAAAGGAGAAAGACCACTTCAAACATAAACAATAGAGAAATTCACGTGAATGATTAAGGTTGCAATGGAGTAGAACTTAGAATGACGATGGGGATGAGGATGATAATAATAATAATAACAGTAATAATGATAAACCACCACCAAACGTGAAGTCATGTGCCATGACCATTCCCCGTTGTTTAACCCCAGGTTTCATTCAATATACTTTAGCTATGATGTATTTTTCTTTTCTTTTTTTTATTTCATTTATACCACTTTAAGTCACGAGATTTCTCTGCCTGAAATTCGGGCTGCTCTCCCTTGACGAACAAACCGTATCGGCCCCAAAGTTGACTACATTTAGTTTTATTTTTGTTTTTATTATTTATGTTATTCTTTTATATCTAGGATAATGGAATAAGCGCTTATGTGCTTTTTTTCACATCCAGTCCCCTTGTGTATGCGGTTTTGTAAATTCTGTCATCTGTTCCCACCGGCACACAATGGCCTACTCTTACGAAAAGCGGAACAGGATTTAACGTGTGCGTAAGATGTTCTGCGTGCGTTCGCACACACGGGGCCTCGGTTTATAGTATCATCCGAAGGACTTTTGGGGAGAGTGGAGTCTGTACTGATGTTAACTCCAGGGGAAAACATCCCCTTGAACGGGAATCGAACCCGGGTCGTCAGATTGCGAGCGCAATGTTCTAACCACTAGGCTATCCCGTCCCCCACATACATAGCCGACTGAGCTATGGACAAGATAAACTTTACTGATATCCTTGCTAGATGAGCAGTGATTTTTTGGTAACACACCACCACTAAGTGTTTTGCCACTTTTCCTGTTGTTTTCCAATATTGTTTGTTTTTTTACATCCATACCGCACGTACTGGCTTCTTCAGAAATAAAAAGCACTTTTGTGAAAGACTAGCCTCTGATTCAAATCTCGTATGATTTTGCATAAAAATTTGGCAGGTTTGAATTTTTTTTTTCAGCAAACACTGTACCCCTCTCAGTCCTTTGTGCTCTTTGTAATTGCCCTTCATGGGATGATTAAAGTGTTTTTGACTTGACTTGACTTGACTTGACGTGCTCTGTTGGCTTCCTAACGGCAATATGCATGCGCGGGGTCATCGCTATAGGAACACAAGTAATCCTCATTTGATGATTATTTCCAACTTTCACCTGGTATTGCTCTATGTCCTTAGCCCCACCACAATCCCACCCCCACCCCTTCTCCTAAAAAAAAAAGTGCACATTGCGCTTTTTCATACTTGAAAAAAAATCGGTGAAAATGACAAGAAATTTTTCTGAATTAGCACTCTATAGAAAATACTACATGACCCGCAAGCTAAAGTAGGAGTGTAACCTGTACACTGTGCAGTAGGGTAACAGTTGTTGCCCTTTCCTCCCCTCTGTCACCCTTTCTGATCTCCCTTTTTCTCCACCACTTTGACAGTTTCCTCCCTTCGTTTGTTGGCTTATTTTTTTTTATTTTTCTTTGCTTCCTTATTTTGACATAAATTTCTAGGTTGACTGAAAGATCAACGAATAACTTATTTATTTGCTTATCTCTGTTTGTTTGGGATTTGTTGTTTGATTGTTTGTGTAATCATGAACTTGTTTGATAACTTTGTTTATCTCCTTTGCTCTTTAAACTGGTTACGTCAGTTGTTTTCCACTGTGGTAAGATATTGTTGAAACATCCCTCACAGCTCTGTGTGTGTGTGTTTGGTGTGTGCGTGTATATGTGTGTTTAGATATCTATCTACACAGGACCTTTAACAAGATTACTCTGTTGTCCTGTCAAAACTACGAAGTGTGATTACAACGTGGCAAAATTTGAATGAAAAATCTGTTTTAAACCAGTTCTTGGTATCTCCAGAACAAGAACGTGCCCTCCATTATCAAATAAACTACAAACCAATAAGACCTGATTGCAATCTTACAGAAGAGAGAACTGAAATCCTGTGACACTCTCTGTCTGTCTGTCTGTCTGTCTGTCTCTCTCTCTCTCTCTCTCTCTCTCTCTCTCTCTCTCTCTCTCTCTCTCTCCTCTCCTCTCTCTCTCAACTCAAATAAAGAAATCTATTCTTTCATCTCTCTTACTCAATAAGATTCTCTCTTCATTTCCCCAAATAAAGAAATCATCATTCATTCTCTCCTCAAAAAAAGATTCATTCGTTCATCGCTCATTCTTTTATTCATTTCCTCTCTCTCTCTCTCTCTCTCTCCTCTCCATTCTCTCATCTCTCTCTCATTCTCATTCTCATCTCTCTCTCTCTCTCCTCATCCGCTTCTCTCTTCTTCTCACTCTCTCTCTCTCTCTCTCTCCTTCTCCTCTCTCTCCCTCTCTCTCTCTCTTTCTCAACACACACCAAGGGTAGTGCAGATATGGATAATAACGACATGTGGTTGCACAGTTTAAAAAAAACAAAAAAACACAATGTGCATTGCTATGGTTTTCCAGGTCAACGAATTGCTCTGTCTCACGTTGTCTAACTGGAGGATTAAAAGTTTTCAAGCAATAAGCTTCCTGGGCTCTCTCTCTCTCTCTCTCTCTCTCTCTCCTCTCTCTCTCTCTCTCTCTTCTCTCTCTCTCTCTCTCTTCTCTCTCTCTCTCTCTTCTCTCTCTCTCTCTCTCTCTCTCTCTCTCTCTCTCTCTCTCTCTCAACACACCACACACACACACACACAGAAAGGCACACTTTGTGTCTGCTTACCTGTACGTAATTATAACTTTTTCTGTGTATTTGGCTATAATCTTGTGTAGGTTTGTGTGCAGCTTTCATGTAATCCAACAATAAAAAGGTAAAAGTGTTCCCATAATCTATGTGGCTGAAGGGAAGAAAGACGTCAGAGACCCACAGCTTCTCCAGGGACCAGCATATTGAGGGCGGCTCCCATCTCCTCTCCCTCGCTGCTTTTACCTTCCCTGACCCTAAAGAGGGCAGGTACCCATTTACAGCTGGGTGAACTGAGGGAACTGTACTGAAGCCAAGGCGCGCAAACGGTCACCCATCCAAGTGGTAACCACGCTCGACGCTGCTTAACTTGGCTGGGGGAAAGCGAGCGCTCCGACCACTGAGCTGTCCCGTCCCCATGAATAGAGTAGTTACCTGAATTTTATGCTTGTTTTAGGCATGTTGATTTGATGAATAAAAAAAGCTACAACAGGGGACCTGTTATAGCATCTAATGCAAACCTGCCTAGCAGTCATAACTTTTTTTCTTTTTTTTTCTTCCTTTTCTTTTTTTTCTCATCCAGAGCTTCCAGGCTTACCAATGGTGAGATTTTTTAGCATATGTGTCTGAGCATGCGCACACAGGGCCTCGGTTTATAGTCTCATTGGAAGGGCTTTCACATTCAGTTTGATTTTTTTTCTCTGGTCAAACTTCAAAGAAAACTACAAGGCTGGGAATCGAACCCCGATAACCTCAGGGTTTACTTGTAAGGCGGTGGAACGTCTGTCTTAACCTTCCTGCCACCTTTCCTCCCTTCATTATTCTTGATATGAGTGCCCGATTCCTGACCTTACCTGACCTGACCTAACTTTTCCTTACCCTATCTTACCTGAGCTTACTCTACCTTGCCTTACCCTGCGTTTCCTTACCTTATCATACTGTGCCTTAACTTACCTTACCTTACTTTACCTTACCTTACCTCACCCAGCCTTACCTTTCCTTACCTTACCCTACCTTACCTTAACTTACCCTACCCAACCTTACCCTGTATTGCCTACCTTCTCTTACCTTACCTTACTTTACTTTATCTTTCCTTACCCAACCTTACCTTTCCTTACCTTACCCTACATTACATTAACTTACCCTACTTTACTCTACCTTACTTTGCTGTACCTTACCTTACCTGACCCTACCTTACCTTCCCTTACCTTACCCTACCTTACTTTGCTGTACCTTACTTTACCTTACCTTATTTTACTTTACCTTACCCTACCTTTCCTTACCTTCCCTACCTTACCTTACCTTACCTCCTACTACCCCTCCCCCCCCCCCCCCCACCCCACTCCTTTTCAACACAGTGGTGCATGTCTTGTAGTGACTTGTAGGCCCTTGTTTGCCACAGACCTGACAGTTTAAACAAACAGGGCCAGTGCATTTGGCCTGACAGTGTAAATGGCTTTGGTACCATAGAGAGGGAAACAGAAGGCTGAGCTGACACAGGGTCCGTTTGAATTGTACTTTTCTATTGGTGACCGGATAGCTCAGTGGTCGGAGCACTCGCTTTCCCCAAGCCAAGGTTAAGCAGCATTGAGCGTGATTTACCAACTGGATGGGTGAACGTTTGTGTGCCTTGGCTTCAGTACACTTTCTCCCCAGTTTACCTAGCTGCCAATTGGTACCTGTCCTCTTTAGGGTCAGCGAAGGTAAAGCAGCGAGGGAGAGGAGATGGGGCGCCACCCTTGATAATTATGCTGGCCTCTGGAGAAGTTGAGGTCTCTGACATCTCACTCCCAAACAACCAGACAGGTTATGGGACAGAGACAAACAGCCTGAGACAGACAGACACAGATAGACAGACATAGACAGACACAGATAGACATACAGACATAGACAGACAGAGATGAAAAATATAGAGACAGACATACAAAGAAAGGCAGACATACAGAGACAGACACAGACATAGAAACATGCTCAGACAGACAAACATAGAAAGAAAGACAGAGACAGACAGACAGACAGAGACATCACTCACCAGTGAACGCCCAGAAGGAGAAGGAAGAGGAAGCAAAGGCTACCAGCCGTAGCCTCCATGGTTGTTCGTTGTGGGTGTGTGACCTCAGGAAAGCTTTGCGCGCGTGGGACCAGTCTGCAACAGAACACCACCAACCACTGTAAGGCCCTCGCTGACAATCCATGTGACTGGACTCTTCCCTGTGAGTTTCAGAGGAGGGGGGGGGGGTTGTTAGTACAAATAGCATCCCCACCTTCTTGAAATTATGTACTAGAAATTCCCTCTTTTCTATCCCTCTCTTTGTTTTTGCCTTGTTTCCCTTTGTCTTTCCTGTCACTACGTCCTTCTTTGTTTATTTTCTCCCTTCTTGGTTCATTTTATCCTACCTTTCTTAAGACTTAATAGATAACCATTCTCTCCCATGCTAAAGTCTGATGTGCTGCCCTGACTTGATTGACGCCTAACGCTAGTGCAACCGATTTTTCTCTCCTATGGTAAAGGGTAAAGGTAAAGGTGTCCCATAACCTATAAGGTCGTAGGGGAGCGAGGTGTCAGAGACCTCACTTCTCTAGGGGCCAGCATATTGAGGGCGGCGCCCATCTCCTCTCCCTCGCTGCTTTACCTTCCCTGACCCTAAAGAGGACAGGTACCCATTTACAGCTGGGTGAACTGGGGGAACTGTACTGAAGCCAAGGCGCGCAAACGGTCACCCATCTAACTGGTAACCACGCTCCACGCTGCTTAATTTGGCTGGGGGAAAGCGAGTGCTCCGACCACTGAGCTATCCCTCTCTCCTATGACATACAACAATAGCTGCTGTCTGTGCGTTCGCGGAAGAAGAAGAATTTCATTTGATTTTTGTACAGTCTATTTACTCATAGTCATATTAAACTATGGGGACGCAATAGCTCAGTGGTCAGAACACTCAGTTTTTCCCCAGCTAAAGTTAAGCAGCATCGAGCGTGGTTACCGAGTGGATGGGTGACCGTTCGCGCACCTTCACTTCAGCACAACCCCTCAATTCACCCAGCTGTAAATGGGTACCTACCCTCTTTAGGGTCAGGGAAGGTAAAGCAGCGAGGGAGAGGAGATGGGCGCTGCCCTCAATATGCTGGCCCCTAGAGAAGTTGAAGTCTCCGATGCCTCGCTCCCTTAGGGAAGGTAAAGCAGCGAGGGAGAGGAGATGAGTGCTGCCCTCAATATGCTTCCCTCAATATGTTGGCCTCAATATGCTGGCCCCTGAAGAAGCTGAGGTCTCTGACACCTCACTCCCCCAGCGACCGCATAGGTTACGGGAACACCTTTAACTTTTTCTATTAGACTATACACTGACATCAGCGTGTTGCTGTTTTAAGTGTGATTTGACTTCTCCCTTATCTCCTTGCGGAGTTTGTGGACATTGCATTGAAGTGTTCAGGCAGTCTATCGTACACAGATTCAACCTGGCTGTGCCTCTCTCTCTCTCTCTCTCTCCTCTCTCTCCTCTCTCTCTCTCTCTCTCTCTCCTCTCTCTCTCTCTCTCTCTCTCTCTCTCTCTTTGTCTGTCTGTCTCTCTCTGTCTGTCTCTCTGTCTGTCTCTCTCTCTGTCTCTGTCCGTCTCTCTCTCTGTCTCTGTCTGTCTCTCTGTCTCTCTCTGTCTCTCTCTCTCAGTATCAATACAATAAAACGCAACACAAGACAACACATACAATACAATGCTGTGCAATACAGTAGAGTAAAATGCAAGACAATGTACTATAACACAGTACAATACAATGCAGTGCATAACAATACAGTACAATGCAATACAATGCTGCGCAATACAGTACAGTACATACAACACAATACAACACAGAACAACACAATGCAGTATAGTGCAATGCAACACAGTACAATACAATACTATAACAACAATAAAACACAGTACAATACAGTGCAGTATAGCCAAAAACAACACAGTACATCATACAATTCAGTATACACACAACACAATAATGCAGCCAAGAAGAATACAGTACAATACAAAAAAGTATACTACGATACCGACAATACAACGCAATCTACTAAAATGCAATACGATACAGCACAATTCTACACAACACAACACAACACAACTCTAAGGGGAAAAATCCACTTTAAACAAAGATACCTTAGAAGAGACTCGACTCTCCGACCATCAGATACTGTCAGACCATAAGAATCAACGTTCTAACCACTAGGCTATCGAACCCTTGAGAAGAAAATGGTAACAAGGGAGGGATGAAGATAGTGTGGGGGTGATGGTGGTGGCAACCGACTATCTGACTGTCGTCTGCAAAATTTGATTCCAAGGTGCTAGAATCTACAGGAGAACTGTAATGGGAAAATCTGTATTCAGTGGAAGTAGAATAAATGTGTGTGTGTGTTTGGGCGGGGGGATGGGGAGATAGAGGGGGAGAAAGACAGAAAGAGAGAGAGAGAGAGAGAGAGAGAGAGAGAGAGAGAGAGAGAGAGAGAGAGAGAGAGAGAGAGAGAGAGAGAGAGAGAGAAAGTAAGAGAGAGAGAGAAGGAACAATGAACAAAATTTATTCTTCAGGCCTCCAGCCATGAGAGAGAGACAGACAGAGAGACAGAGTATGTGTGTTTGTGTTTACTGATTTATTTATTTATTTATTCATTTAGTTATTTATCTTCTTATTCTTAATATCAAGGATAATGGAATAAGTACTCATGTGCCTTTTTACATCAAGTCCCCGTGTGTATGCGGTTTTGTAAATGTTGTCATCTGCTCCCACCGGCACACAATGGCCTACTCTTCCGAAAAGCGGAACAGGAGTTAACGTGTGCGCAAGATGCTCTGCATGCGTTCGCACTCGGGGCCTCGGTTTATAGTCTCATCCGAAGGACTTTTGGGGAGAGTGGAGTCTGCACTGAGGTTAACTCCAGGGGGAAAATCCAATTGAACGGGATTCGAACCCGGGTCATCAGATGTGTGTGTGTGTGTGTGTGTGTGTGTGTGTGTGTGTGTGTGTGTGTGTGTGTGTGTGTGTGTGTGTGTGTGTGTTGTGTGTGTTCGCTTGTGTGTGTCTGTGAGTGTGCGTGCGTGTGTGCGCGCGTGTCTCCCTGAATGGGTACATGCGTGCATTTGTGTGTGTTTCCCAAACTTGTCCAAACTTTTTTTTCAATAATCTGCCGCCGTTTGCTTTTCGTGTTACTAAACCTGTCCCGATTACAGCTAAATGGTTTTTCTTTCCCGCTGATAAAACTTGGACGTTTTAAAGTAAGTCACGTTTTCATCCTCTACACAAGCTCTTGAGATAGATCACGATCCGAAAGAAGGACTCCGCCTCGTCCTCTTCTTCTCTTTCTCTATGTCTTCCACACTTGGTCCTCGCCTAAGTGTTTGTACAATAGCTTTGTGGACGCAAAGGGACGCCATCTTTTCACAGATTCATCTTTATAATTATGATGTAGACTCAAATCAGCAGAGACAGAGAGAGACAGAGAGAGATTACTTTTTATTCTTTTGTTTCGAGGATAATGGAATAAGTATGCATGTGCTTTTATTTCTTCTAGTCCCCGTGTGTATGCAGTTTTGTCAATTTTGTCATCTGTTCCCGCCGGCACACAATGGCCTACTCTTCCGAAAAGCGGAACGGGTTTTAACGTGTGCGCAAGATGTTCTGCATGCATTCGCGCACAGGACCTCGGTTTATAGTCTCATCTGAAGGACTTTTGGGGAGAGTGGAGTCGGGGAGAGTGGAGTCGGCACTGATGTTAACTCCAGAGGAAAAATCCTCTTCAACGAGAATCCGAACACGGGTCAGCAGATCACGAATACATCACTCTAACCACCAGGCTATCCCGCCCCCCCCCCCCCTCCTCCGAGAGAGAGAAAGACAGAGAGACAGAGAGAGAGAGAGACAGACAGACAGACAGACAGAGACAGACAGACAGACAGAGAGACAGACAGACAGACAGTCAGACAGACACAGACGGATAGACAGAGAGAAACCCATATTGATGTCCTCCAGAAAAGTATGATGTAGGAAGAGAACACCACTCCACATCCTTAACTTGCCACCCCACCCCATCCCTTCCCCTCCCCTCTCGCACCCTCCCCTCCCCCTCTCCTCTCCTTTCCTCCCCCTTCCCAACTTCCTCCTCCTCCTCCCCCCCACCCCCCCACCCCCATCCCACCCCCAAATCCATCTCTAAGTGTGACTATGTCAAACAGCTACGTGACCTTTATTAGACTTTGAGTGGAGAATAGAGAAACACAGTCCACGACTGATGGTGAATGCATTTGTTGATGTCGTGATGTTGTGTCCTTCTCCCTGTCTTCATCATCCTCGCTCTTCCCCCCCCCTCCCCTCCCCCCCCCCCCTCCCATCCTTCCTTTCTTGTTGATGTCGTCTCTATCACCCCCTTCCCCTTGTTGTCTCTTGTTGATGCCATCCCTCTCTCGTCTCCATGACTTTCTCTCTCTCTCTCTCTCTCTCTCTCTCTCTCTCTCTCTCTCTCCTCTCTCTCTCTCTCTCTCTCTCTCTCTCTCTCTCTCTCTCTCTCTGTCTCACACTCACACACACACTCACACTCACACAACATACTCACAACTCACACCACACACACACACACACACACACACACACACCACACACACACACACACACACAACACACATCTGCTGACCTGGGTTCGATTTCATTTCAAGAGGATATTTTCCTCTGGAGTTAATATCAGTGCAGACTCCACTCTCCCCAAAAGTCCTTCGGATGAGACTATTAACCGAGGCCCCGTGTGCGAATGCACGCAGAACATCTTGCGCACACGTTAAAACCCGTTCCACTTTCCGGAAGAGTAGGCCGTTGTGTGCCCGTGGAAACGAATGACAACATTTTCAAAACTGCATACGCACGGGGACAGGATGAAAAAAACACATGAGTGCTTATTCCATTATCCTTAAGATAAAAGAATTAAAATTTAAAAAATAAAAACACACAGACACAACCTTTCATCTTTTCCTCAGGTCTTATTTATTTATTTATTTATACCACTCTAAGTCACGGCAGATTTCTCTGTGTGAAATTCGGGCTGCTCTCCCTTCCAGGGAGAGCGCGTCGCCACAAGAGCAGCGCCACCCATTTTTTTTCTTTTTCCTGCCTGCAACTGTATTTGTTTCCTTATCAGAGTGGGCTTTTTTCTCTACAGAATTTTGCCAGGGACAACAAGTCTCTTGTTGCCGTGGGTTCTTTTACGTGCGCTAAATAATTATGTGTAACACACGGGACCTCGGTTTATCATCTCATCCGAAAGACTAGCACCCAGACCACCACTCATGGACGGGGGAAAAGTTTCGGGTTCAAGCGGGATTCGAACCACCGCACACTTCTGACCCGGACTTTTCGCTTTCTAGACAGGCGCGTTACCTCTAGACCACCCGATCCACTATCCAACACGTGTCAGCTTAGCTGTGTTATTCTTTCTCTCTGTCCTGATCCGTATTAGGGTCTATCATCGCCTGATCCTCTTACACCACAGTACCAGGCTATCAGACAGACTCCGCCCTTGTTTTGTTTGTTGTTTTTAACCTGATCAGACCCTGGTGGGATAATAGGAGCCAAAGTGACTGGAATAGATATCCTTTCTTCTTCACTGAATGCTCAGACAGCGAAGAGTGTCTGTCAAAGGAGCAAAACTGCATGGAGCTGCCGTTAAGCGCCTGGCAAGTCAGGCCCAGCAGATCCGACTTCAGCATGGGAGAGAATGGTTATGTCTTTGTCTTTCTGTGGGGGTGGGGGGAAGGAGGCAGGAGAATGGTCCAAGAAGGCAGAAAATTGACAAAGAAGGAGGTGACAGGAAGATAAAGGAAGAAGGCAGAAACATTGAGAGGGATAGAAAAGAGGGAATTTTTTAGAACAGAATTTTCAGAAAGTGGGGATGATGTTTATTCTGACAGACCCCCCACGGGGTAGGAATAGAATCTCAAGTCTGGTGCTTTGCATTTGTTTTGTCTTTCAATCAAGTTATCCACTTGCATCTTTTATTTTAAGTCCATTTTTGCTCTGAGGTCCAATTTTCTTTTGGATTTTTAAAAACAAATTTCTTGCAAGGAAACAGTGTTGAAGCAAATAAAATGAATAAACATAGTGTTTGATAATGAGATTTTGGTGGTTTATTTCAGAATACACATTTCAAACCCAACAGTTAAAAAGAACAACAGGGTTGTTTTTTTAATGTTTAATGATACATAAACCAACTGCACAGGGACAGGGTAGCTCAGTGGTCAGAGCACTCCTTTCCCCAAGTTAAGGTCACACAGCATTGGGCGTGGTTACCAAGTGGATGGGTGACTGTTTATGCGCCTTGGCTTCAGTATAATCCCACCAGTTCACCCAGCTGTAAATGGCTACCTGCCCTCTTTAGGGTCAGGGAAGGTAAAGCAGCGAGGGAGAGGAGATGGGGCCGCCCTCAATATGCTGGCCCCTGGAGAAGCTGAGGTTTCTTACACCTCACTCCCCAAAAACGCATAGATTATGGGAACACATTTACCCTTACCTGGTTTCTTAACCAACTGTAAGCTAAATTAAAATGTTGCCAAATACTCTCAAGCCTGATTTTAGGCTGAATGTACCAAAAACAAGATCAATAGGTTAGCAAAGAGTGTGATATGACAAGCTGTCCATAGCTCTCACAGGATTGTGATGTGTTTAAAATAGAGATATATGTTCATATTTTTAGCCAGTTTGCTACCATGTCCGATTTCATTTTGGGGTGGTGTTTTTGTTTCATCTATTTTTTTGGAGGAAATCAAATGTGAAGCAAAACATACAACTCTCAACAACAACAAAATATATATATATATGTGTGTGTGTGTGTGTGTGTGTGTGTGTGTGTGTGTGTGTGTGTGAACAAAATTCAGCTGCTAAAGAGATTTCAGGCATGTATTTAGTAATTCAACAACATTTTCAACCCAAAAGCTATCACAATATCTCCTGTTTAAAAATGCACAAATCGGCTCTAAGCTTATCATTCTTAAACCTGAATATTTCAAAGTGATTATCTACTAATCTGTTTTCAGACTGAACTTGTTCAATGACTGATGAGACAGCAAGCAAGTTAGGAAAAATCGTGACAACAATACCTCTAATACGACTGTACTGTACTAGAAATAGAAAAACTCATTTGGAGTCTTTTGTCCTTTCCCTGCCAAACCTGATTTTATAGCAGATGAATTTTCTTTTACTTTTTTTAATTTTTTCTTTAAATTTAAATTTGGATTAAATCTTTCAATTAAAAATTTTTAGACGCTTTTTTTCAGGAAGGCAGTATTGAAGCATTGAAGCAGGTTATGTAAACTGAAATATTTCAAATAGACAAGAGATGCTATAGCCGAGTGGTTAAGACCGTTTGACTTCAATCCCATAGGTCTATAAAGCCCAGAGTTCGAGTCTCGGCGGCATGTGGTGAATTAAGGATGGGGATTTTTCCTATCTCCCATGTCAACTTGCAAACTGAACAAAGTGCAGATCTGCCAGTGCCTTAATTTCTTTCAGATAGATAGATAGATAGATAGATAGATAGATAGATAGATAGATAGATAGATAGATAGATAGATAGATGTTTGCAGATCAAAATATGCACCCTAATGATCCCATGGTTCATGTCAGCGTTTGGTTGGTTACAGAAACACGAATGTACTCAACATACATCCCTGAAGTCGAAATGCGGCTACCTTCACAGTGGGCAAAAACGGTCGCATACGCAAAATCTCATCATTGGTGAACCTCAGAGTCCTATCCCTGGAATGAAAAGAAAAATTCAAAGAGTTGAATATATACACTATCCATCAAAAAGAAGTATTACAATTTGATAATCCAAGAGAACTTTAAGCCCAAAAGCTGGGGAAAATGTTACAAACTTTCCATTTAGAAGTCCACAGATCAGCTCAAAAGCGTGCCTGTAAACTGAAGAATTCCAAATGTGATCCCTTGACTGATTTTAGACTTAACTTACCACAGTTAGATTCAACAGAAAGTCAGCATGCATGTATGACCCGAAGAGTCTAGATTTACCACAAATAGATTGAACAGCAGCAAGCAGAGTTTATAACCTGAAGAGGTTAGATTTACCACAAAAGAAGATTAAACAGCACAAAAGCAAGCATCTTTAACCTGAATAGATTAGATTTACTACAAATAGATTATACAGCAAGCAAATAGGTATTATCTAAAACCTGAATCGACTAGATTTTTACCCCCCCGAAATAGATTAAACAACAAGCAAGCAAGCATCTTTAACCTGTACTGACAAGATTTACCAAAAACAGCAAGAAAAATACATAGACTAGATTTACCAAAATTAGATTCAACAGCAAGGCAGTGTGCATTTATGACCTGAATAGGCTAGATTTGCAAAAAATAGATTAAACAACAAACAAGGAGGCGTTTATAACCTGAGGAAGTTAGATTTATCAAAACAAAAAAGATTAAACAGCACAAAAAGCAAGCATCTTTACCTGTCATAGACTAGATTTACCAATAAAAGATTCAACAGTAAGCAAGAAGGTATTATGTCAAACCTAAATAAACTAGATTTACCACAAATACATTAAACAGCGAGCCAGCAGGTATTTATAACCTATAAGACTACATATTGAGATTTTTGCATATGTTTTTTTTTGTTTGTTTGGGGGGCGGGGTGTTTGTTTTTACCCACCATGAAGATAGCCATATTCGGACTTCAGGGATGAATGTTGGGTATGTTCGTGTTTCCCCGTGACCCACTCAAACGCTGACATGAACCACAGGATCCATAAAGTGTATTTTTGATCTTCTGCATGCGTGTGTATGATAAAACACGAAGAGGATTGAGGCACTGGCAGGTCTGCACTTGAAGTCGACCTGGGAGATCTAAAAAACAAGTCCCCCTACCCTTAATTCACCACAGCTACCAGATATTCCACCTCACGACTTCATGGACCCATGGGATTGAAGTGTAATGGTCTTAACCACTGGGCTATAGCCTCCCTCACAATTTTAAATATTAGTAAGGTCTATATATGCTGGGTCTAAAGATTTTAAAGTTCAAATGTTTTGAGGGTTATGCTGGTCTTTAACTTCGAACCTCCACGCACACTAGTGCCCCTGAAATGTAAATGCTGTTCCTAAAAATAAAATCAGGATTCAAGTATCATATAAAAAAGACAGGACAGAGGTAAAGTTTTCAAGGTGAAACATCTTATGGTCCATTTTCCTGTGTCCTCTCTCTCTCTCTCTCTCTCTCTCTCTCTGTTAAAAGATTGGCTCTGAAGGGATTGTGTGTGGGGTTGTGTTTTTAATGTATTATTATAATTATCAGCTTGGGTTGTCTGTCTGGTTGCTGGTTTTGGTCTACTAAGTGAGAGTGTGTGGGGGGGGGGGGGGGGGGGGGTGCTCTCTCTCTCTCTCTCTCTCTCTCTCTCTCTCTCTCTTTCTCCCTCCTTCTCTCTCTCTCTCTCCCTTCTCTCTCTCTCTTCTCTCTCTCTCTCTCTCTCTCTCTCTCTCTGGTTTACCCAGAAAAATTAGAAAATTGAAAAACAATAAATCTGAACACCCAGAGGGTCTTGTTGGAGAATTTTTAAAGATCTCTAATGGAGCCATTGTTCAGTTTTTAGTTAAGTTATTTAATTATTTATCAGTCACTGGTATTTATCTTATAGATTTCAGATGGTAAAGTCGGCATGAACATATGTATAACAGTGACATATTTGCTCAATATAGACTGTTTAAAACATCTTGTTTCAAAGAAATGATTATTGACACTAAAATAAATCGTCATGTTAAAAGTGCCTTTACTAAATTTAGGTTTGGTGTTTCAGATATTGCATGTCACCGAAATAGATACCAGAACAGAACTGAAGATGAACTGAAATGCCGTTTAGGTCATGGTGCAATAGAAGACGAAATTCATTTCTTGTTTTGTTGTCCAGCCTTACACGATCTTAGGATGCAATTCATTAGACAAAAATATTATAATGAACCTTGTAACTTTAGGGTAAATGTTCTTCTGTCGACAAAACATGAAACAACTTTAACAAATCTTGCCATGTATCTTTATCATGCATTAAAAAGGGGTAAATACTGCGCTATCATAACATTAGAAATGAATACTTATTTGTTGCAACTTTACGTTGACTGTGGCTAGCTGGGAAATATATTGTGGTTCTTGTTGTTCATGATGATGTGTAACGCCCCTTCAGAAAGGGGCCATGGCCTAAAATCTGAATAAACTGTTGACATTCCATTCTCTGGCTTATCCAATTACCCTCAATAAAACATTGAGTTCAAGCTCCCTCTCTCTCTCTCCTCTCCTCTCATCCACCACCCACACACACCCCCTTCTCCATCATTCCCCTCCCCCTCCCCTCCCCCCCCCCCCCCCCCCCCCCCACCTCCCGCCTCCCTCTTCCTCCCTCAGGACCTACAAACTGTGAGTTTTGTCATCTGTTTGAATCGATTTTGATCAAGAAGGGCAACCGAGTATAATCAGATTGTGTCCCCTTGTTAGTTAAACTTCTTGTGCATGACACAGAGAGGAGTGGGGATGGAGGGGGGGGGGGTGAGGGAAAAGGAAACACATGTTGGGAAAGTGTGTAGGTGTGGGGGGGAGGTGGGGGGAGGAAAAAGGAAACACAAAGTTAGGGAAATGTGTAGAGGTGGGGGGGGAGGGGGCAGGGGGGGGGGGGGAGAGAGAGTGGGGGGGGGGAAGGAATACACAAGTTGGGGAAGAATGTAAGGGAGGAGGGAGGGGAAGGGGAGAGGGTGGCAGAGGAAGGAAGAAGGAAGTATTGGTTTGGTTTGGAAATTTTTGTTTTCCTGGAAGGAGCATGTATGGGGGGGGGGGGACAGGGTGGAAGAGGTTTGCTTTTATCTTCTTAGTTATGGTTGTGGGGTAATAAGTGTATATATATGTGGGGTAATAAGTGTATATAGACCTAACTAATACTTATTATGACTGATTTTTTTTTTTTGGTGGGGGAGGGGTGGAAGGGAAAGAGCTGGGGGGGGGGGAGGGTGTGTGGAATGTCCCCACTTCAAACATTTACAACAAGATTTTATTCCCCAACATTTTCT
>CM054165.1:35156267-35161267 GCA_028751875.1 Rapana venosa
GAAATAGATGACAAAATTTACAAAACCGCATACACACGGGGACTGGATGTAAAAAAGCACATGAGTGCTTATTCCATTATCCTCGATATAAAAGAGTAAATAAATAAATAAATAAATAATAAAATAAACACGGAGCGGAGTCCCATGTTCCAAGACATGCATACCTCCTGTAGAGATGCTGGGGTCCTTTCGGTATAAACAGCATCCCCACCTTTTGGAAATTTTGTGCACATAATTCCCCTCTTTTCTATCCCTCTCTTTGTTTCTGCCTCCTTCCTTTTCTTCCTGTCATCCCCTTCTTAGTCTACGTTCTGCCTTCTTGGTCCACTCCCCTGACTTTTTATCCAGAAAGACTTAAAAGGTAACCATTCTCTCTCAGGCCAAAGTTGGATATGTTGGGGCTGACTTGTCAGGCGCTTAACGGCAGCGTGACGCATTTTCGTTCATATGACAGACAACAACAGTTGCCATCTGAGCGTTTGATGAAGGAAAATACGTGTACGCCACATATTGCATACATCTTGCGTAGAGCATCTATGACCAGTGGTATGGATGCCATGTACGTATTCAGCATACAACCAGCTACCCGAATCAGCTGGTAACCTATGGGAATTTCTCTGTTTGGATATTCTTCTTCTTCCTCCTCGAATGCTCAGACAGCAACTCCTGAGGCCCTGACAAATGCTGCCGTAGTGCGCTGAAGGCCCTCCCTCCAGGGGTCCGAAGAGTTTGTCCCTCATCGGCAGGTCAGTAGGCAGTAGTTGATAGTTATTGGCTGCATGACTCTGTAAGAATATGTTGAATGCAAGCGCTCTGATTTGTCTTTGCAAGATATAGCGCTATACAAATTTCATTTATTATTATTATTAGGCCAGATATCGGCCAGTCCTCAGGTTTTGGTGTGTTGGACAGACAGGTCTGGAGGAGGAAGTGTTCTTCCACTGTCATGGGAGAAGTGCTACCACAGGGGCACGCCTCAGAATCACCAGTGTGGAACTTGGTGAACGTGTGATGTCCGAGTCTGCAGTGTCCAAGACCTCAGTGTTATAATGGTCACTTGGTCTTCTCTGGGGAGGAGGAGGTAGTAGTAGTCATCCTTGCTGTTGAAGTTAGGGTGTTGCTGCTGAAGCCATCTTCTCTTTTGCTTTTCCTTCACAATTGTCTTTGCCTCTTCATACGTCACCTCCTGCTTCTCTTGAGGCATCTGACCTCCTATCTTTGCCAAAAGGTCAGCTTGGACACTGTCCCTATCAAGCGCTTCGATTTGTTTGCTTTTTTACAAGATTAAGCGCTATATAAATTCCATATATTATTATTATTATTATTATAACGTCTTTTCATTAATAAATTCGTAATAAATTTTAACCTCGCCACTCAACTTTCCCATGGCACACTGTAAATATAATGTACCATCCAAACAGAAAGTTCTGCGTTGATAAATTTGTAAATTTTACCATCGCCATTCAATTTTTGCATGGAAACACTGCACGTATAATGTACCATGTGAAAAGAAAGTTTGGCTGTGACTTTGACTGTAAAAGCTGCGATGAAGTTTTCCGCAGTGACTCCTTAGCAAGTTAGGAGGGAGAGGGAGTAGTAGAAGAAGAAATGAAGATTGGCAGCATGCTAGAGAGTCCATTTGTACCATGCTACTGCAGCTGCCTGGAAAATCACTTTACCAGACGCTGCGACAGCTGCGCTATTGAATAATCCTGGTGGAGCTGATGAGTGCATGCTAGGTACGTTTGTGTGCTTGCCACAATTCGCTACTCTTGACATGATTTTGTAACCAGCCAACAGGAAGGAGGGTGGTTAAGTTAGGATGTTCACCTACCTCACAAGGAAACCATGAGGTTTCTGTGTTCAATTCCAGGCTTTAACCTTTCTTACAAGTTTGACCTCCCCCAAATATCGAACTGAATGTCAAAGTCGTTCGGATGAGACTAGAAACTGAATCCCTGTGTGCGAATGCACGCAGAACATCTTACGTACATATTAATTAAAAACACGTTCCCCCTTTTATAAGAGTAGGCCATTTCATGCTGGTAGGAAGGGATGACAGCATTCTAAGGAAAAAGCATGCACACAGGTGTCGTGTTTAGACACCATCACCGAAGCCGGAATGCGGCTACCTATATGGTGGGAGAAAAAAAAACGATCGCATAATTATGCAAAAATTTCACAACTGGTGACCCTCAGAGCTCTAGCCAAGGAACCTGAAACTGACCCACCCCCCAATAAACTGTATTAAAAGGTAAAGGTAAAGGTGTCCCATAACCTATAAGGTCGTAGGGGAGCGAGGCGTCAGAGACCTCACTTCTCTAGGGCCAGCATATTGAGGGCGGCACCCATCTCCTCTCCCTCGCTGCTTTACCTTCCCTGACCCTAAAGAGGACAGGTACCCATTTACAGCTGGGTGAACTGGGGGAACTGTACTGAAGCCAAGGCGCGCAAACGGTCACCCATCCAACTGGTAACCACGCTCGACGCTGCTTAACTTAGCTGGGGGAAAGCGAGTGCTCCGACCACTGAGCTATCCCGTCCCCTATAAACTATATTATCTGCATGAAAAGCAGTAAAATAATGGAAGGTCTGCACATATGACTCAGCAGCTCGCACACAAATAATTGACCCTATATATATATATATATATATATATATATATATATATATATTATATATATATATATATATATTCTAGTACTCTACCAAGATTCAAACCCACAACTCATGATTTCAAAACAATAACAATTACAAACCTGTTGGCTCATCCACTCAACTATTGCTAATTTAAACCCTATTTTCTTTTTAACAATCTGCAATTTACATAATCAACAACAAGACATAAAAGGTAAAAGGTAAATGCGTTCCCATAACCTACACGGTCGTTAGGAAGCGAGGCGTCAGAGACCTCAACTTCTCCAGGGGCCAAAATATTGAGGGCAGCGGTGCCCATCTCCTCTCCCTCGCTGCTTTACCTTCCCTGACCCTAACGAGGGCAGGTACCCATTGACAGCTGGGTGAAGGCGCGCAAACAGTCACCCATCCATGTGATAACCACGCTCAATTCTGCTTAAACCATAGCTTGGGGGAAAGAAAGTGCTCTGACCACTGAGCTATCCCATATCCCATCAATACATGACAGTTGAAAAGAATCTTGACACTACCTATTCCCTGTTCTAAAACCTAACATTGTACGTAATATAATAAAGTAATAAAGAAAGGTATGGTTAACATTCAACCTTAAAATCGTGTTCAAGATCTTCTAAAACTGAAAACGCCATAAAACCAGCAGAGAGAGAGAAAAAAAAGTCGATAAATACTTGAAGGAACACTCTCTTTGCTTGAAAACAAGTTTAAAGAAACACTTGTATGTGACGTGGGGGAGAGAGAGACAGACAGACACAGAGACAGAGAGAGACACAGAGAGAGAGAGAGAGAGAGAGACAGACAGACAGACAGAGAGAGAGAGAGGGAGGGAGGGAGGGAAGGAGGGAAACATTTTCATTGGCTGAAAACTTGGCGTTGATGGCGGACAATAGAAATGTCGACATTGAAGCGGAGGTACACTTTAACTCAACTCCATGCCGTGGGGGTTGTGTGCTGGTTTTTGTAAAAACGCTGAATTCAAGATCGTTTTCAAGTAGATGTTTGCAAAAGTTGTGTATGTGAATAGTGTGGGCATGAGAGACGTGTTATTGCCTGAAAGTCTTGTTGTACAAAAATTGTTTTCTCCTTTCGTGAAGTACTTCCTGTGTGTGTGTGTGTGTGTGTCAAGTCAAGTCAAGTCAAGTCAAAATTTTATTTCCAGATGGTACATTGAATAAGCAATGCATTTGCTTTTTTCATCAAGCCATCTTCTAAGAACACATTTCTTAATGATTATACTAAGATACTACATTATTGCATCATTTACCATTAAATTAAACCAGTAAAAAAAAAAAGGAAAATCGATATGGTAATACATTGAAAATACAAATTACCACATATACATATACACGCACACACATATACACACCTGCGCGCGTGCGCGCTCACGTCCACACACACATTTGATTAGAAAATGTTTTAAGGATTAAAAAAAGAAAATCATAAAACGTCAGGACAAACAAATTACTTCACCTACTGTTACATCCATTCTTTCACGTTTATACTTTAGATAATAAAAGGGTACAGGAACAAAACGTTAGAAAATACTAGGCATACGTTGCCTACGTTGTGTGTGTGTGTGTGTGTGTGTGTGTGTGTGTTGTGTGTGTGTGTGGTGTGTGTGTGTGTGTGTGTGTGTGTGTGTGAGAGAGAGAGAGAGAGAGTGAGAGAGAGAGAGCTGTGTGTGTGTGTGTGTGTGTGTGTGTGTGTGTGTGTGTGTTGTGTGTGTGTGTGTGTGTGTGTGTGTGTGTGTGTGAGTGAGAGAGAGAGAGAGAGCTTGTGTATGTGAGAGAGAGAGAGATAGAGAGAGAGAGAGAGAGAGAGTGTGTGTTGTGTGTTGTGTGTGTGTGTGTGTGTGTGTGTGTGTGTGTGTGTGTGTGTGTGTGTGTGTGTGTGTGTGTTTTTCAAATTCATTTAACGTCTTTTTCACAAGTTGTGATATCAGACGGGATGGGGGTGGGGGGGGGGGTTGTACTTGTAAGTGTCTCTGTCTTCGTCTGTATGTCTTCTTGTCAATGTGTCTGTCTGTCTGTCTGTCTGTTTTATCTCTATCTCATCTCCCTCTTTCCTTCCCTCCTGTCTCTCTCCCTCCTTCCTTCCCTCCCCCCCCCCCCCCCCCCCCCCCCCCCCCCCCCCCCCCCCCCCCCCCCCCCCCCCATCTTTACTCTAAAGACAAGTAATGGCTCATTCACAAGAATACAGACAGACAGACAGACAGATATATAGATAGATAGATAGATAGATAGATATAGATAGATATATGTGTATGTGTGTCTATCTATCTACAGATAGATAGATAGATAGATAGATAGATAGATAGATAGATAGATAGATAGATAGATAGATCCCAC
>CM054165.1:35166267-35168767 GCA_028751875.1 Rapana venosa
AAAAGAAAGAAGATAACAGATGAAGAAGAAAGGAGATAGAACAAAAAAAAGAAGAGAGGACAGAAAGATAAAGAGAAAGATAGGAAGACAAGAAGAAAGAGAAACAGACAGACAGACAAAGAAAGAAAGAAAGAAAAAACAAGAAAGAAGAAAGAAAAAAAAAAAAAGAAGGAAAGAAAGAAAGAAAGACAGACAGACAAGAAAGAAAGAAAAAAAAGAAAGAACGAAAGAAAGAAAGAAAGAAAGACAGAAGAAAGAAAGAAAGAAAGACAAGACAAGAAAATTCATTTATATGAAGATAATGATAAGCATCATGGTTTTTTACATCATTCAAACAGACAGACAAGCAGGAAGACAGACACAGATAAGAAAGAAAGAACAGACAGACAGACAGACAGACAGAGAAAGAAAGTAGAAAACAGACAGTTAGACAAACAGACAGACAAGGAAAGACAGACAGACAGACAGACAGACAGGCAGACAGCAGACAGAAAAAGAAGAAAAAGAAACCAAGAATACAGAGACAGAGAAGAAGACAAAGGGAGATAAAGCGTATTTTTGTTATAGGGAGGAAGTTGACAAGTTCTAGATAATCAGAAGTTTTTTGTAATAGCGAACTTGTACTGTGTTCACCCTATCCACGATTAATAAAATATATTATATCTGTTCAACATTCTCTGTCTCTGTCTCTGTCTCTGTCTATCTCTTCTCTCTCTCTTCTCTCTCTCTCTCTCTCTCTCTTCTCTCTCTTCTCTCTCTCTCTCTCTCTCTCTCTCTCTCTGGGGACTGGATGTAACAAAGCACATGGGTGCTTATTCATTATCCTCGAAATAAAAGAGTTGTTGATTGATTTCATTCATTTGTCTTTGCAAGAATCGATGTGTCTTTGCAAGATATAGTGCTTATATAAATTCCGTTTATTAGTATTATTTGATTTGATTTGGATTTGATTCTCTCTCTCTCTCTCCTCTCTCTCTCTCTCTCTCTCTCTCTCTCTCTCTCTCTTCTCTCTCTCTCTCTCTCTCTCTCTCTCTCTCTCTCTCTCTCTCTCTCTCCTCTCTCTCTCTTCTCCCGCTCTCTCTCCTCTCTCTCTCTCTCTCTCTCTCTTCTCCCCTCTCTCTCTCTCTCTCTCTCTCTCTCTCTCTCTCTCTCTCCCCCTCTCTCTTCTCTCTCTCCTCGTCTCTCCTCACTCTCTCTCTCTCTCTCTACTGTCTCTCTACTCTCTCTCCTCTCCTCTCTCCCTCTCTTCTCTCACTCTCTCTCTCTCTCTTTCTTCTTCCCTCTCTCTCTCTCTTCTCTCTCTCTTCTCTCTCTCTCTCTCTCTCATCTTCATATTTGATATTGTGGATGAGAGGGGGGTGGGGGACTGGGAGAGGTTTTCCTAAGCGTTTATCGACTGTTTGATGTCTCATTAATTATTATTATATTTACAAGGACAGATGGTGAGACTAGGTTTGGCTTAAAATCTCCATCTTGCGCATTAAATATCATTTATTCATTTATTCCTTCGTTCATTCATTCATTCATCCTCTGTCTGTCTGTCTGTATGTCTGTCTGTCTGTCTCTCTCTCTCTCTCTCTCTCTCTCTCTCTCTCTCTCTCTCCCTCTCTCTCTCTCTCTTTCTTTCTTTCTTTCTTTCTCCCTTCTCTCTCAATATTTATCTGTAACCCTTTGGAATAAAGATTCTGTGTGTGTGTCTCTCTCTCTCTCTGTTCTCTCTCTCTTTCTTTCTCTCTCTCTCTCTCTCTCTCTCTCTCTCTCTCTCTCTCTTTCTCTTTCTCTCTCTCATATTTATCTGTAGCCCTTGGGAATAAAGATTCTGTCTCTGTCTCTCTATCTCTGTCTCTCTATCTCTGTCTCTCTCTCCCTCTCTCTCTCTCTCTTACTCTTTCTCCCTTCTCTCTCAATATTTATCTGTAACCCTTAGGAATAAAGATTCTGTGTGTGTGTGTGTCTCTGTCTCTCTATGTCTCTCTCTTTTTTCTCTCTCTCTCTTTCTGTCTCTCTCTCTCTCTCTCCTCTCTCTCTCTCTCTCTCTCTCTCTCTCTCTGTCTGTCTCTATCTCTCTTTCTCTCTCAATATTTATCTGTAACCCTTGGGAATAAAGATTCTCTCTATGTGTATCTCTCTCTCGGTCTCTCTCTCTCTCTCTCTCTCTCTCTCTCTCTCTCTCTCTCTGTCTTCTCTCTCTCTCTCTCTCTGTCACTCTCACTCTCTCTCTCTCTCTCTCTCTCTCTCTCTCTCTCTCTCTCTCTCTCTTCTCTCTCTCTCTCTCTCTCTCTCTGTCTGTCTTTCTCTCTCTCCTTCTCAATATTTATCTGTAACTCTTGGGGATAAAGATTCTCTCTCTCTCTTCTCTCTCTCTCTCTCTCTCTCTCTCTCTCTCTCTCTCTCTCTCTTCTCCCCCCCCCCCCAACCCCCGTCATGTATAATTATAACTTTTGGGAACAGAATCTTTAATCTTGCCTCTCGAAAAAGAAAAAAAAAAGACGCACATCTT
>CM054165.1:35173767-35181267 GCA_028751875.1 Rapana venosa
CTAACGTGAAGTAGACGAAGACAAGCCAATTCAACTGTAAGGCTGGGAAGAAGGCCAGTGCTAAACAGATTCCAAAACGGATCATCTGTCACTGATGAAAACGTACCTTCAAGCGGATTCGGCGCGTTCCAAGGTTCAACGCTATGGAATATAATCGTGTTCGACGTCATTAAACGCTCAGACAGCAACTACTGTTGTCTGTCATATGAGCGAAAATGCGTTGTGCTGCTGTTAAGCGCCTGTCAAGTCAGGCCCAGCATATCCGACTTCAGCAAGGGAGAGAATTGTTGTATTTTAAGTATTTTTGGTAGAAGAGTAGAATGATAGGCTAGAAAGGCAATAAAATAAATAACAGACAAGAAGAATGTGACAGGGTTTATATTTTATCTCTTTTTTTAAAATTCTTTTATAACGAGGATAATGCTTTTTACATCCAGTCCCCATGTGGTTTTGTAAATGTTGTTATCTGTTCCCACCAATGGCCTACTCTTTCGAAAAGTGGAACAGGTTTTTACGAGTGCGCAGGCTGTCTGCGTGCTTTCTCGCACGGGCCTTGGTTTGTAGTCTCATCCTAAAGACTTTGGGAGGAGTGTGGGGGGGGGGGGGGACGTTGAGTCAGCATTTATTAACTCCAAAAGAAAAAATCCCCTTGGACACGAAGAAAAGGAACAAGGCAGAAACAAAGAGAAGGATAGAAAAGAGGGAATTCCTGACGCAGAATTTCCAGAAGGTGGGGGTGTTATTTTACACTGACAGGCCCCCTAGCATCCCCATGGGAGAGAAGATCGTGTTCTATTTGGAGTGGGAACGGCCAACCCACAACCTCCAACCAATCAGCGCTCAGTTTTCAAAGTTACAGTCAGTCTGCGCTGGCGAGTGTCTGTGCCTTGTGAATGCTGAGTGAAGCCTCAGGGCACACAGTGACCGCTTTACCCTGTACACCTTTCAAATGTTTCGTGTAGTCGTTCGTTCTTTTCACTCTGACAGGTTGGCACGAACAAGGTTTAAACAGGTCGTTTTGAACCCTAAGGTTGAAAAGGATTAGTTTGTCGCATGCTTAAGTTTATTTTTTTTAGAGTTAAAAACGCCACTATGACACAAAACTGACAACGAAAATATGGGAGATTAAACCAAAGCCAAGTAGCTAACCAAAAATTAAAAGACTGAAAACAAAAAGAAGTATAATAGATGCAAATATGGCCCCCGAAAAAGTGAGTAAGTCTAAGGGTTTTTTTAATTAAAAACGCTACCATAATACAAAACTGACAAAGAAAATATTGGAGATTAAACAAAAAACAAGTAGACAAGCAAAAAAAAGAGTAAAAAATCGAAAATTTAATAGATAAAAAATATGAAATATTGAACCCCCAAAAGGGAGAAAGCTTAACTTGATTTGTTTTTAAATTAAAAACGCCACTCTTGTAGAAAAATGACAAAGAAAATATGGCAAATTAAACCAACACCAAGTAGTAGACAACAAAAACTAAAAGACTAAAAAAGAAAAAAGAAAGACAAGATAACAGACACAAATATCAAAAATTGAACCCCCAAAAGGGAGAAACCTTAAGTTCTTTTTTTTCTAAAATTAAAAACGCCACTAAAATACAAAACTGACAAAGAAAATGTGGAAAAATTAAACAACAACAAAACAAGTCAACAAATGAAAAATAAAATACTAAAGAAAACAAAACCGGGGATATAAACTAGATACAAATAATGGGAAAATTCAACCCTGAAAAGTAGAAAAACTGAAGAAGAGATAGTACCAACAACAATAATAATAGAATAAATAAAAAATTTTGAAAGGTACTTTTCCGTCTTCGAGAAGCTTGAAAAATCAACACCCCGTAAAGACTGGCACTTCAACTCAGCTGTAATTCCAACAAATGTCTACCATTCATTGTCTCTCCTTGCTATAGATGTAAATTAAATGTCCCATACCACTCCACACGCTTTGTCGGTGTATCGATAAAGTACCAGTACCCTCCTTTTCCTGTAATGCATCTCCCATGGGAATACCAGGAAGGGGGCTGTTAGTATAAATAGCATTCCACCTTCTGGAAATTGTGTGCTAGGAATTCCCTTTTTTCTATCCCTCTCTTTGTTTCTGTGTTCTTCCTTTTTTTACTTATAGAAAACTGCTGAAATTTCCTCAGCCGCAATACGGAAGACGGTAGTTTGAACAGACTATCAAATAGATATAAAATAAAGAGGTACACATATGTAAAATTAACGCGAGCGCGCGCGCACGCACACACACACAACACACACACACACAACACACACACACACACACACACACACACACACACACCACACTGAGAAACCGAAAATTGAATTTTTTTTTAATTTTAAAAGAATTCTTCCAACTTCAGGGAGTTTGAAAATTAACTCCCCCTCCCACCTTCTGAAAAAAATATGTGCTAATAATTGCCTCTTTTCTATCCTTCTCTTTGTTTCAACCTTCTTCCTTTCACCTCCCTCTTAGTCTGTTTTCTGCCTTCTTGGTCCATTCTCCTGCCCTTTTTTTACAAAAAAAACTTTAAAAGATCAGAATTCCCTCCCACGCCGAAGTCGGATGTGCTGGGCCAAACTTGTCAGGTGTTTAACGGCAGCACAACGCATATTCACTCATATGACAGATAGTATTAGTGGCTGTAGAGTGTTCAACGAAGAAGAAGAAAGAAGAAGAAGAAGAAGAAGAAGAAGAAGAAGAAGAAGAAGAAGAAGAAAGAAGAACAACAACAACAACAACAAAACAACAACAACAACAACAACAACAACAACAGCAACAACAACAACAAACGGAATAAGAAGGAGGAGGAGGAGGAGGTGGTGGAATAGGAGGAGAGGAGTGGTGGAGGAGGAGGAGAGGAGAAGAAGAAGAAGAACAACAACAACCAACAACAACAACCAAACAGAATAACAACAACAACAATACAACAAAAAGAAACAACAACAACAAGAGTAACAACAACAAAAAAACCAAAATTAACAACAAGAAACAACAAAAACCCTAAGATTTGACAATTTTGCTTAAGCCATGATCACCCACATAGTTATCTACCATCTCCGCACTGTAAAAGCATCCCTACGCCACTCAATGGACTGTGCCAGAATAACAGAAAAGTACCAGCGCCTTCTTTTCTCCTTACAATCCATCTTCCCTTGGCGAGAAAAAAACAGCTTTAGAAAAACTTTCCAGTCGCAAATTGTAGACGGTTAGGTGGAATAGGTTTTCAATTTCACAGCATCTCAAGATTTGGGTGTTCATTGTCATGCAGTCTGTGTACCACGCCCAAAATGTGTCTGCTACCAAAACCTGACCCCGGGCATTTTTGTGCATAGGGTCTTTTTTTTGTCTGTCATGATAGTGGGGGGGGGGGCATGTGGGGTAAGGAGGGGGTATGGGTGAGAGGTGTGGGTGTACTGTGGGTAAGAAAGAAGGATGAGGAGAGGAAAAAGGAAGGAGGAGAGAAGAAGATGAGAAGAAGAGTAGAGAAGAAGAAGAAGAAGAAGAAGAAGAAGAAGAGAAAGAAGAAGAAGAAGAAGAAAGAAAGAAGAAGAAGAAGAAGAGAAGGAGGAGTAGGAGGAGAAGAAGAACAAAGAACAAGAAGAACAATAAGAAGAAGAAGAGGAAGAACAACAAGAACAAAGAAAGAACAAGACAAAGATCAAGAACAAGAAAAATCAAGAACAAAAAGAACAAAGAACACAACAAGAAACAACAACAAGCTAAAGAACAAAATTAACAACAAGAACAACAAAAACCCTAAGAATTGACAATTTTGCTTAAGCCATTATCACCCACATAATTATCTACCATCTCCGCACTGTAAAAGCATCCCTACGCCACTCAAATGGACTGTGCCAGAATAACAGAAAAGTACCAGCGCCTTCTTTTCTCCTTACAATCCATCTTCCCTTGGAGGAGAAAAAACAAACTTAGAAACTTTCCAGCCGCAAATTGTAGACGGTTAGGTGGAATAGGTTTTCAATTTCACAGCATCTCAATTTGGGTGTTCATTGTCATGCAGTCTGCATACCACGCCCAAAATGTGTCTGCTACCAAAACCTGACCCCGGGCATTTCTGTTGCATAGGGTTTTTTTTTGTCTGTCATGATAGTGGTTGGGGGGGGGGGCGTTAGGGGAGGGGGTTATGGTATGGTTGTGGGTGTGTAGTGTGGGTAAGAAGAAGAAAGAAGAGAGAAGAGAAAAGAGAGGAGGAGGAGAAGAAGAAGAAGAAGAATGAAGAAGAAGAAAAAAGAAAAGAAAAGAAAAAAAAAAAAGAAGAAGAATGAAGGTGGGGAGGAGGAGAGGAGAAGAAAAGAGAAGAAGAAGAATGAAGTAAGAAGAAGAAGAAGAAGAAGAAGAACAAGAGAAGAACAAGAAGATCGAAGAACAAAAACAACAAACAACAACAACAAAACAAGAACAAGACAAGGAAGAAAGAACAAGAAACAACCAAAGATGAACAACAAGTTAAAAGAAAAAAAGAGTGACAATTTTGCTTAAGCCATTATCACCCACATAATTATCTACCATCTCCGCACTGTAAAAGCATCCCTACGCCACTCAATGGACTGTGCCAGAATAACAGAAAAGTACCAGTGCCTTCTTTTCTCCTTACAATCCATCTTCCCTTGGAGAAAAAAAAAACTTAGAAACTTTCCAGCCGCAAATTGTAGACGGTTAGGTGGAATAGGTTTTCAATTTCACAGCATCTCAAGATTTGGGTGTTCATTGTCATGCAGTCTGCATATCACGCCCAAATGTGTCTGCTACCAAAACCTGACCCCGGGCATTTCTGTGCATAGGGTTTTTTGTTTGGCATGATAGGTGCGTTGTTGGGGGGGGGGTTGGGGGGGGCGTGTGTGTGAGGGGGGGGGGGGTAGGGTATGGGTGGGATGGTGTGGGTGTGTGTAAGAAGAAGAAGAAGAAGGAGGAGGAGGAGGGGAGGAGGAGGAGGAGAAGAAGAAGAATAACAACAACAACAATAACAACAACAACAACAACAACAACAACAACAAGAAAACATCGATCTATGAGCTGTTTTGGCTTTGCTGTTGGGTTTTTCGTGTTTGTTTTTTTGTTTCCTGGTTAAAGCTCCGACATTCACCAATGATTTGATTTGCGGGTTTTTTTCCATTTTTACCCACCACTTTGAGAGTGCCCCCACGGTCGGCAGACTACGGGACAGATAGATAGACCCACCACTAAGGCAGCGGAATTCCAATTTCAGGATCGATGAGAGCGTTTAACGTGTACTCAACGTGTTCTATACGTGCGTTTACACACAGAATCCCAGTTTATAGTTCCAACCAAAGGACTTACAGGGGAGTGAAGTCAGACCCATTATCAACTCCAAGGTAGAGAGAAAAGGTATCCCCTCAAACAGGAATTTCTGCGGTGCCATCAGATTAAGAATGACTCGGCACTACTGCGCAGAGCCGAGGACCGAGATGGATGGAGGAGGCTTACCACGGCATCGTCTTTCGTGTCTCCCCCACGACCGCCAAGGTCACGGGACTGATGATGCTGATGATGAGCCATTCAGACTTTTCCACAAGTATCCCAACCTGTTATCTGCCTGACGCTTGCCAGATTTGAACTCTTTACCTGCTGGATTAGTTGAATCAGGAGACGAAGACTCGACCACCTTAGTTAACACACTAGTAGGTTTATAAGGACGGGATAGCTCAGTGGTCGAGCACTCGCTTTCCCCCAGTCAAGTTAAGCAGCGTCGAGCGTGGTTACCACTTGGATGGGTGACCGTTTGCGCGCCTTGGCTTCAGTACAGTTCCCCCAGTTCCCCCAGCTGTAAATGGGTACCTGCCCTCTTTAGGGTCAGGGAAGGTAAAGCAGCGAGGGAGAGGAGATGGGTCCTGCCCTCAATATGCTGGCCCCTAGAGAAGTGAGGTCTCTGACGCCTCGCTCCCCTACGATCTTATGACACCTTTACCTTTAGGTTTAGTGAAATAGAGGATAGGTGAGAAGAAAGTGTTATGTTATACTGCTTATTATCCTTTGTGTTTGTGTCTGTGTCTGTGTGTGTCTGTTTGCGTGTCTGTCTATCTTTATCTGTGTGTGTGTGTGTGTCTTTCTTGCTATTTAACATTATCTTCTTTATCAGTTCATCGATTTATTCATGTTTGTTTCACTTTTTTTTGCTCATGAGGGCCTGGTGTAAAGAAGCCTCTGGCTTATCCAAATACCTTCATTAAAACATTTGAGTTCGAGTTAGAGTTCTCTGTCTCTCTGAATATTTTTTTTCAAAAGAATTTATACACAATGTAGAATGTATTTGCAGCAAAATCCGGAAAAGTGGAAAAGTTGATTTGTTATTGTTAGAATTGTGTTGAAAATGATTGTGTTTTATATGAGCACATGTCTGCCTACTAGCTGCCTGATAACTGTTTTAGTTTAACGGTTTTTTGTGTTAGGGCGCGCTATAAGCTATTTGCTTGTTGTTCCGCTTAACATTAATGTGCATGCAACGTATTTTTTGCGAATAAATACCTGTATAAACCAAATTACACACAAACATCAACGAAGTAGTTAAATACTTTTTTGCTTAACATTGATATATGTTCTTTGTAAAGATACGGCTTGCCACAACACTCCAATATTGTAGTTGTTATATTTGATTAAAGTTTAATTTTTTTACATATCTATATATTCATCTTTTTAAATTTTATTCTATGTCATTATTCCTTCCTTCCTGTATTCTTTTATTTCTTATTTATTTCTCATTTATTTATTTACTGATATATTTATTCATACGCTTGCACTTTGTAAATTATCGACTCTTTCTTTCTTTGCTTCTATTCCTTGTGATAATTTTTCGAAAAGAAAAACGTAAATGCAGACAACATTTCATTTTTATCAACAATTCCGAGTGTTAGTGCTGTCTTCATATAAAAGTGTAGTTCTTCTGAATAAATCACGTCAGTATAAACATCCCTGTAGCCTGTATTTCCTATGAACGTTAGGCGATAAAAACGCCACAACAGCTTTCCTATTCCTGATCCTCATGCAATTCTACGTGCATATGATCAGATTGTATGCGCCCAGATGATGTAATTGACCTCATAATACGGACAGTCCCGCGAAGAAATCACTTCAACTGATTTAAACAGAGTTTGCAGGACTCTGTTATGCACGCGTATCGACTCATAAGGTCACCCTTGCACACACCAATTAAATGTCATAAACCTAGACACCTTGGCTTGGAAACTTATGTTTGCGGGTGTCCCATAACCTATATGGACGTAGGGGAGCGAGACATCAGAGACTTCAACTTCTCAAGGGGCCAGCATATTGAGGACGGCACCCATCTCCTCTCCCTCGCTGCTTTACCTTCCCTGACCCTAAAGAGGGCAGGTACCCATTTACAGCTGGGTGAACTGGGGGAACTGTACTGAAGCCAAGGCGCACCAACGGTCACCCATCCAAGTGGTAACCACGCTCGATGCTGCTTAACCTTAGCTGGGAGAAAG
>CM054165.1:35183767-35185954 GCA_028751875.1 Rapana venosa
GTGTGGTGTGTGTGTGTGTGTAGTGGGGTGTGTGTGTGTGTGTGTGTGTGTGTGTGTGTGTGTGTGTGATGTACGGATCTATGTCTGCGGTGTGCCTATGGTCTTTTGTGTATCTGCTGTAGTAGTAAGTGCGTGTATGTGTGTGTGCATGTGTGCTGCACCTGCCTCCTGCCTGCCGTCCTGCGAAGCGAGCGTGCAGCGAGCGTGCGAGGTGCATGCGTGTGTGTGTTTATGGTGCGGCATGTAATGCTGGAGCGCACGCACTGACGTGCATCTACACTCACAAGACAAAGGCACGCAGTGACCTGCTAAAACAGACAGCTGATGGTGGAGGGAAGGCTCCGCTGAGCTTCCACATGCACTCTCAACCGCCAATGACTGAAAGGACGGACAGAGAGAGAGAGGGAGAGAGAGAGAGAGAGATAGGGAGGGGTGGGGGAAGAGAGATTGATGGAGGAGGGAGAGAGAGGGGGGGAGAGAGGGAGAGAGAGATGGGGAGGGAGATGGGAGGAGAGAGAGGGAGGGAGGAGAGAGAGGAGGAGGAGAGAGAGGGAGAGGAGAGGGAGAGGGAGGGAGGAGGGAGAGGGAGAGAGAGGAGAGAGGGGGGGAGAGAGAGGAAGGGAGAGAGGAGGGAGAGAGGGGAGAGAGAAGGGAGGGAAGAGGGATAGAGAGAGGAGAGAGAGACAGACAGAGACACAGAGAGAGAGGGGAGGAGGATGGGAGTGAGAGAACAGGGAGAGAGACAGGGAGAGAGAGAGAGGGGAGAGAGAGAGAGACAGGGAGAGAGACAGGGGACGTGAGGGAGAGAGGGAGAGAGAGAGGAATGAGGAATGAATGAATGAATGAATGAATGAATGAATCTTTATTTTCCAAGGGTAACAGAATAAGTCGTCGCATCATCCGGCCCTTGAAAAGAGAGACAGAGAGGACGAGAGAGACAGAGAGACTGACAGGCTGACAGAGACACAGAGAGGCCAGAGACATGAGAGAGAAAGGGAGAGACAGATCAATACAAAGAACAGGCAGAGAGACAGACACACACACACAGACAGACACACATAGAAAAAAACAAAGAGAGGGAAAGATGGGAGAAAGAGACAGACTGACATACAGACAGACAGACAGAGAGGAAGGGGTGAAGAGAGCCAGAGAGACAGACTATCATGCTGACAGACAGACAGAGGCACAGACAGACAGAGACAGTGAGAGAGAGAGAGAAAGGTGGAGAGATGAATACAAAGAGAGAGACAGAGACAGACAGACAGACAGATCGAGACAGACAGAAATACAGACAGAGACACACAGAGAGAAAGATAGATACACACACAGAGATACACACACAAAGAGACAGACAGACAGACAGACAGACAGCAGACAGCAGACAGAGAGAGAGAGAGAGATAGATAGATAGATAGATAGATAGATAATGATAGATAGATAGATAGATAGATAGATAGATGGATGGATGGATGATGGATGGATGGATGGATGGATGGATGGATGATGGATGGAAATGGATGTGAATGATAGAAGTGATAGATGGATAGATAGATGAAAGATGATGATAGATAGATAGATAGATAGATAGATAGATAGATAGATAGATAGATAGATAGATAGAAAAAGAAGATAGATAGATAGATAGATAGATAGATAGATAGATAGATAGATAGATAGATAGATAGATAGATAGATAGATAGATAGATAGATAGATAGTAGAGAAAAACAACAGCATAAATTATATTTTATCTCCACAAGCATCACTTTTGACATAGGATTTGGTTACTGCAGACAGTTTGATGTGAAGTCTTTCTAAGTTTCAGGGGGAAAAATTGTGACATGGAAAAAAATCTCAAAATTCGTACACACACACGTTCACACACACACACACACACACACACACACACACACACACCACAAAACAACACACACACACACACACACACACACACACACACACACACACACACACACACACACACACACACACACACACACACACACACACCAAGAATGATAACTGTCATTATGGTTTGTAGAGATAGTTTGTATTTTTACATCTTGTTTTTGTTTTTGTTTTGTTTTGTTTTTGTTTTTGTTAACGAAAATGGTGCAGAGGTTTTGAGAGTAGAGTGACAAAGTTTGAAAAGTTTTTTTTTTTTCTGTCTTTTGTCTGTCCTTCTCTG
>CM054165.1:35188954-35193954 GCA_028751875.1 Rapana venosa
GGTCTCTGACGCCTCGCGCCCCTACGACCTTATAGGTTATGGGACTCCTTTACCTTGACCTTTTTACCCCGAAGTCGGAATGCGGCTACCTTGGTGGCGTCACACAGGTGGCTTGATAAGTGAAATCTCACAATTCGAAGAACCTCGAAACTCTGGCGGAAGATCGGCGAGAAACGTATCCATCCGTGGTCTAGAGGCAACGCGCCTGCTTAGAAGGTAAATTGGATAGCCCTAGTGGTTAGAACATTGCGCTCGCAATCTGACGACCCGGGTTCGATTCCCGTTCAAGGGGAATATTTTCTCCTTGAGTTAACATCAGTGCAGACTCCATTCTCCCCAAAAAGTATTTCGGATGAGACTATAAACCGAGGCCCCGTGTGCCAACGCACACAGAACATCTTGCGCACACGTGAAATCCTGTTCCGCTTTTCGTAAGTGTAGGCTATTGTGTGCCGGTGGGAACACATGACAGAATTTACAAAACTGCATACACACGGGGACTGGATATAAAAAAGCACGTAAGTGCTTATTCCATTATCCTCGATATAAAAGAATGAAAGAAAAGAAAGCCAAAAGTCCGGGTCGGAAGTGTGCGGTGGTTTGATCCCCGTTTTGACCCAAAACTTTTCCCCCATCCATTTTTAGACCATGAGCAGTGGTCTTGGTGCTAGTCTTTTACGTGCGTGTGTGTGCGTGTGTGTATGGGTGTGGGGGTGTGTGTATGGGTGTGGGGGTGTGTGTATGGGTGTGGGGGTGTGTGTATGGGTGTGGGGGTGTGGGTGTGTTGTGTATGGGTGTGGGTTGTTGTTTGTTGTCTTCGATTTTACGTCTGTTCACTCTCAGTGATATTAGACGATGGGTTGTGGGGTGTGGGTATGGGTGTGGGTGGTGTGTGTGCGTGTGTGAGCGCGTGTGTGTGAGCGCGTGCGCGCGTGCTTGTGTGTGTGCGTGGGGGAGGGTGTGGGAGGTATAGGGGGACTTCATGTGTGCGTACGTGCTTGTGTGCATGCGTAGGAGGGGGGGGGGGGTTGATCTGTTTTTTCCTCTCATTTTTTTTCTTTGAGACGAGGGGATTAGAGGGATGGGATACGGTGGGAGGGGGAAGAGGGAAGGGGGGAGGGGGAGACCACTATTCTAAAGAACATCACCAACCCCCCCCCCCCCCCCCTCTAACATAAACAACCACCACTACTGTGTCCATCGCTTTGTCTGAGAATGAGAGAGAAGAGAGAGAGAGAGAGCTTTGAACACCTACTGGTTCACACGATCTCATCTCATCTGCTCTCATAACACGATACCCATTGCAAAAGAAACGGGGGGGGGGGGGGGGGGGGGTGATGAAGACATGGACACACAGAGCCAACACCCTTTGTTGACCACAAGATCCGAGCCATCTGTTTCCCATAAATAAAGACAAAGTTCCGAACGGGCGCATTGGCAGGTCTGCACCTTCTCTTTCCTACCTGTGTCATTTTTCAGACGGATCGTGGTTACGGGTGACAGGATAATCTGTCTTGCTTTTTTTTTTTTCTTTCGCTTGGTTTTTCCACCCGCAGCACACCCATAAAGAGAGCGATGTGGGGTGGCTCTATTTATATAGCAGTTCCATTGTTACCCGCCTTGGGCTAGATAGCCTGTGACCATACCCAAGAAGATTGCATAAGGATTTTTGTTCTTACATACAGATGTTCTCAAGTCAAGTAAAAAATGGTCTTTATTCAGGGTAAAAGATCAAGTTTACACAACTTTTTTTTTCATCCTGCCCTCACCCCCCCCCCCCAAAAAAAATCCAGAAAAATCGACATATAAAAGTATTCAGAAGACAATATGAATCGATGTTTTTCTTTTCAACATAGATTAACATTGTCTTCTGAAAGAGAGAGATTATATATATATATATATATATATATATATATATATATATATATATATATATATATATCACAATGCAAAATAAAACCAGTCTCATTTATAGTCTCATCCGAAGGACTTTGACATTCAGTTCGATTTTTTTCGTCAACCTGGGAAGAAAGGGCGAGGCTGGGAATGGAACCCAGAACCTCACGGTTTTACTTGTTAGGCAGGCGAACGTCTTAACCATCCTGCCACCCTCCTTCCTGTTATAAGTGTTTAACCAATTGTACGAACGCAGTGTTGGCAGGGGGTGGGGTGGGGTGGAGGGTGGGGAAGGGGGAGGTTGGAGGGTATGACAATGACTGCGTAACTTTGGAGAAGCGGATTAATTAACTAATCAACTAACTGCAAGTGGGATTATGTCTATAATTAAACCCGATCTTATCAGAGGGAACGGTAATCAGTGGACAATCAAGTGATAATTAGCCGGGACGATGATTGTCGTACAAAACGGTCATTGTCTTTCGTTAAGCCTGCAGACGATGGCATTCTTTTCTTTATCCTGTAGAGCTATTGCGAAGATTGATCCAGGTCTTTGTTGGGGTTTTTTGTTTTTGTTTTGGGGTTGGGGGGTTTTTGGGGGGTGTCGTTTTATTTTTGGAGTGCTGTTACTGTTGGTTCTGTGTTTGTCTTTCAGATTTCTTCTAGCTTTTTTTGCAGGTAATATATAAGTGGAGTACTTAAGGGAGCCTTGCGTGTGTGTGTGTGTGTGTGTGTGGGTGGGTGGACGTAGTGTGTGTGTTTGTGTGGGGGTGGGGGGGTGGAGTGGAGTGTGTGGATGGATGTGTGTATGTGTGTGTTTGTGTGTGTGTGTATTTTGGGTGTGGATGTGGATGGGGGGTGGATGTAGTGTGTGTGTTTGTGGGGGGAGGGGGTGTAGTGGGTGGGTGGATGTGTCTTGTGTGTGTCTTTGTGTGTGTTTGTGTGTATTTTGATGTGTGTGTGTGTTCAGTGTGTGAGTGAGATCGAGAGCATGTGTTCTCTCTCTCCCTCTCCCTCTCTCTCATTGTGTGTGTGTGTGTTCTGTGTGTATGTGTCTGTGCATTGCGCGCGCGCGCACATGTATGTGTGTGTATGTGAGTGCGTGTTGAGGTGTTGAGTGTGCCTGTGCGTGTGCGCACGCGCGCGTGCGCGTGTGCATAATCTTCAAGTTGACGTTTATTATCATTTCATACCAAGAAAAGCTCCAAACAAGATTAAAATGCCAAAATAATATTGAAATTATAACAATTAACACAATCTGCAAATAACGGATTCTCGCATTTTCTAATAACGCTGTAACAATACCCCCCACACAATAATGATGGCTCAGATCAAATCTGTCTGTGTGTGTGTGTGTGTGTGTGTGTGTGTGTGTGTGTGTGTGTGTGTGTGTGGTGTGTGTGTGTGTGTGTGTGTGTGTGTGTGTGTGTGTGTGTGTGTGTGTGTGTGTGTGTGTGTGTGTAATTTTCAAATTCATATCTTTTCACATCAAGTGATTTCAGGCAAGCCCCACTCAATATGTTTTTCTACAAATAAAAAGCTACAATGACAACAGTCAGCTCATTCTGCTAATAACTGTTCATAGGATTCTTCTCAACTAATGTTAAAACAGGGTCCAACATTGAAAATGATTCAGATAGAATCTGTTTCAGTGAGTGTGTGTGTGTGTGTGTGTGTGTGTGTGTGTGTGTGTGTGTGTGTGTGTGTGTGTGTGTGTGTGTGTGTGTGTGTGTGTGTGTGTTTGTGTTGTGTTAGTGTTTGTGTGTGTATGTTTGTGTACGTGTGTGTACGTGTGTGTTTGTGTGTGTGTGTCATTCAAGTCAAGTCAAATTTTTATTTCCAGATGGTACATTGAATAAGCAATGCATTTGCTTTTTTCCATCAAGCCATCTATCTAAGAACAAATTTCTTAATGATTATACTAAAATACTACATTATTGCAACCTTTACCATTAAATCAAACCAGTAAAAGAGGAAAATCGATAAGATAATACATTAGAAAATACAAATTACACACATTTACATACACACGCACACACACACTCATACACACCTGCGCGCGTGCGTGCTCACGTACACACACACACACACACACACACACACACACACTTAAATCTTCTTCTTCAAGTGTCCGGTCTGGTTCTGCAGACATCGACGATCATGGCTCTCCATTCTTCCCTGTTCTCGGTCCCTCTCATGAGTTCATTGTTGGTGCCCTCTTTATTCGTTGCGAATTTGTTTAAGCTGTCTGTGAATTTTGTGCGTTGTCTTCTTCTGCTCTTGTTTCCACAGATTTTGCCACTCCATAACAGTTTCTCTAGTCCGTCAGCCCTGATTATATGGCCGAAAAATTTGAGCTGTCTTTCTCTGATGGTGTTGAGAAGGAATCTCTTGTACCCAGCCATTTCCATTACTTCTGCATTTGTTTTTCTTTTTGTCCATGAGACTTTCATGATTCTCCGGATGAACCACATTTCCACTGCTTCTAGTCGCTGTTCTGTGTCCTTGGCTAGGGTCCAGCACTCACATCCGTACAGAAGAATGGACCATACTTAGGCTCTCAAAACATGGATCTTTGTCTTGAGGCTTATCTTACTGTTGGTAAAATGCATTTCATGTTGTTAAAAGTTGCCTTAGATTGACCGATTCTCTTCTTGATTTCTGTGTCACACTTGCCGTCCGGAGTGATAGTACAACCAAGGTATTTAAAGGTGTTTACTTGTCTGATTCTCTCTCCTTTACAGGCTATGTTGTATTGTGGTATAACAGCTTTTTTTCGAGATCACCATGCATTCTGTCTTCTTTGCATTGAGCTGTAATCCTTTCTTTTCGCTTTCGTCTGTTACTGTTGTTAAAATCTTTTGCAGTTTTTCTTCAGAGTCGGCGATAAGGACTGTGTCATCTGCATATCTCAGGTTGTTGATGTTGTGGCCACCTACACTAATTCCCTCGTGATTCTCAATATTTCGTAAAATTATTTCACTATATACATTAAATAAATCAGGCGAGAACACGCAGCCCTGCCTCACACCCCTGCAGATTGGTCTATATTGACTGATGTCATTGTCGACTCTAATGGCTGCCTCCTGTTCCCAATATTATAT
>CM054165.1:35201454-35216454 GCA_028751875.1 Rapana venosa
TGGGGATGTACTGTGGGCAAGGCATCTCCACTATAATCAAATTCCTGCCCAGTTTCCGAAACAGCAGCTGCCTCCTCTGCTGTTTTGGGGGTCATCGTCGAACACGACGGACACACATACTTCTTTCTCCTTTAAGTACACGAAGTCTCAGATTGTCCCCCTTCTTAAAGACTAAAAAAAATTTTTGAAGACAAATCACCACAGAATCAAAGCTACACATTTCTCTCTCTGTTTTTTTTTTATTTGGCAAAGACACATCCATCCATCCCTCTCTGAGTTCTTCAAAGGCAAGAGGACATCCCCAAGCACTAGTTTTTAGAAACAGTAAACCCATCTCAGACTTCTAAGACAACAACAACTCTGTCAGATACTGCTTTTTCTTCGAAGACAGTCAACTTGTCTCGCTTTTTTGTTTTCAGATTAAGCGTCTAATTTTATTAAAGAAGGAAGGGTGGCAGGGTGGTTAAGACGTTCGCCTGTCTAACAAGTAAACAGTGTGGTTCTGGGTTCCATTCCCAACCGCGCTCTTTCTTCCCAGTTTGACGGGAAAAAATCGAACGGAATGTCAAAATCCTTCGGATGTGACTATAAACCAAGGCTTCATGGCGGGGACGGGATAGCTCAGTGGTGGGAGCACTCGCTTTCCCCCAGCCAAGTTAAGCAGCGTCGAGCGTGGTTACCGCTTGGATGGGTGACGTTTTGCACGCCTTGGCTTCAGTACAGTCCCCCAGTTCACTGTAAATGGGTACCTGCCCTCTTTAGGGTCAGGGAAGGTAAAGCAGCGAGGGAGAGGAGATGGGCGCCGCCCTCAATATGCTGGCCCTAGAGAAGTGAGGTCTCGGACGCCTCGCTCCCCTACGACTTTATAGGTTATGGGACACCTTTACCTCTTACCATGTGCGAACGCACGCAGAACGCCTTGCGCACACGTCAAAAATCCGTTCCGCCTTTCGGAAAAGAAGGCTATTGTGTGCCGGAAGGAACGGGTGACAGGAAAAAAAAAAACCCAGCATGCATACAGGTGTCATGCTTATGCACCATCTCCGAAGTTGGAAGCGGCTACCTACACGGTGAGGAAAACTGTCGCATACGCAAAATTCTCACCATTGGTGAACCTCAGAGCTCTAGCCGAGGAACGAAAACAATTCCACCAGCACTTGTAAATTTCCAAACAGAAGATGACTTATATTAAAGACAACAAGCTAGCCACATTTCTTTCTTTGTTGCAGGATATTTTTTTTAAATCAGCCCAAAATTTACTTGACCAAAGGACAGCACTGTTAATCAACCGATATTTTTTGTTTATTCGGGGAAAATAAACCAACTAAACTTGTCTTTATCTGACTACACAATCCCCCCGTGGGGATGCCGGGGTTCTCTTTCAGTATAATCTCCACCTTCTGGAAATTCTGTGCAAGAAATTTCCACTTTTCTTTCTCTCTTTGTTTCTGTCTTTCTCCTGACCTTTCTTCATCTCTCTTGGCTTATTTTCTGCCTCCCCCCCCCCCCAGCCGTCCATTCTCCTGCCTTTTTTTCTAGCAAATCTTTCAAAAGATGTTCTGTTTTCATTCTATGACGTTTTGCCTGTGTTCTTTTGTTCTGGCAGCCAGGTAGTGATGTTTAAACACTGGGATGGGCACAGGATGTCCATTCTGCAGAGCTTTTTGCCCATGTGGCATGTTTTTATGTATTTTTTTGTACTTTAAACTGTTTGTTATATTTTTAATGTTTTTTTTAATCTGGAGATCATAAATTAAGCGGAATGGCTGGCGTCCTCAGCACAGCCTGGTTTATCAGCCTTAAGGAATGAAATGATTTAGGTATTGTGTCGTTTAATGGTGGTGTTTTGTTTTTTTAGAAGGACAGTGTTAGATATTTGAAGGTTTTAGGAGATGTTGGTTTTGAATTTGAAGTGAAAGTTACTGGAAGCCACTGAAACTGATTGAGGTGACAGACAGCCCTGATATGGCTTTCGTGGTTGGTAGGGCTGTAAACAATACGGAATGAATGAATGACCATTCAGAAAGATCAGACAGTCTTTATTTAAGGACAGTCTCTATTTAAAGACAATAAAAAGCCAAAATGAATACGGTAGACTAAATACTGCAGGCAATAAAGATGGAAGACAATTTTGAAGAGGATAGGTGGTTTTTTAAAAGAAGAAGAAGAAAAAGGCAGAAGAGAGAGAGAAAGAAGAACAAGAACAAGAAACAGAAGAACAAGAAGAAAGACAAAAAAGAGAAAGAAAAAAAGAAAGAAAGAAAGAAAGAAGAGACAGAAGAAAGAAAGAAAGACAGACAGACAGAACAGAAAAGACAGACAGAAAGAAGAAAGACAGAAAAAGAGACAGAAAGAAACAAATAAAGCAAAAAACAGAACAAAGAACAGAAAGAAAACGAAAACAAAGAAAGAAAAGAAAAAAGAAAAAAGAACAAATATAAAGGCAAAGGACAGACAGACAGAAAAACGAAAAAACATTAAACATAAGACAGGCAGACAGATAACGAGAGACAACCAGAAGACAGACAGACAAAAGACAGATACAGTGAGAGGGGATGAAATGGAAAAACAGAAACTTACAGACAAAGAAAATAATTAGACAGGCACAGAGAGAGGAGAGAGAGAGGAGAGGAGAAGAGGAGAGAGGAGAGAGAGAGAGATTATTATTTTATTTCGAGGATAATGGAATAAGCACTCATGTGCTTTTATTCATCTAGTCCCCGTATGTATGCAGTTTTTGCAAATTTTGTCATCCGTTCCGACCAGCACACAATGGCCCACTCTTCCGAAAAGCGGAACGGGTTTTAACATGTGCGCAAGATGTTCTGCGTGCGTTCGCACAGGGGACCTCGGTTTATAGTCTCATTCCAAAAGAGAGAGCAGGAGAGAGAGAGAGAGAGAGAGAGGAGAGAGAGAGAGAGAGAGAGAGAGAGAGGAAGAGAGAGAGAGAGAGAGAGAGAGAGAGAGAGAGAGGAGAGAAAAGGGAAAAAGAAAGAACAGGACAAAATAAGCCAGCACTTGCTTTTTATTTTAAATCCTCTCTTTTTTTCTCCACGAAACAAAAAATTCCAGCATATAACACAAACAAAATCACAACAACAACAAAACATAAACAATGTCTACTCACCTTTTGTTGAAAACCGTTGCTCTTGTTTTGCTTTGAATCAGAATCAATGATCAAAGAGGAACTAGTAAAGAAACAACAACAACATTTTTAACTTTTTTTATTTGTTTGTTTACCAATTATCAGCAACTTTTGTCCAACAAAAAAAAAAGAGTTTTCAATCAAAACCGTTTTTGGATTCTTTCACAGACGTAAGTTTTTTTTTAAAATTTAAAACCTCTATGCCTTAGTTTTCAAGCCACCGTTACTATCCATCATTCTCAAAATGTAAAACCTTCTACAGAGAAACCATAATACAGGGCAGGGCCACCACCTAGATAGGAACCCGCCAGCGTCCTAACTTAAACTCAGCATCTTTGTCCTCCGGGCTGCAAATGTTGGCTGGGGTTGCCTGGTTTATAAAAAGGACCAGACTTCGCCAGGACTCTGGAATATAAGTCAGAAGGAAATCCAGCTGCCCACGTACGCACGCGAGCGCGCGCGCGCGCGCGCGCCGCGAGCGAGCGAGCGACAACCCTGCAATCCCTTGTTGCTGCTGTTGCTGCTGCTGCTGCTGCTGCTACTGCTGCTGCTGTGAGCGACACTGTGTTCGTCCCGCCCACTCCCCCCCACCCCCACCCCACACACACACACCCTCCTAAAGAAGGGGCAAGTGATGGGTTTGGTTGGTGATGTTTTTTGCTTTTCTTTCTTTTCTTTTTTTTCGGTTTTTTGTGTTTTTTTGTTGTGCTAAGCCTTCCTGCTTGTTGGTGACGCGCACGCGTCACGCGCGCTTCCACATCTGATTGGTCGAGACGGCTGCGGCCATGCCGCCATCTTTTGATGACGTCGTGACGACTTTGGGAGTTGGAGTTGAGTGTGGTGTGGTGTGGTGTGGTGTGGTGGATGGTGGGGTGTGAAGGTGGTGTGGTGGTGGTGGTGGTAGTGGGGATAGGTGGTAGTAGTGGTGGTGGTGGTGCGGTGGTGGTGGTGGAGTGGGTTGTCGATATTGAAGAAGGGGGCTGATGGTTGAGGTGATGAGGAGGGTGTTTGGTTTGGTTTGGGTTGGTTGGGTTGGGTTGGGATGGGGTAGGGGGTAGTTTTTTTGTTTGTCTGTTTTGTTTGTTTGTTTGTGTATTTGTTTGGATGGCTTTTTTTCCTTTTGATGCTACAAGATACAGCAGGTTACAGAACAGGAATGCAAGTGCCTTAATTTTTTATTTAAAGCTGTTTTGTTTCAGTTGTGTTGGCTTGTTGGGGTTTTTCCTCTGTCTGTCTGTCTGTCTGTTTGTTTGTCTGTCTGTCTGTCTGTCTGTCGGTCGATCGCTCTCTCTCGCGCTCTCTCTCTCTCTCTCTCTCTCTCTCTCTCTCTCTCTCTCTCTCTCTCTCTCTCTCTCTCTCACGCTCTCCCTCTCTCTCTCTCATTATTCATAGATAGATAGATAGATAGATAGATAGATAGATAGATAGATAGATAGATAGATAGATAGATAGATAGATAGATAGATAGATAGACAGACAGACAGGTAGGTAGTAGTAGTATGGTAGATAGATGATAGATAGTAGAAGACAGCAGACAGACAGACAGACAGATAGGTAGATAGATAGATAGATAAGACAGACAGACGGATAGAGTAGATAGATAGATAGATAGATAGGTAGATAGGTAGATAGATAGGTAGATAGATACATAGATACATAGATAGATAGATAGATAGATAGATAGATAGATAGATAGATAGATAGATAGATAGATATAGATAGATGTCACTCGCTCTCTCTCTCCCTCTCTCTCTCTCTCTGTCTCTCTCTCTCTCTCTCTCTCTCTCTCACTCTCTCTCTGCAATTCTCTATGTCTCCATGTCTGTTTGTCTGTCTCTGTGTCTGTCTGTTTGTCCGTTTCTGTCTGTGTCTGTCTGTCTCTCTGTCTCTCTCTCTCTTTCTATTTCTCTTTCTCTTTCCTTCTCTCTCTCTTTCTCTCTGTAATTCTCTTTAATTATCGGTCTGTGTTTCTCTGTGTCTGTTTGTCTGTCTGTCTCTCTGTCTGTCTGTCTCTCTCTCTGTCTCTATCTCTTTGTTTATTTATTTCTCTTAAGGTCACTGAGATCACAAGCCCGTTAGCTAAGGGTACACGAATGCCTAAAGTTCTCTCTTTTGTCCTGTTTAAGGCTCATAGTCAATATGATACACAGGAGACACTACCTGAGTGTCCTCTTTGGCAAACACATCTTCGGTCTGCCAACAATGCCACTAGCCATAAGAATTGGCTGAGAAAGAAAGAGAAAAAGAGAGGGAGGGAGGGAGGGAGGGAGGGAGAGAGGAGAGAGAGAGAGAGAGAGAGAGAGAGAGAGAGAGAGAGAGAGAGAGAGAGAGAGAGAGAGAGAGAGAAAGAACTCTGAACTCTGAACTTTACTCTGAAATGGTTTAATGTAGATCGGCCTTGGGCCACAATACACTCTGAGGGGAAAAACCTTGAAGATGAAAAATGGAGGATGAAAAAAAATCTCATAAGATTTGGTAAGACTTTGGCAAAAATACCTTGGCGTACACTCAAAACTGTACTGAGAGAGAGAGAGAGAGAGAGAGAGAGAGAGAGAGAGAGAGAGAGAGAGAGAGAGAGAGAGAGAGAGAGAGAGAGAGAGAGAACTTGAAAGGGGACGATTATGAGCAAGATGTAATATTGAACATTTTTTATTATCATCTTACGCTGATGACAAGACACTAGGGTGTGTTCACAGTCAATACAGAAACGACCAAAACTCTGCAGGGTACTTATGTCCAATAACTGTGATGATTTGGGAATTTTGAAAAAAAAATTGATGTAGCTAAGACCAAAGTTGTTGAGCTTGTTGTTTTTTTCTTTTAAGATATTTTTTCCAAAACTATCCAAAAATTTCATTACAGAGGGGATAAAAGCTTTAAAACTGTTTGGATTTCAATTTTTAGCGATTTGGTTTTGTTGGGAGTTTTAACTTACAGCAGTATATTTTGTGGAGCACAAAACAATTCTACAATAAAAGTTTCAAAAGCTACGTTAAGTATTCTAAAGGACAGACATGTAGACAAACAAACAGACAGACAGACAGACAGAAAGACATACAAACAGACAAATAGACAGACATAAAGACAAGCAGACAGACAAACAAACAGACAGACAAACAGACAGACAGACAGACAGACAGACAGTCTTTTCTCTTCTCATCTGTCCTCTTCTTTCGTCCTCTCTCTACTCTTCTCTTCTCAGCTCTGTTCTACTCTTTTCTGCTCTTGTAATCTCTTTTTTCTTTTCCTCTATTCTCTTCTCTTCTCTTTTCATCTCTTTTCTTTTCATCTTTTCTCATCTCTTTTCTTTCTTCTCTTTTCTTTTCATCTCTTCTCATCTCTTTTCTTTCTTCTCCACTCATCTCTTCTCATCTCTTCTTATCTCTCCTCATCTTTTTCTTCTCTTTTCTTCTCTTCTATTCTCATCTCTTCTGATCTCCTCTCATCTCTTTTCTTCTCATCTCTTTTAATCTCTTCTTTTCTCTCTCTCTCTCTCTTCTCTTCTCTCTCTCTACCTCTTCCCTTTCATCTTTTTTAATCTCTTCTCTTCTCATCTCTTCTCTTCTTACCTGTTCTCTTCTCATATCTTCTCATCTCTTTTCTTTTCTTTTCATCTCTTTTAATCTCATATCATCTCTTTTCTTTTCATCTCTTTTAATCTCATATCATCTCTTTTCTTCTCATCTCTTCTCATCTCTTTATTCTCTCTCTCTATCTCTTTATTCTCTTCTCATCTCTTCTCTTCTTTTTTCATCTCTTCTCCTCTCCTCTTGCCTAGATTATGTTATATATGTATTTTTAATGTTTGCATTTTTTTTTAATATAAAATGATTGCATCTATGTCATTATCATTGTGGTTGCCATGTCTAGCAACCCGCTATGACTGACTGATAAGGCTTCTAAGTTACAACTCTGATTTGACATCCCAAATTTTTTTTTAAATTAAACAAGCATATAGCCACAGAACTGGGTTAATACATGTTACAAGATCAAGTTAAGTCTAGAGTGGGGTTGGGGTTGTTGTTGTGGTTTTTTTATGGAGAGGTGGGGGGGGGGGGCGTCATTCCAGCTTGTCAATGATACTTTTTTTCGACGTCGTCGAACTCTCAAACAATTAATATAATATGTATTTCTGTAATATGAGAAAATGTGTGAGATTTAACGCTAAAGTATGGAACATTATTTGCGTGGATTTGTAGATAACATCGTCTACTTAAATTTTTTAACTTTCGGGTTTAAATGACTAGTCTAGCAGGATAGATCGTTCATTTGCATTAGTCTCGTTGTTCTTACAGGCTTTGTGGAGTTTGTTTCTGTTCTCTACGTAAAATGGTAGGCTTTTAAAACGACTAGGTTTACGTTACGTTCAGTGTTTGCTAATGGGCTTCGTGTAGTTATCAATGGATTTGATTTCAGTTCGATTTTTTTGTCAAACTGGTTGAAGAAAGTGCGAGGCTGGATCGAACGCTGAACCTCACTGGTTTCTTGTTGCATTGGAAACTGATTTACCATGCTTGCACCTTTTCCACCTTTGTATATAGCGGAAAATGGCTTGCCTGTTAAGCGTTACAAGTGCGTCCAGGCATCCTACTTCTGGTGTTTTGTATATAGTTCAGGCTTTTATTAATTCACGTAACTTTTGTTTATACATGGCTGTCTAAGAAAATTGAAGCAGTCAGTGGGGTTTTTTCTCTACAGTTTTGAAAGGAGTTTGGTTTCAGTGGCTTTTGTATTATGTTTCAGTGGCTTTCGTATTAATGTGTCAGTGGGCTTTTGGTTAATGTTTCAGTGGCTTTTGGGTTAATGTTTCAGTGGCTTTTGGGTTAATGTTTCAGTGGCTTTTGTGTTAATGTTTCAGTGGCTTTTTGGTTAATGTTTCAGTGGCTTTTGTATTGATGTTTTGGTGGCTTTTTGTATTAATGTTTCGGCGGCTTGTGTATTGATGTTTCAGTGGCTTTTGTATTGATGTTTGAAGCGCTTTGATTTGTTTACTTTACAAGATTCAGCGCCATATAAATCCCATACATTATTATTATTATTATGTTTCAGTGGCTTTTGTATTGATGTTTCAGTGGCTTTTGTATTGATGTTTCAGTGGCTTTTGTATTGATGTTTCAGTGGCTTTTGTATTGATGTTGCAGTGGCTTTTGTATGATGTTTCAGTGGCTTTTGTATTAATGTTTCAGTGGCTTTTGTATGATGTTTCGGTGGCTTTTGTATTGATGTTTCAGTGGCTTTTGTATGATGTTTCGGTGGCTTTTGTATTAGTGTTTCAGTGGCTTTTGTATGATGTTTCAGTGGCTTTTGTATTAATGTTTCAGTGGCTTTTGTATGATGTTTCGGTGGCTTTTGTATTAATGTTTCAGTGGCTTTTGTATTGATGTTTCGGTGGCTTTTGTATTGATGTTTCAGTGGCTTTTGTATTGATGTTTCAGTGGCTTTTGTATTGATGTTTCAGTAGCCTTTGTATTACCGTTTCAGTGGCTGTTGTATTGATGTTTCAGTGGCTTTTGTATTAATGTTTCAGTGGCTTTTAGGTTAATGTTTCAGTGGCTTTTAGGTTAATGTTTCAGAGGCTTGTGTATTAACGTTTCAGCGGCTTTTTTGTTAATGTGTCAGTGGCTTTTGTATTACCGTTTCATTGGCTATTGTATCAACGTTTCGGGGGCTTTTAGATGAATGTTTCAGTGGCCCTTGGATTAACGTTTTAGTGACTTTTGAAGTAATGTTTCAATGGCTTTTGTGTTAATGTTTCAGTGGCTTTTGGATCAACGTTTCATTGGCTTTTTGATTAATGTTTCCGTGGTTGTTTGTTTTTTTAAATTAATGTTTCAGTGACTTTTAGATCAACGTTTCAGTGGCTTTTGTATTAATGTTTCAGTGGCTTTTGTATTAAAATTTCAGTGGCTTTTGGAGTAATGTTTCAGTGGCTTTTGGAGTAATGTTTCAGTGGCTTTTGGAGTAATGTTTCAGTGGCTTTTGGAGTAATGTTTCAGTGGCTTTTGGAGTAATGTTTCAGTGGCTTTTGGAGTAATGTTTCAGTGGCTTTTGGAGTAATGTTTCGGTGGCTTTTGGAGCAATGTCTCAGTGGCTTTTGGATAAACGTTTCAGTGGCTTTTGAATTGCCGTTTCAGTGGCTTTTGGATCAATATTTTATTGTTATTTGTTTGGGTGTTTTTTAATTAATGTTTCAGTGGCTTTTGATTCAACATTTCAGTGGCTTTTGGATTTATGTGTTTCAGTGACTTTTGTATTCATGTTTCGGTGGCTTTTGGATGAATATTTCGGTGGCTTTTGGATTAATGTTTCAGTGGCTTTGGGATTCATGCTTCAGTGGTTTCTGGATTAATATTTCGGTGGCTTTTGGATTAACGTTTCAGTGGCATTTGTATTCATGTTTCGGTGGCTTTTGGATTAATGTTTCTGTGGCTTTTTGGATTATTGTTTCAGCCGCTTGTGGATTAATGTTTCAGTGGCTTTTGTATTCCTGTTTCAGTGGCTTGTGGATTAATGTTTCAGTGGCTTTTGGATTAATCAACTTCCTCACAATGATTCACAGATGTGGCCTGAAAATATAAGGTAATTCATTGTCTTAATCATCAGTACATACAATGTTGGTCAACTGAAAATGAATACAATTGTACTTCTTCTTTTTCTTAATCTTCTATTTCTTCTTCTTCTTCTTCTCTTTCTTAATTCTTCTTCCTCTTTTTCTTCTTCGCAATTCTCCTTCTACTTCGCAATTCTTCTTCGCATTCTTCTTCTTCGCATTCTTCTTCTTCAAATTTCTTCTTCTTCGTCGCAATTCTTCTACCTCTTCTTCTTCGCAATTCTTCCTCTTCTTCTTCACAATTATATCTCTTCTTCGCAATTCTTCTTCTTCCTCTTTGCAATTCTTCTAATTCGAAATTATTATTCTTCGCAATTCTTCCTCTTCTTCTTCGCAATTCTTCTTCGTTTTCTTCTTCGCAATTCTTCTTTTTCCTCTTTGCATTCTTCTTTGCCTTATTCTTCTTCGCAATTCTTCTTTTTCCTCTTAATTCCTCCTCCTCCTCCTCCTCCTCCTCCTCCTCCTCCTCTTCCTCCTCCTCCTCCTCTTCCTCCTCATCCTCTTCTATTTTTGCCTGTTACGTGAGCAAAAATGAGTTGAGTTGCGCTGCCGTTAAGCGCCTGACAAATCAGGACGCGAAACTATTGCATAAAAATGGTCAACTTTATATTAAGGATAAAATAGATCTACCTTTGACAACTACTTCTTGACTCTGCCAAACCATTTGTTTGTAAAGCTAACAGTGCTGACACACAAACGGGACGGGATAGCCTAGTGGTTAGAACATTACGCTCGCAATCTGACGACCCGGGTTCCATTCCCGTTCAAGGGGGATTTTTCCCCTGGAGTTAACATCAGTGCAGACTCCACTCTCCCCAAAAGTCTTTCGGATGAGACTATAAACAGAGGCCCCGTGTGCGTACGCACGCAGAACATCTTGCGTACACGTTAAATCCTGTTCCGCTTTTCGGAAGAGTGTGTGCTGGTAGGAACAGATGACAGAATTTACAAAATACGCATACACACAGGGACTGGATGTTAAAAAAAACCATAAGTGCTTATTGCATAATCCTCGATGTAAAAGGTTTTTTTAACACTTTAACAGAAAAAAATGTTGAGCATTCTTGTGAAGAAGATATTATATTCAAAGTGTGACATTTCAGAACATGCTCAATTACTGTTCTTACTTTTTTTCAAAGTAAAGACACAGATATTTGCCAAAATGTTCATTGGAAAAGTGAAATTGTTTCAGATGTAATTCTGATTTGTACTTCAAAAAAGAAAAATTATGTAACGACTGATGTAGTCCACTTTCTCATGATGATATCAAAAGTGTTTTGTATTTGTTCAACATGAGCTTGTTAAGAATGTTTCTCTTTAATACTTACTTTTTGTTTTCGTGTGTGTATTTGTGTGTGTGTGTGTGTGTGTGTGTGTGTGTGTGTGTGTGTGTTGCTGAAATGTTAATTCCTGTTAATACTCTTAACTACATTGCTTTATGTAAACAGTTCTATGGTTGTTGTTGAATTGTTTCCAAAAGGTCAGAACCAGATTGAATTTGATGTTTTGAGTTAGTTACGTGGAATATGTAACACTTTTATATACTTTTAGTTTTGTGGGGGGAGGGGGGGGGGTGTAGATAGACTTTGCCTGTCTTGCCTTGCCTCTCCTCTTCTCTTCTCTTTCTCTTCTCTCCTCTTCTTTCTCTTCTCTTCTCTTCTCTCCTCTTCTCTCCTCTCTTCTCTTCTCTCCTCTCCTCTCCTCTCCTCTTCTCTCCTCTCCTCCTCTCTTCTCTCCCCTTCTCTCCTCTCCTCTTCTCTTCTCTTCTCTACTCTTCTCTCTCTTCTCTTCTCTCCTCTCTCTTCTCTCTTCTCTTCTCTTCTCTCCTCTTCTCTCCTCTCTTCTCTTCTCTCCTCTCCTCTCCTCTCCTCTTCTCTCCTCTCCTCCTCTCTTCTCTCCTCTTCTCTCCTCTCCTCTTCTCTCCTCTTCTCTTCTCTTCTCTTCTCTCCTCTTCTCTCTCTCCTCTCCTCTTCTCTCCTTCCTCTTCTCTCCTCTTCTCTCCTCTCCTCTCCTCTTCTCTTCTCTACTCTTCTCTTCTCTCCTCTTCCCTTCTTCTCTATCCTCTTCTCTCTCTTCTCTCCTCTTCTCTCCTCTCCTCTTCCTTCTCTCTCTTCTCTTCTCTCCTCTCCTCTCCTTCTCCTCTCCTCTTCTCTCCTCTCCTCTCCTTTGCTTTCTCCTCCCCTCCTCTGCTCTTCTCTTCTCTCCTCTCCTCTTCTCTTCCCTTCTCTTTCTCCTCTTCTCTTCCTTTCTCTCCTCTCCTCTCCTCTTCTCTTCTTCTCTCTTCTTTGCTCTACTCTCCTCTTCTCTCCTCTCCTCTCCTTCTCCTCTCCTCTTCTCTCCTCTCCTCTCCTTTGCTTCCTCTCCCTCCTCTGCTCTTCTCTCCTCTCCTCTCTCTTCTCTTTCTCTTTTTTCACTTCTCTTTAGTCTTCTTCTCTTCTCTCCTCTCCTCTCCTCTTCTCTCCTCTCCTCTTCTCTCCTCTTCTCTTCTCTGCTCTTCTCATCTCTTCTCTCTCTTCTCTTCTCCGCTCTCCTCTCTTCTCTCCTCTTCTCATCTGTCCTTTCCTCTTCTCTCCTCTTCTCTTCTCTCCTCTTCTCATTTCTTCTCTCCTCTTCTCTTCTCCGCTCTTCTCTTCTCTGCTCTCCTCTTCTCTTCTCTCCTCTCCTCTTCTATCCTCTTCTCTCCTCTTCTCTCCTCTCCTCTTCTCTCCTCTCCTCTTCTATCCTCTTCTCTCCTCTTCTCTTCTCTCCTCTTCTCCTCTTCTCTCCTCTTCTCTTCTCTCCTCAGCTCTCATCTCCTCTTCTCTCCTTTGCTCTCCCCTACTCTTCCCCGTCTCCTCTTCTCTTCTCTCCTCTTCTCTTCTTTTCTCTCCTCTCCTCTCCTCCTCTCTTCTCTCCTCTTCTCTGCTCTTCTCATGTCTCCTCTCCTCTTCTCTGCTCTTCTCATCTCTTCTCTCCTCTTCTCTTCTCTCTTCTCGCCTTGTCTAATCTGTGTCACCAGTTTAAAGCCATTATTACGGAGCTCCACAACTGAGTATAAGTATTCAGAATCTATCTATAACGCTGTAATGTCGGTTAGAGGATACGGCGCTGGCTCTCTATCTTCGCTGCTGAGTGTTTCTATTTATTTTACTTTTCATTTTATTGTATACCACTCTAAGTCACGGCAGATTTCTCTGCGCGAAATTCGGGCTGCTCTCCCTCCCAGGGAGAGAGCGCGTCGCCACAAGAGCAGCGCCACCTATTTTTTTCCTGTCTGCAACTGTGTTTGTTTCCCTATCAGAGTAGCCTTTTTTTCTACAGAATTTTGCCAGGGACAACTCTCTCGTTGCCGTGGGTTCTTTTACGCGCGCTAAATTAATTGTGTGTAACACACGGGACCTCGGTTTATCGTCTTCTCCGAAAGACTAGCACCCAGACCACCACTCATGGTCTAACGGTAAGGGGGGGGGGGAAGTTTTGGGTCCAAACGGGATTCGAACCACCGCACACTTCCGACCCGGACTTTTCGCTTTCTAAGCAGGCGCGTTACCTCTAGACCACCGATCCATCAGGAGGTGTACTCTCCAAAAAGCAGAAGAGAGGGCGAGTACTGATTCCCAGAGGCTGTTCAGAATTGCTGGACAGTGGAGCTCCCGAAGCAGATTTCTCCTTCGGCAATCAACGCTCAGACAGCAACTATTGTCTGCCATAATTATGTGCGAACATGCCGCCGTTAAGCGCCTGACAAGTCAGGCCCTGCGCATCCGACTTCAGCGTGTGGGAGAGAAGTGTTATCTTTGAAGTCTTTTTTGTTGTTGTTGTTTTTTTTTGGGGGGGTGGTGGAGGTGGGGGGGAAGGGTGGCAGGAGAATGGACCAAGAAGGCAGAAAATAGACAAGAAGAAGGTGGTGGTGACAGGGAAAAAAAGAGGAACAAGACAGAAACAAAGAGAGGGATAGAAAAGAGGGGAATTCCTCGCACCGAATTTCCAGAAGGTGGGGATGCTATTTATACTGAGAGGTCGCCCGGAATCCCCACGGGTGAGTGGGAGGGGGGGGGGGAGGAGGCACAGTTTTTAAACAGAGAGTGAGAGAGAGAGAGAGAGAGAGAGAGAGAGAGAGAGAGAGAGATGAGAGAGAGAGAGAGAGAGAGAGAGGAGAGAGAGAATGGCAATGACGATGACGATGATGAAGGTTTATTATGATAAGCAAGATGCCCCTCTAAAACAGGGGGACAGTGAGAGGTGGGGGGGGGGGGGGGTGCTGGGCACAAAACATAATATCTCATACCGAAAACATAACTAATTTCAGCCCACATAGTCATTTCATTTTATTTATTCTTTTCTATCGAGAATAATGGAATAAGCACTCATGTGCTTTTTTACATCCAGTCCCCGTGTGTATGCGGTTTTGGAAATTTTGTCATCCGTTCCAAACCGGCACACAATGGCCTGCTCTTACGAAAAGCGGAACAGGATTTAACGTGTGCGCAAGGTGTTCTGCGTGCGTTCGCACACGGGGCCTCGGTTTATATTCTCATCCGAAGGACTCATCATGTCAGAGAGACAAACAGACAGACAGACAGACAGACAAACAGACAGAGACAGACAGACACAGACAGACAGAGACAGAAAGAGGCGAGGAGATTTCAAAAAAAACTTTACGTCTACAGGCAACTTTTCTAGAACTTGGACTCTGATAAAATTTCGCGTAGACCTTGAAGTCTTCAGTATCGTATCCCTCTGTGTCTCTTCATAGACTGTTCATCTTCCTAGCTGTAGTGCAGCCGACCTGAGAGAGGCTGTTTTTGTTTTAGCAGCTTTCGACTTTGTGTGTTACATTTTGTTGTGCTGGTTTTTGTTGTTGTTGTCTGTTGTTGTTGGGGGTTTTTTGGGGGGATAACGTTTCTAAACTAACCAATTTTTTTAAGTGTTCTCATATTTTCTGGTATGGAAGTAACTTTGTGGCCGTAGTGTTAGGTTTTAACCCCTTGTAGCTTGTGTGTGTTCGGTTGCAATTGTGTCCTGGTGTGAGGTATTGTAGTGTATTGTATTGTATTGTGTTGTATTGTATTGCACTGTATTGTATTGTATTGCACTGTTTTATTTTATTTTTATTTTATTCTTTTATATCGAGGATAATGGAATAAGCACTTATGTGATTTTTTACATCCAGTCCCCGTGTGTATGCGGTTTTGGAAATTTTGTCATCCGTTCCAAACCGGCACTCAATGGTCTACTCTTACGAAAAGCGGAACAGGATTTAACG
>CM054165.1:35223954-35233954 GCA_028751875.1 Rapana venosa
GGGTTTTTTCCCCTTGTTTTTATTGTGAGACTGTATAAGTATTGGGTTATTATTATTAAGATGTATCCCTAACTGGCGGGGACTGGATGTAAAAAAGCACATGTGTGCTTATTCATTATCCTCGAAATAAAAGAATTTGTCATTGTCTCTCACTCTCTCTCTCTCTCTCGATGTTAGGCAGAATTACATCCCTGTTAAATATAGTAGACAGCCTAATTTATTTAGACTCTGTTTACTCCTGGCATCAAGTCATCCTGAGGTTATCCACAGCCTCACTTTATATTTGTGTAAAGCTTTCAGAATAAGAGAGATATTGTTATCCTAAATCATATTTTGTAGCTGACTTTTTGTTATACAGTATCATGTTGTCGTTACTATTGCTTTTACCCCCCACCAAAGTACTAAGCAGTTCGGCAATCCCCTTCATGTATGGGCCAATGGTCTTTTTCTGAATAAATTATTCGAGTTCGAGTTCGAGTTCTCTCTCTCTCTCTCTCTCTCCTCTCTCTCTCTCTACTTCTCTCTCTCTCTTCTCTCTCTCTCTCTCTCTCTCTCTCTCTCTCTATTGCTTTTCATGTCACTCTAGCACATCTTCATATTTCTTTAATCCTTTGTTTCATATATTCTTATAAATGCCCACAGCTTATGAGTTTACATGAATAAAAGCGGTAAATTCTTATTCTTCTCCTTCTCCTCCTCCTCCTCCTCCTCCTTCTTCTTCTTTGTTGAATGCTCAGAAAGCAACTATCCTTGTCTGCTATATGAGCAAAAATGCGTTGGTCTGCCGTTAAGCCCCTGACAAGTTAGGCCCGTTGCATCTGATTTCGGCATGGGAGAGAATTGTTATTTTTAAGTCTTTCGGGGGGGGGGGGGGGGGTAAAAGCCAGGATAATAGACCAAGAAGGCAGAAAATAGGCAAGAAGGAGGAGGTGACAGGAAGAAAAGGAACAAGGCAGAAACAAAGAGAGGGATAGAAAAGAGGGAATCCCTGGCACAGCATTTTCACAAGGTGGGGATGCTATTTATACCGGTACCCGTCCCTACCCGCACGCATTGGCCTACTCTTGCGAAAGGTGGAAAAGGTTTTAAACGTGTGCGCAAGATGCTCTGCGTGTGATAACACACTGGACCTCGGTTTATAGTCTCATCCGAAGGACTTTCAGGGGAGTGGAGTCAGTACTGATGTTATCTCCAGAGGGAAAAAATCTCCTCAAAGTTTCAGTGGTGGCTCGAACCCGGGCTGTCAGATCGCAAGCTTAACGCTCTAACCACCAGGCTACCCTGTCCCCACTGAAGATTTTGCAACCAGCTTCCTCCACTCTTCTTGGTTCTCTCATTTTTCTGTAGTATGTCGTTCCACTCAAGGCCTGTTCACTCTCTGTCTTCCCATCTCTTCTTCGCTATGTGCAACGTAAACAGGACAAAACATTCCCGAAACTATACTAGGATTGTTTCATGTATGATGTCAGTGAGTTCGAGTTTGTCTCCCTTATGTAAGTTGAGCCCTAGTTCACAATGTGTTATTTTTAGACACAGCTGTGAATTATTTGAAGCTTTTTTGGGAATGGCGGGGCGTTGTTTTTGGTCAAACTTGCTATTTTTGTTCTGCTAAAATTCATAAATACTTTTTTTTATTTTTTTCAGTCTTTTCTTTTTTTTTACATTAAAGCACTCGGTACATACTTGCCTTGTCCTCCCCTTTACAACTAGAAATACTTCAAGGTTGTTATTTATTCATAACGTGTTGTCTGAAGAACAACAGAAATAAAAAGCCCAAAGATATTTTTGGTATGGTAAAGCAAATTTGCATGCACAACCCACTCTGTGTTCGAACTATGAAAAAACAACACACGTTGCATTAAAATTGCATGCATACAATACAAAACGGTATAATACAATTTTTCATGGTGGTTAAAAAGCGATTTGCATACATCAAAAGTTACCATTTGTGAACCTCGGGGCTTTTGCTGCAGAACAAAACAAAAAATATCACAAGTCAATACAGAACAATACAATATTGTGTATTCAATGCAATACAACATTTTTCGAAAGAATGCATTTTTTATTTATTCTTTTATTTTCTAGAATAATGGAATAAGCACTCGTGTACTTTCTTCTATATCCAGTCCATGTATGTTTGCAGTTTTACCAATTTCGTCATGTTCCTGCAGCACAATGGCCTACTCTTACAAAAAGTGGAACAGTGCACAAGATGTTCTGCATACAATACTATAGGTAGTGACAGTGACAATAACATTAAAGAGCAAAAGTTGTTGGGAGGAAAGGGGTTGCTTTGGTTTTCTTTTCGATCTCAGGCACTTGTGTTGGCTTTTTTTTATGTGCATCAGTTTAAGTGTCGTTTGGTCCACGTGTCACATGCAAAATAGAAGATGAATTTCATTTACTTGATGAATGTATTTTAAATAATGAACCCAGAAATAATTTGTTATTAAAAATCAAAACGAAAGACAAAGAACGCAAAAACTGTGTACATAAATTGAGTGACATAATCACAGTTGATATATATCAGATATCATCAGATATGTGTATGAGTGTTTTGAAAAAAGAGAAAAAGAGAAGTAGAATGCAACATGTCTTTAGTGTACATCACTTTTAGCCAAAATAGATAATAATTATAGTTGATGTTTTTTGTTGTGTCAAATAAGTCTACATGACTTAAATGGCAATAAAATATTCTGAATCTGAATCATGCATACAAATATTTGTGTACGATTGGGAAACACGGACCATAACAACAGACATTGAAAGAAAGATACAAGACAATGCAAGATGAGAGGCTCTGGCAAACTCCTTGGTAACTCATACAACAGAGATCACATCACTAACCAGGAAGCGAAAACCAGAATTTAAAACGCCATTGGACCATAGGAAGAGCACCTGACTTCAGGTTTTTTTTAAATGCAAACTGGAAGGTATGGACATGCCACAGGAACATCTGGACTGGCCAAGACTGTGTCCTACAGGGAACATAGCACAGCCACCAAGGATGAAATTCTGATGTGCAGAATGACAGCTAGCCAGTTTGCATACATATACTTACCATTATAATGACCAATATTAGCGTGGGAAACCATGAATCTGTGCCTCCCCAACTGACCTAAGCTAACCCTTCCCTGTATCTACACCCACCCCCAGCTACCTTTTCCTGCTACCCCCCCCCCCCTTTCCCATCTGTATTCCCTCCCCACCGTATTTACAACCCCCTGTACCCCCTCCCCCCTGGATTCCCTCCCAAGCTACCTACCCCCCCCCCCCCCCCCCCCCCGCCCCACCCCCACCACTTCCCTCCCAAATTACTCCTCCCCTGGATTCCCTCCCAAGCTACCCGCGCCCGCCCCCCCCCCCACTTCCCTCCCAAATTATTCCTCTCGCTGGATTCCCTCCCAAACTACCCTCCCCCCACCTTGCTTTACCTTCCCAAGCTACCCCCCACCCTCTGTACTCCCCTCCCCCCAATGTGTTCTCCCTCCTAATCTACCCCTCTTTCCCCTAGATTCCATCCCCCTGTTCTCCCAAGCTACCCCCCCCCCCCCCACAACCAAATTACCTTCCTCACCTCAACCACCCCCCCCCCCCTTCTGTTTCCCTCTTCCTTTAGGCAAGCTTCGCCTTCCCAAAATTAAAAGTGGAAAAAAAGCACATACATTTATTTATTTATTTATTTATTTTATTTATTTATTTATACCACTTTAAGTCACGAGATTTCTCTGCGTGAAATTCGGGCTGCTCTCCCCGGGGAGAGCACGTCGCCACAAGAGCAGCGCCACCCCTTTTTTTTCTTTTTTTTTTTTTTTTTGGTCTGCAACTGTATTTCTTTCCCTATCAGAGTGGCTTTTTTCTAAGAATTTTGCCAGGGACAACTCTCTTGTTGCCGTGGGTTCTTTTTCGTGCGCTGCATAATTTTCTGTAACACACGGGACCTCGGTTTATCGTCTCATCCGAAAGACTAGCGCCCAGACCACCACTCATTGTCTAATGGATGGGGGAAAAGTTTCGGGCCCAGACGGGATACGAACCCGGACTTTTCGCTTTCTAGACAGGCGCGTTACCTCTAGACCACCGATCCACCATACATGGGAAGATAGACAACACATCTCCTCCAAACTTCAGAGGATTTCCTCCAAACTTCAGAGGATTAGAAGTTAGGGGGTGATCCTCAGAAAGATCACAAATTCCTATAGCTCACAGCTAAGTTGCTGCATTTGTAGTTTTACAACCTTTTATTAAAACTAACAGTTCCAAAATGGAAAGGTGTCTTTTCCTATATTAGTTCGGAAATTGCAAAAATGCTTATTCTAAATACTCAGTTTTACCCTGTCCTCGTTTCAGACAGGTAAACAGTAGAGTCTACAATTCTACATAAAAATTACTGCTTTATTTCCATCAGATACAAACTTTTATCTGGACTTCTGAGCAATGTCAAACAATAAAAAGGAATGTAACTGTTTGTTATAGCCCATGAATGGGAGGTAATATTGCCATCACATACAATGAAGGCTTTACTTCACACATATAATGTGTCCAAAGCGCTAAATACAGTTGAGCAACGTTTATATGCAGCATAACTTAACACACAAAAAATAACTTACACCTTGAAGAGAGTTTAGGAGGATTAGGAAGTCTGCATCTTAAAATGAAGTGGAAGTTGTTACAGTTATTGAAACTAAGTGAGGTGACAGTCAAAATATGACATTCATGGTCAGTAGGGCTTTAAACAACACGAAATAATAATAATATCAATGATAATAATAATAGTATGTACATTAAATGGCGCTTTATCTTGTAAGAACATATCAAAGCGCTTGTATTCAACCTATTCTTATACATACAACCAAATCACAAATAGTTTTTACAAATTGAAATTCTTACACACCCACACACACACACACACATACACACACACACACACACACACACACACATGAAGGTTATTCACTTTGGCCGGGTGATGGGAAATTTGGCTGTTGAAGGCAGGGACAGATATGAGATGAAACAGAACGGGAGATTTTAGATTTGAAATAAGTATGTCTGGAGGCTGGATTTAAAAGTGTCATTAGAAGGCGTTCAGTGAAGAGAGAGAAGAAGGTCATTCCAGATCAATGGATCAGAAATAGAGAAAGATAAACACACACACACGCATGCACGCACGCATGCACACACGCATGAACACACACACACACACACTTTCAACACATACATTCAAACGCACGGCCATTCACACATGAACTTATTAGAGCACACGAGTACATGATATGATATTTAGACACGTTATGTTTATATTCAGATACAGAGAGAGAGAGAGAGAGAGAGAGAGAGAGAGAGAGAGAGAGAGAGAGAGAGAGATTCGGAATGTTTATTCATGTAAAGGCCATTGCCCCTAATGAAGGGATAGAGTACACAGGTAATATTAATTAAATCACTCAACATACACACACATTAACAAACTTAACTAAGTCAGCACTGATCGTAATTTGAATGCCTTATATAGGTAGATCGATACATTTCAGACAATACTTTCGTTCATAGATGACAAAAGTAAACACAGACGAAACTGGCAAGGGTATTTGTAAAATTTCAATGATATATACCGTGCTCTCAGCTTACTGAGAGTCGGGCAACACAACATGAAATGTATTTCATCCTCATTTCCAGTTTTACACAATGGACAAGTCAAATCCAATTCAGAATATGTTTTGTAGCGATTTTGGTGTGTACTAATTTCTGAAATGCCAAATCTAAACCTGGTCATAATAAATTTCAAATGTTTGTCTAGGTCCATTTTCAGATATGTTTTCCTGTCATGAACACCGCAAAAAGTTCTATAGATGCTAAACCTCTCACTGTTGTTAACGTGGAAGTCTCATTCTTGCCATCTGCTTAAGATCAATCTTTCTTTAAACTGGTATAAAAACTCTTTAACATTTTGAACACCTCCATTTTCCCATACATACCCAAAACCATTTTCATATAATCTACAACGAATATTTGATACCCAGTTTCTTTTGCCTCTTACATCCAACACTATATAGCATTTTATAAGCTTTCTTTGGTAATCTAACATCTTCCATCACTACTAATTTTAACCAATAACGAATACAGCGTATAACAGAGTTGGTATAAATAGGATATCTGTTCGTTTCACCATAAACGAAGTCATTTGGGGTTCTCCTTTCAACCCCAAGAAACTTTTTCAATGCAAACAAATGTACTTGTTCACACTGACGAGCTGCATTATCCAGGCCCCAAAGTTCTGCTCCATACAAAGCAATAGGTGCAACCTGTGAATCAAACAGTTTTAAAAACAATTCTAAGCTGCTGTTATTCAGGGATCGAAGTTTTCTCATGATGCATATGACAGCATTCTTGGCTTTACTACTAAGGTCGTTACATGCTAATGTGAAGCTAAGTCTTGTAGAAAATAATATACCTAAATATTTGTATGCATTTACCACAGGCATTTCAACACCATTGTATTTCCATGTTTCCCTTGCTGAGAGATGGCCACCTTTTCTAAATACAATTATTTTACTTTTATCTAAGTTTACCGTCAAATCCATAGAATGTGCTGCTTTTTGTAAACTATTTAGTTGCGTTTGTAAACCAATAACTGTTTCAGCTAATAAAACTATATCATCTGCTAAAAGCAAAATGAAGAGTTCAAGATAATCGTTATTAAATAAAGCCCCAAGTCTTCCATTTTTAATAACCTCAGTAGCAAAAGAGAGAGAGAGAGGAAACACAGATATACCGAGAGAGAGAGAGAGAGAGGAGAGGAGAGAGAGAGAGAGAGAGAGAGAGAGAGAGAGAGAGAGAGAGAGAGAAACACAGATATACCTATCGAGAGATATAAAGGAGTTAGAATGGGGTTTTTCCCTGTTCAATAATAAAAATGTATGGATTGTCTGAGCCTCCACCTTTCATTTTATTGTCTAGGTCATATGGCACCAGTTCGCTGCTCAAAATCCTCTTTTTTCCATCAATTCCCAAGGTTTTCTTCTTCTTCTTTGTCGTCGAACGCTCAGACAGCAACTACTGTTGTTTGTCACATGAGCGAAAATGCGACAAATCAGGCCCGGCGCATCCGACTTTGGCATGGGATAGATTGGATATTGTATAAGTCTTTCTGGAAAAAGGCAGAAGAATGGACCAAGAAGGCAGAAAATAAGACAAGAATGAGGTGACAAGAAGAAGAGGAAGAAGGCAGAAACAAAGAGAGGGATAGAAAAGAGGGAATTTCTAGCACAGAATTTCAAGAAGGTGGAGATGCTATTTATACTGACAGCCCCCCACCCTCCTCCCCACGGAGTAAATCCCAAGGTTTTAAGCTCCGCCGATCACAGAAGTCAAATTAGACATATCACCTTATAAATGTTAAGATGTCATATTAAATCCATCCCCTAAGTCTGAATGTTCCTACAACCTTAACGGTGGGTAAATGGCTGCATACAGAAAATCTCTCCATTGGTGAACCTGGGAGCTCTAGCAGAAAAAAAACCCCACGCAATTATTTACGATTACAACAAGGTTAAAGCCAGTTCTTCTGTCGTTCCTGGTATCAACGCCCCAGCCAACCATAAGGGTCAAACAAAAATGGTAACTTCGTTGTGGGAGACCCCCTTTAATGACACGTAGAAATGAGATGAAACCTGAAGGAAAAAAAACCAAAATAAAAACAAAAAACATAAAATGTGTTCCTTATAAAGACTGACATGTTAACCATGTTAACTAATATCATCATCTTCTTTGACTGTCTTTATCTTGAAGACGTTCATTTTTAGTGTCTCAAAAAAGTTCCTTGTGTCCAGAGTATTTTATTTACGCTGTCACTTTTGCAACATTTTAGGAAACAAATCCCCCCACCCCCCATCCCTATAATAAGAGTAAATATTAACAAACAAACCTGAAATGAAATTAGCAGGCCACCACAAAGGCAGTGCGACCAAATTGTTTGTTTCATTATATTTTCATTTATTTAGTTTGCACCTGCATGTGTAACTGTTTTGTTTTAAGGGGCTAGAAGGTGGGGGGAGGGAATAGAAGGGGTATGAGGATAAGGGTAGCTGAGGGGGGAGAATAGAAGGGGGTAGCTTGTTAGGAGGGAATAAAAGGGGTTGGGGGAGAGTTAGACTGCGTGGATAGAGGGGGAGGATAACTGGGAGAATAGGGGTGGGGTGGTGCTTAGAGGGTTAAGCGGGGAGGGTAGGGGAAAATAGGGGAGGAGTGAGGAAGGTGCAGCAACCACTAGCACCTACAGGGCTGATTCATCTCTCTTCCAGGGAAAATCAGTTCTTGATCTCATTATCTTTGTGCTTGTCTGTGTAGTTTGTTTCCTTATAATAATGGCATTTCCTTCAACTTTCTTCAACCTGTGAATGTTCGTGTGTTTAGAGTTGCAAACAACTATGTGTGCGTGATAAAGCTTTGATTTTATTTTATCTTACAGGTGTTTAAGTTAGGGTGGGAAGGAGAGGATAGAATAGGGGATGGAGGGGAGGTAGGTGTAATTTAGGGTGGAAGAAGAGGTAGAATAGAGAGAGGAGGTAAGTTTGTTTTTTAATGTATTTATTCTTTTATATCGAGGATAATGGAATAAGTACTCATGTGCTATTTTACATCCAGTCTCCGTGTGTATGCGGTTTTGTCAATTTTGTCAACTGTTCCCACCCTACACAATGACCTACTCTTTCAAAAGTGAAACAGGATTTAACGTGTGCGCAAGATGTTCTGCGTGCGTTCGCACATGTGACCTCGGCTTATAGTCTCATCCAAAGGACATTTGGGGAGAGTGGAGTCTGCACTGATGTTAACTCCATGGGAAAAATCCCCTTGAACAGGATGCGAACCCAGGTCATCAACTTGTGAGTGCAATGTTCTAACCATTAGGTCAGGGGAGGGAGGGGTAGGTTTTGGGGAGGGAGGGGTATGTTTTGGGGAGGGAGAAGGTGAAAAGATATGGGGAGGAGAGGGGTAGGTTAGAGAGAAGGAGGTAGGTTAGGGGGAGGAAGGGTAGGTATTTGGGTAGTTTAGGTGGAAGGAAGAGGGGATAGAGTAGGGGAGGGAAGGGCAGGGGTAGTTTAGGGAAAGGTTTACATTTGTCATGGTCTATGATAAGTAGGCCGTATATCTTTAAGTATCAAATTAAGTGGGAAACAGACGGTCAATACAGTGTTTCCCATGCCAGTATTGTACAGGAGGATCCAAAGTATGTGTATGCCCAAAGGCACGCTGTCACTCTCATTTGCAGGCTTTGTCCAATATCCTTGCCTTAACGGCTGGACTAACAGTAGAAGGAGGGAGACCAAAAGGCAGACAGAGAAAACGATGGGAAGACAACATCAGAGAGTGGACTGGCCTTGAGTGGAACGACTTGCTTCGGAAAGCTGAAAACCGTGAGGAGTGGAGGAAGCTGGTTGCAAAATTTTCAGTGGCGCCCCAAGGGTCTACAAGACTAGGGGATAGGTGAAGGTGAAGTGTTGTTTAATTGGATCTCCTACAACTCGGTGACTGTCCTAGTTTGTTGACTGATCCCTATGGTTGGCTAGAGAGTTGAAAGGAGGGGTGTCTGAATAATCGCTTAATCTGTACATAACTGGCTGCACAATTTTGATCTGAGTTTACCTTGGGGTTGGTTTTTCTTTTTGTTTGTTTTGTGTTTGATTTTTTTGTTGTTGTTTTGGTTTTTGTTGGGTTTTTTCCTTTTTGTTGTTGTTGTTCGGTGTTGTTTGTTTTGTTGGGCTTTTTGCTTTGTATTGGGGTGTTGTTTTGAGGTTTGTTTGGGGTGGGTTGGGTTTTTTTTGTGGGGGGGGGGGGGGGCGCCTCATCTTCTGTGAAGCACCGAACTGGAGACAGTTTATTGTTATGACAGTCATGATGATCAACAACGATGAGTAGGATGAAACAATATGAAACAATGCTGCTGTGGAAGTGCATTTGCTTTGAGACTACGTGGCAGGACTGTACTCAATGCTTCCTATCATAA
>CM054165.1:35241454-35243954 GCA_028751875.1 Rapana venosa
TGTGTGTGTGTGTGTGTATGTGTATTCTGTGTTAGTGAGTGTGTGTGCATATGTGTGTATGTGTGTGTGTATTAGTGTGTGTGTTTGTTTGTGTGTGTGTGGCATAATGTAGTGTGTGTGTGAGTGTGTACTTGTGTGTGTGAATGAGTGTGTACATGTAAGTGTGTTTTTGTGTGTGTTTGTGTGTGTGTGTGTGTATGTGTGTGGGTTTATGTAAAAGAGAAAGAGTTAGTGTGTGTATGTACATGTTTGCATGTGTGTGTGGTGTGTTAAAGAGAGAGATTTATGTGTGTGTGTATGTGTGTGTGAGTGTGTTTGTGTGGGTGTGTGTGTGTATGTGTATTCTGTGTTAGTGAGTGTGTGTGTGCATATGTGTGTATGTGTATTAGTGTGTGTGTTTGTTTGTTGTATGTGTGTGTGGCATAGTGTAGTGTGTTTGTGTGAGTGTTTACTTGTGTGTGTGAATGAGTGTGTACATGTAAGTGTGTGTTTGTGTGTGTGTATGTGTGTGGGTTTATTGTAAAAAAGAAAGAGTTAGTGTGTGTATGTACATGTTTGCATGTGTGTGCATGCATGTGTATGCGGGTGTGTGAATGTGTGTAAGTGAGTGAATATGTGTGTGAGTGTGTGAGTAGTGAGTATGTGTATGTGAGAGAAAGAGGGAGTGTAAGTGTGTGTATGTACATGTTTGCATGTGTGTACATGTATGTGAGTGTGTGAATATGTGTGTAAGTGAGTGTGTGTATGTGTGTATGAGTATGTATTTAATAGAGGGAGGGTTAGTGTGTGTGTATGTGAATGTGTATGTATGCATGTGCATACATGTGTTAGTGTATGTGTGTGAGTCTGTGCATGTGTATGAGTGCATATGCCTGAGAGAGAGAGAGAGAGAGCCCATGACCCCATGAACCCACAAGATAAAAGTCAAACCATCTTAACCACTCACTTATAGCTTGTGCCTAAAGAAACCTTTACGTAGTACTTCATTACAAAGCTCCCTGTGATTAACCCACCTGTCTGCTTTCAAGGCATAAAGCATATAACACCAATCATCACCAGCAGTAATGGATAGGAAAAGCCTTGCCAAGCTAGCATGGCCGGGAGAACATCACGGTGAACAATCCCTTTTCCCCACAGAAACTGTGTGCAGTGGCTTAGTTACTACCAGATAAGAAACTAAATAACCATGAGGTTAGTGTTCAATTCTGATCCTAGTTCCATGATCCACTCGGTGTTGTGTTGCCTTGGCTGTGATAAAAAGGGTATATTTAACGTGTACTAGTAATGAAAGCTGAGGACAGCAAGGAGTAGAGGGAGCTGGTTGCAAAATGTTCTGTGGTGCCTCCATGCTCTGCAGGACTATGGGAAAGGTGAAGGTGAAGGTGAGTGACGAAGGGGATAAAATTATGAACAAATTTGGTTCGTTATGAATAATAATTATGATAATAATAGTGAGGAGGAGGAGGGGGGGAGGAGGAGGAGGAGGAGGAGGAGGAGGAGGAGGAGGAGGAAAAAGAAGAAGAAGAAAAAGAAGAAGAAGAAGAAGAAAAATGGTGATGATGATGATGATGACGATGACAATGATGACGACACAACAACGATGATGACGAGGAGGAGGAGGAGGAAAATTGTAATAATTGTATAAATGATGATGATGATGACGATGACGACAACAACAACGACGACGATGATGATGACGACAACAACAACAACACCGACGACGATGATGACAACAACAACAACAACACTTATGACCTAAACAATAATACCACATCAGTTACTGAACTACTCAACAAGTGAAGAACAACAAGAACAACAACAACAACAACAACACCATCACAATTCCATGAACCCAACCAACAAGAAAACAAACTATGCTCTCTTCACCAAAGTTTTATGAGGGGGGGGGGGGGGGGGAGGTACTTTAAGACAATTCCAACAATATGGCAATTTGCCATCTGCCACATGGCATAAATTCAGGTGATAGTCAACAAGGGAAACAACTCTTATGGCAGACTGTGCCATACTGCTTCTTTGAAGCCCTCTGTTTCTCTGGGTTACTGTGTAGGAGTGTGATTTGTCAGAGATTTATTCTCCTTCTTTAATTAACCCCATTTGGGATGGGGGGTTGGTGGACTGAGTTTGTGTTATCTTGCCTCTTGGTGTGTGTGTGTGTGGTGTGTGTGAGGGGGGGAGGGATGTGTGTGTGTAGGTAGGTGTGTGTGTTTGTGTGGGTGAGAGTGTATGAGTGTGTGGGTGGTGTGGGTGTGTCTGTCTATGTGTTTGTGTGTGCGTGGGGGGGGGGGGGGGGGGGGTTTGTGTGTGTGTATGGTGTGTGTGTTTGTGTGGTGTATGTATGGTGGGGTTGTGTGTGTGTGTGTGTTGTGTGTTGTTTGTGTGTGTTGGTGTGAATGGTGTTTTGTGTGTATGTGTGGTGTGTGTGTGTGTGTTTGTGTGTGTGCCTAGTGTTTGTGTGTGGTGTTGTTTGTGTGTGTGTGTG
>CM054165.1:35248954-35253954 GCA_028751875.1 Rapana venosa
TTCTCCTTTTTTTTTTATGTTTTGTCTGTCGCTTTCTTTTTTGTTTATTTTTTTGTTGTGATGGGTATCTTAGTTTTGTCTCATCTTTGTATTGTTGTTGTGTGTTGAGTGTGTGTGTGTGTGTCTATGTGTGTGTGAGTGTTGTGTGTGTACGTGTGTGTGTGTGTTGTGTGTGTGTGTGTGTGTGTGTGTGTGTGTGTGTGTGTGTGTGTGTGTGTGTGTGTGTGTGTGTGTGTGTGTGTGTGTGTGTGTATGTGTGTGGTGAGGTGTGTGTGTGTATGTGTGTGTGTGTGTGTGTACGTGTGTGTGTGTGTGTGTGTGTGTGTGTGTGTGTGTCTGTGTGTGTGTACGTGTGTGTATGTGTGTGTGTGTGTGTACGTGTGTGTGTCTGTGTGTGTCTGTATGTCTGTGTGTGTGTGTGATTGTGTTCTTTCTCCTTTCTTTATTCTTTATTATTTTATATCGAGGATAATGGAATGAACACTCATGTGCTTTTTTTTACATCCAATCCCCGTGCGTATAAGGTTATGTACATTTTGTCATCTGTTCCCACCAGCACACAATGGCCTACTCTTACGAAAAGTGGAACAGGATTTAACGTGTGCGCAAGATGGTCTGTTGTGCGTGTACGTGTGTGTGTGTGTGTGTGTGTGTGTGTGTGTGTGTGTGTGTGTGTGTGTGTGTGTGTGTGTGTGTGTGTGTGTGTGTGTTGTGTGTGTGTGTGTGTGTGTTTGTGTTGTGTGTTTGTCTGTATGTCTGTGTGTCTGCGTGTGTCTGTGTGTCTGTCTGTATGTGTGTGTCTGTGTTGTGTGTGTAGGTCTGTGTGTGTGTGTGTGTAGGTCTGTGTGTGTGTGTGTGTGTGTCTGTCTATGTGTGTGTCTGTGTCTGTGTGTGTAGGTCTGTGTCTGTGTGTCTGTTGTTGTGTGTGTATGTCTGTGTGTGTTGTCTGTGGATGTGTGTATTATCTTTCTGTTATTTTTCACTCTACTTGTCTTTTTCCTGTAATTTTTTTCCTCCTCTTTCCTTTTGTCCCTATTTTACTCCCCTCCTTTTTTTTTTATCTATAAAGGGGGGGGAGGAAGAGTGTGTGTTGAGCTGTTATTGGTTTTGTTCTGTCATGTGCCACATCACAACAATATCATTTTCCTGAACTTTTAATGGTCTTTTTTTCTTTCCTGTCTATTTTTGTCTTTCGTATTCTGCCCATCATTTTCAGTGCATTTCTTTCGCTTCTGATGTTTTTCTTCGCACTTATGCTGATGCCTTTTTGCACACACATGCAGGTATACACAGAAACACGTGCGTGCGTGCGTGCGTGCGTGCGCTCGAAAAACAGACACGCATGTGTGTTCGCACGCACATACACACACAACATATACAATGCTCATAACACAGACATACACTCGCGCATGCACGAACGCACACGCGCACACATACACACACGCACACATACGCACATGCACGTACGTACGCACACGCATGCACATACACACACACGTACGCACGTACGCACACGCATACACATACACACACACACGTTCGCGTGCACGCGCGCGCTCGCACGCACACACACACATACTTATCTGGGACAGACAGAAAGACAGACAGACAGACACAGACAGACACGGGGGGAGGAGAGAGAGAGAGAGAGAGAGAGAGAGAGAGAGAGAGAGAGAGAGAGAGATGAGAGAGAGAGAGGAGAGAGAGAGAGAGAGAGATGCTTTCCATTTTTGTTCTCCTTTTTTTTTTTTTGTTTCTCCTTTTGGGGGATTTTTCCCCATGTTCGTGTAGTTTTTATGTTGTTGGGGTGGGGTTTTTTCATGTTTGCCAAGTCGGGATTTTTTTGTTGTTGGTGTGTTGTTGTTGTTTGGTTTGGTTTGTTGTTGTGTTGTTGTTGTTGTTGTTGTTGTTGTTGTTGTTGTTGTTGTTGTTGTTGTTGTTTTGGGGGTATTTGTTTGGGGAGTTTGTGAATTTTTTTTTTGGGGGGTAGGGATTGTTTAGGGGTGGTGGTGTTTGCTTGTTGTTGTTTTTGTTTGTTATTTGTCGTTTTCTTGCAGGAAGTGGGGCTTTTTGGCTTTTTTTTTTTAGTTTTTTTCTTTCGTTTAGGCCTGGGTCAAATTTTATGTGGTTTTTGTTTAAGTTCTCATTTCTTCTCGATATTCTATCTCTTTCTTCTTCTTTTTCTTGTGTACCGTTTTTCCTTACTACCTTTCCTTTCATTTTCTGTGTGTTTTACATTCTATTTTCTTCTTCTTCGCTGCTTTCATCAACTTTTTTTCCTTTGTGTACGTGAAGGGAGGCTGTTATTGATTTCGTTTGATCATTTCCTCACATCACAACAATATCATTTTCGTAAACTTATGGTGAACTTTTTTCTTCATGCCTTTCTATTTTTCGTGTTTTTGTTTTTGTTTTGTCGTCCTTCATTTTCTAGTGTGGTTGTTTAGCTTCAGGATTTGTTGTCATTATTTCAGATGTTTTTGGACACACTCGCGAACATGGGCAGCGAGCCTAAGCGCTGTAATCATAATGAGCGTTGCAAAGCGCGTCTCGTTTATAAATAAGCTCAATACTTGTTGTACATATGTGTATTAAACGTGATTGAATGAACACACCATCACACAAAACACACGTTGTATGCTATACAACACAACACAACATGATGCATACATAGTCCGACATACATCGTACACACAACAAATACAACATACATCTCATCTACATACTGGAAAATACTAATACATAATCTTCATCATACATAATCACTCTCATACTACATGCAGCATGCATAATAGACACACATCATCGTTCAACAACCAACAACATGCTCATCATAAGACTGCATACACTACATACAAGAGTACATACATACATACATCATACATACATTAACATATAATTCAAAACATCATATGCACACAATTACTTCATACAACAACATGACGTGACATACATACTACACATACATTAATACAACATACACACACAAACAGCATACTATGACACGACTATATACATATATACATAATACATACATACATTCATCATACATACTACATACATTCATACAACATACACACAACAACTATACATAATACTACATACATCATACATAAATACATACATACATACATACAGACACACACATACATACATACATACATACGTACATACATATATACATACAGACATACAAACAAACATACATACATACACACATACATACAGACATACACACATTCATACATACATACATATATACATACATTCATACAACATATACATACATACATACATATATACATACATACACACATATACATACATACATACATACATGCATACATACATACATACATATATACATGCATACATACATACATACATACATACATACACATACACACACATATACATACATACATACATACATACATACATACATACATACATACATACATACATACATACATACATGCTCTAGTGGAAAACACAACCACAAAGGACATTGAACTAGACAAACAATTCAAAAAGAGAAAGAAACAAAAAGAGAAAGACGGGCAGACACACAGACACAGATAAAGACTTCTTTTTTTTCATTTATATCGAGAATAATGGAATAAGCACCTATGTGCTTTTTTACATTCAATTCCCGTGTGTGTGCGGTTTTGTAAATTCTGTCATCTGTTCCCACCGGCACACAATGGCCTACTCTTACGAAAAGCGGAACAGGATTTCACCTGTGTGCAAGATGTTCTGCATGCGTTCGCATACACGGGGGCCTCGGTTTATAGTCTCATCCGAAGGATATAGACATACAGAGACAGACAGAGACAGACAGATACAAACAGACAGAGACAGGCATCTAGACAGAAAAAGAAACTAACAGATTGACAGACACACAAACGCGGAAACACACAACGATCAGACAGACAGATGGAGGCACTCATACAAAAAATGCAGGAGAAGCGCCCTCGTTAACATTTCTTTTCTTTTTCTTTTTAAATAAAGACATAAGACAAAGTTAAGCAGTCTCCTAGTCTCTGAATTAAGGAAAACAAAGACAGAGTATAGAGCAACAAAACAAAGAAATAAACAAAAATACAGAGACAGACCGACAGACAGGGGGACGGGACAGCCTGGTGCTTACAGTGACGTATTCGTGATCTGCTGACCCGGGTTCGATTCTCGTTCAAGAGGATTTTTACTCTGGAGTTAACATCAGTGCCGACTCCACTACCCCCAAAAGTCTTTCCGATGAGACTATAAACCGAGGTCCCGTGTGCGAACGCACGCAGAACATACTGCGCACACGTTAAAATCCTGTTACGCTTTTCGTAAGAGTAGGCCATTGTGTGCCGGTGGGAACGAATGACAAGATTTACAAAACTGCATACACACGGGGACTTGATAGGAAAAAGCACATGGGCGCTTATTTCATTATCGTCGAAAAAAAAGAATAAAATAGATTAAAATATATATATATAAATTTTTTTTTTTTAAACAGACAGACAGACAGAGGTTAAGAAAAGACGAGATAGGCTACACGCCACAAATATTTTTAAAATCGCACTTTTCCTTCTGTTTTTCTATGTAACTCTTATATTCATACCACACGTACTAAGGCATCCACAGAAATAAAAACCACTTTTTGTGAAAGACTAGGCTCTGACTCAAAACTCATGTGATTTTGAACAAATTTGGTAGGTTTGATTTTTTTTTTTAATTTTTCAGCAAACACTGTACCCCTCAGTCCTTTGTCGTCTGCTAGATTCCTTACCGCAATATGCATGCGCGGGGTCAACACTGTAGAAATACAAGCAATCCTCATTTGATGATTATTTCCAACTTTGTCGTGATTTCCTGGTATTGCTCTATGTCCTCAATCCCAAAAACAAGTGCACTGTGCGTTTTTTCATGCTTGAAAAAATCTATGAAAATAACCCCCAAAAAATTCGACTCGCACTGTATACAAGATACTACATGACCGCCAAATTAAT
>CM054165.1:35258954-35271454 GCA_028751875.1 Rapana venosa
CGCCAGATGTTTGCTACGTCAAGATGACGTCAGATGTTTGCTACGTCAAAATGACGTCAGATGTTTGCTATGTCAAGATGACGTCAGATGTTTGCTACGTCAAAATGACGTCAGATGTTTGCTATGTCAATATGACGCCAGATGTTTGCTATGTCAAGATGACGTCAGATGTTTGCCATGTCCGAAGCCAGATGTTTGCTATGCGAAGACGAAGCCAGATGTTTGCTATGCCAAGACGAAGCCAGATGTTTGCTATGCCAAGACGAAGCCAGATGTTTGCTATGTCAAGATGACGCCAGATGTTTGCCATGTCAAGATGACGCCAGATGTTTGCCATGTCAAGATGACGTCAGATGTTTGCTATGTCAAGATGACGCCAGATGTTTGCCATGTCAAGATGACGTCAGATGTTTGCCATGTCAAGATGACGCCAGATGTTTGCCATGTCAAGATGACGCCAGATGTTTGCTATGTCAAGATGATGTTTGCAATGTCAAGATGACGCCAGATGTTTGCTACGTCAAGATGACGTCAGATGTTTGCTACGTCAAAATGACGTCAGATGTTTGCTATGTCGAGATGACGTCAGATGTTTGCTACGTCAAAATGACGTCAGATGTTTGCTGTGTCAATATGACGCCAGATGTTTGCTATGTCAAGATGACGTCAGATGTTTGCCATGTCCGAAGCCAGATGTTTGCTATGCCAAGACGAAGCCAGATGTTTGCTATGCCAAGACGAAGCCAGATGTTTGCTATGCCAAGACGAAGCCAGATGTTTGCTATGTCAAGATGACGCCAGATGTTTGCCATGTCAAGATAACGCCAGATGTTTGCCATGTCAAGATGACGTCAGATGTTTGCTATGTCAAGATGACGCCAGATGTTTGCCATGTCAAGATGACGCCAGATGTTTGCCATGTCAAGATGACGTCAGATGTTTGCCATGTCAAGATGACGTCAGATGTTTGCCATGTCAAGATGACGCCAGATGTTTGCCATGTCAAGATGACGCCAGATGTTTGCCATGTCAAGATGACGTCAGATGTTTGCCATGTCAAGATGACGTCAGATGTTTGCCATGTCAAGATGACGTCAGATGTTTGCCATGTCAAGATGACGTCAGATGTTTGCCATGTCAAGATGACGCCAGATGTTTGCCATGTCAAGATGACGTCAGATGTTTGCCATGTCAAGATGACGTCAGATGTTTGCCATGTCAAGATGACGCCAGACGTTCGCTTGTTTGCTCTGTCAACACGTCAACATGTGCCAGGACCACATTACAGGGGAAGGGTCAGACTGAAAATGACGTGTGCGTATTTAACACAGAAGACCCAAAAAATCAAAGTTGACTTGCGTATGAATGAATATCTGATTAAAGACTGAGTAAACACCTCCACTGAAAATACGTGAGGAAGAAGGACAAGAACATGAAAGCTCGTTTCTGATATTTCTTCCCCATTGTATGGTGAATTTTGGTATAAAAGCTAACAAGAAAGAAAAAAATAGAAATATATTCAGTGCTTTTGAATTCAATGGGAGGCACCGTGGTCGAGTGGTTTAGGCGGTCAACTCGTGATCCAGAGGTCGCGGGTTCGATCCCCGCTCGGCTCAGTGTTGTGTCCTTGGGAAAGACACTTTACTCCTATTTTCCTCACTCCACCCAGGTGTACAAGTGGGTACCAGCTCTGCTGGGGAAGTATCTGGCGACAGACTAGCGTCCTGTCACAGGGGTGGTGAAAAATCATCAGTTCGCTTAACGCTACAGAAACCGGGATAAGCTCCGGCTCTATGGGCCTTCTGGCTCGAAAGAACATACTTTTTTTTTTTTGAATTCAATACCTATATCTAGTAAGCCGTAAAAATACTATCTTTTTTTTTAATTTTCATTTTAGTCTTTATTTTATCGAGGATAGTGGAATAAGCACTTGTGTGCTTTTTTACATCCAGTCCTCGTGTGTATGCGGTTTTGTAAATTCTGTCATCTGTTCCCACAGGCACACAATGGCCTACTCTTAACGAAAAGCGGAACAGGATATAACGTGTGCGCAAGATGTTCTGCGTGCGTTCGCACACGGGGCCTCGGTTTATAGTCTCATCCGAAGGACTAATTCCTTTGTGTTGTGGAGTATAATATTAAGTAGATATCCCCGAAGTCGGAATGCAGCTACCTTCATGGTGGGCAGAAACAACGGGTCGCATACGCGAAATCTCACCATTGGTGAACCGCGGATCTCTAGCCGAGGAACGAAAAGGAAAATGTAGCAATGATTGATTTGTTGGCTTATATCTCAGTAGGTTGGACAGGCCTCGGGTTCCTTCCGTTTGCTGTGGAATGTTACTGCTGCAAGTATTATAATTTATGTTTCTGATATACTGTTGGTTATTGGTGAGAGAGTATTCTGTTTGATGTAATTGCTGTATAGTTAAAAATTTTCGAACATCTGGAAAAAGAAAGAGAGGAAGAAAAGGAGAATATGATTTATGTCATTATGGTGCCATGACATACTATACATGTGTGTACCATGCCATGCCATGCCATACCACACCATACTATATCATACCATACCATACCATATTTTATCATGCCATACCACACCATACTATATCATACCATACCATACCATATTGTATCATGCCATACCACACCATACTATATCATACAATACCATACCATATTGTATCATACCATACCACACCATACTATATCATACAATACCATACCATATTGAATCATACCATACCATACCATACTATACCATACCATACCATACCATATTGTATCATACCATACCACACCATACTATATCATACCATACCATACCACATTGTATCATACCATACCACACCATACTATATCATACCATACCATACTATATTGTATCATACCATACCACACCATACCATACCATACCATACCATACCAAACCATACCATACCATACTATATCACACCATACCATACCATACCATACTATACCATACCACACCACACCATACCATAACCACACCACACCATACCACACCATACCACACCACACCACACCAGACCACACAAACAACACCACACCACACCAACCATACCACACCATACCACACCACACCACACATACCATACTACACCATACCACACCACACCACACCATACCACACCATACCACACCATACCATACCACACCATACCACACCATACCACACCCCACCATACCATACCATACCACACCACACCACACCATACCACACCATACCATACTATACTATACCATAACCACACCACACCCATACCATACCACACCACACCATACCACACCACACCATACCATACCACACCACACCACACCATAACCATACCATAACCACACCACCCATACCACACCATACCATACCACACCATACCATACCACACCACACCATACCACACCACACCATACTATACGACACCATACCACACCACACCTAGCATCTCCACTTACTTTGGTGGATCAGTGGTCTAGAGGTAACACACCTGCCTAGAAAGCGAAAAGTCCGGATTCGAAGTGTGTGGTGGTTCGATCCCCTTTTGTGCCTGAACCCCCTCCCCCTCCCTCCCCAATCCACTAGAACTTGTGTTGTGGTCTGGGTGGTAGTCTTTCGGATGAGACGATAAACCGAGGTCCTGTGTGTAAAACACATTTAGCGCACGTAACAGAACCCACGGCAACAAGAGAGTTGTCACTGGCAAAATTCTGTGGCGCAAAAACAGCCACTTTGATAGGGAAATAAATATACATACAGACTAATAATAATTATTATTATTATTATTATTATTATAGTAATAATAATATATGGAATTTATATAGCGCTGAATCCTGTAAAAGAAACAAATCGAAGCGCTTGCACTCAATCATTTACACGCATGCAACTTTCCTCAAATAACATGAGATATTTCAAGTTTATGCACACAACACACACACACAAACACATACACACACACACACACACACACACACACACACACACCACACACACACACACACACACACACACACACACACACACACACACAGGTGGTGATGAAGGAGGTCAAGAATGCTATTGAAAAAGTAGGAACAGATATGAGGGGAAAGTGTCAGGTAGGAAATAAGTGCATTTTGAGGCTGGATTTGAAGGTATCAAGTGAAGGCTTTTGGCGAAGTGAAAGAGGAAGTTAATTCCAGGTGGATGGACCAGAAACAGAGAAAGAGCGACGGCCAACAGTGGTTTGTTTGAATCTGGGTGTTGGAAAGCACAAAGTATCTGCAGCTGAGCGAAGGGAACGGGATGGAGTAACAGGTGAAAACAGTTACAGAGAAAAGAGGGTGCAGATTTGTGGAGACATTTGAAACACAGGGTATTGATCTTATACTTCAGTCTCTGTGAGACAGGCAGCCAGTGAAGAGAACGCAGAAGAGGAGTGATGTGTTCAGAATTTTTTCTTTTTTAGGACCAGTCGAGCTGTAGAGTTTTGTATGCGTTGAAGAGAGTGGATGGAGGATGCTGGAAGGCCAACCAAAAGAGAATTACAATAGTCTAAACGTGAAAGAATGAGAGATGTGACAAGCTTGGAAGTTGCGTCAGTGGACAGATACTTGCGATTGTGCTTATGCACCGTAATTGATAGTAGCAAGACTGGCAGATCTGGGTGATGAATTTTTTCATAGAGAGTGTGTTGTCCAGAACTACACCTAAATACTTCACAGAGTTGGCCAAAGGAACTGTCGTATTGCCGAATTCTATTGAAGTTGTTGCGATGGAGGAAAGTTTATGTTCGGTCCCTATGAGTATGGCTTCGGTTTTATCAGCATTAAGTTGTAACGTGTTCTGAGTCATCCAGTTTTGAATGTCTTGAAGGCAGGAGAAAACATATTTGTCAGGAGGGAAGGCAAGTTTTCAACAGTATCACTGCATTGAAGCTGAGTATCGTCGGCATAGAAATGGTGACCAATATGATGGTGGTTTATTATATGTGGGAGTGGAGCAGTATAGAGATTGAAGAGAACAGGGCCCAGAACTGATCCCTGAGGGACTCCACATTCCAGTTTGACAGGTTCTGATTGAGTTTTGTTTACGATAACTTTCTGGAATCGGTCTGTGAGGTATGAACTAAACCAGATGAGGGCTGTGCCATTAATACCAAACGTATAAATTTTGGAGGCGAGAAAGAAGAATTGAGTGATGTAAAGTGTCAAAGGCTACAGATAAGTCTAGAAGAGTGAGGAGAGAGATTTTTCCTGAGTCAGAAGCGAGTAGAAGTGTATCCAATGTGTGGACTAGGGTGGTTTCAGTACTGTGGTTGGGGCGATAGGCAGATTGAAAAGGGGGAAGGAGATCATTGGAATGAAGGTGACTGTTGAGCTGTTTGAGAACAACTTTTTCTAGTACTTTAGAGACAAAGGGTAAGTTTGAGACAGGTCAATAATTCTTCAGAATGTTGGGATCGAGGCCGTGCTTTTTCAGTAGAGGTGTGACTATTGCGGTTTTAAGAGCTGATGGACAATTTCCTGACAGAAGAGATGAGTTTACTATTTCAGTGATAATAGGCACAAGTTGTGGAAGGCATTGTGAGAAAACAGGAGCAGGTATGGGATCAAGGTTGCATGAATTAATAGTCATTTCCTTCAGAATTATCGTGATTTCTTTTTCACTTGTGAAATAGAAGGAGTAGAGAGGAAAGCCAGTAAACTGGGGATCAGGAAGCGCGGGCTGGAAAGGAGTCTGATCCAGTCTGGAGCGGATGTTGCGGACTTTGTCTGAAAAGAAGGAAGAAAAGATGGATGGAAGTTCAGACAGGCTGTGGGTGGTAGACAAAGGAGTTGTTTTTGCAGATCCAAAGAGATTTGAGGTGAGGGAAAAAAGAGATTTTATGGATGTAGCGCAGAGAACTTGGGAAGAGTAGTAGCCTGTCTTTGCTGAATGGATTAAGTGTTTGACTTTGTTTACTTGTTTTCGGAAAAGCTGTTTATTGATTTCGGTTTTCTAGTTGCCGGCGTTTGCGCTTCGCTATCAATATATCGTGAGAGTACCATGGCGCACAGGGTCTGTCAGGCAGGAGATGGTCTGTAGGTGGGGCATGCTCGTCAAGCCTAGACAGGAAAAGGAAAAAAATGGCGGCGCTGCTCTTGTGGCGACGCACTCTCCCCGGGGAGAGCAGCCCGAATTTCACGCAAAGAAATCTGCCGTGACTTAAAGTGGTATACAATACAATACTTTATAATACAGTACAATACAATACAATACCATACCATACCATACCTATACATTTCCGCACCATGCCATACATCTCCATACCACCCCCGTATTACAGTATAGCATACCATATAATAACATAATATTATACTACAGCATTTATCAACCAATGTCTTGTCATGTAATCTTGTATCATATTACATCATAATGATATTGCGTCATATCGTTTTGCGTCATATCGTCATCGTGGTCATTGTCATAATCATCATTGTCATCCTCGTCATCACCACTGTCTTTGTCGTCATTTTCATTGTCGTCATCGTCATCATCAAAATCATCATTCATATCATTTTTCACTATGATGGGGAAGTACGATGATGATGATGATGATGATGATGATGATGATGATGATGATGATGATGATGATGATGATGATGATGATGATGATGATGATGATGATTTCATTATTATTATCACTGTTATTATCACTGTTATTATCATTATTATTATTAACAACAATGCTAATGATAACAGCGATGATCATCATCATAATTAAAATAATAATCATAATGTTGATGGTGATGATGATGAGGAGGAGGAGGAGGATAACGACGACGACGACGAAGACGACGACGACGACGACAAGAAGAAGAGGAAAAGAAGAAGAAAGAAGAAGAAGAAGAAGAAGAAGAAGAAGAAGAAGAAGAAGAAGAAGAAGAAGAAGAAGAAGAAGAAGAAGAAGAACACAACAACAACAACAACAACAACAACAACAACAACAACAAGAATTAATAATCACAATAATCATAATAAGCATGATAATACTATTAATAATCATACTGATAACAACAACAACAATAACAACAACAGAAGGAACATAACAACAGTACAAACAAGCCCGGCGAGAACAATACAGGTTGCTATGGATCCCCAGACTTGGTCAACACGGTGTGCTTGAAAGGGCAATAATCTATCACCTCCCTCCCCCACCCCACCCCCACCCCCTACCCCCACCCCATACCCCTCCCCCCACCCCAAACCCCCACCCCCTACCCCCTACCCCTACCCCATACCCCCCACTCCCTACCGCGACAACTCCCACTCTGAATCAACGCTATAAATTGTCTATAATCATTCGTTGAGCGCATACGACCGAGGAAAACCAGCGTCATATTTCATCACATCATTATTATCACGTCCACCCCCACCCCCACCCTCACCCCCACCCCCACCCCCACCCCCGTGGGGATGCCGGGGGCCTGTCAGTATAAATAGTATCACACCCCCCCCCCCCCACACACACACACACACACACACCTTCTGGAAAATCTGTGCCAAGAATTTCCTCTTTTCTATCCCTCTCTTTTGTTTCTGCCTTGTTCCTTTTCTTCCTGTCTCTACCTCTTTCTCGTCTTGTTTTTTCTGCCTTCTCGGTCCATTCTCCTGCCTTTCTTTCCCCAGAGAGATTTCAAAGATTGCAGTTCTCTCCCATGCGGAAGTCGGATGCGCTGGGCCTGACTTGTCAGGCGCTTAACGGCAGCAAAAAGTCACGTATTAAATTTTGTGCTCCTATGAAAGACAACAGAAGTTACTGTCTGATGAAGAAGAATTTGAAGAAGAAGAAGAAGAAGAAGAAGAAGAAGAAGAAGAAGAAGAAGAAGAAGAAGAAGAAGAAGAAGAAAAGAAGAAGAAGAAGAAAACAACAACAACAACAACAACAACAACAACAACAACAACAACAACAACAAGAAGAACAAGAAGAAGAACAACAAACAACAACAAGACCAAGAAGAACAAACAACAACAACAACAAGATCATATCACGTCATGATACGTCACGTCACGTCACGTCCCGTCATACGACATCACGCCTTTGTCGTATCGTCACCGTCACTGTCGTCACTGCCAGCGTCGTCATCGTCATGGTCATGATCATGATCATCATCATTGATCATCATCCTACTGTGAAATTGAACTGACGGTAAAGACGACGATGATGGGACTGATAGCAGCAGACACAGCGAGCACTGCCATCAGGAATGGAGAAAGATAGCGGTTGCTGTGGACTCTCAACAACCAGAGAGAGAACTGTGTGGTGTTTAGGGAAGGCAATATTTCATTACAACCCCCCCCCCCAACCCCCCCACCCCCCCCTCCTCCCCCCCCCCTCTCCCCCCGTCCCCTCTATACCACACACACACACAACACACACACACAAAACACACACTTGGGAGAGCATGCACGTACGCCCCGTGCACACACACACATCTCTCTCTCTTCTCTCTCTCTCTCTCTCTCTCTCTCTCTCTCCTCTCTTCTTCTTTCTCCCTCTCTCTCTCTCTCTTTCTCTCTCTCCTCTCTCTCTCCTCTCTCTCTCACTCTCTCTCTCTTTCTCCTCTCTCTCTCTCTCTCTTCTCCTCTCTCTCTCTCTCTCTCTCTCTCCTCTCTCTCTCTCTCTCTCTCTCTCCCTCTCTCTCTTTCTCCCTCTCTCTCTCTCTCTCTCACGTCAAATATCACTAGAAGTGAACAGACGTAAAATTGAAGTCAACAACAATAACAACAACCACACACACACACACACACGCGCGCGCGCACCACGCACGCACGCACGCACGCACACACATATAGTCACACAGATACGCATATACACACACACAGATACGCACGCGCGCGCACACAAACACACACACGCGCGCACACACACACACCACACACACACACACACACACACACACACACACGTACACACACACTTACACACACACTTACACACACACCTACCTCCATCAATAATAATAATAATAATAATTAATGATAATAATAATACATGGAATTTATACAGCGCTATATCTTGCAAAAAAAACACATCAAAGCGCTTTCATTCATCATAGTCTTTCACATGCAGCCAGTTACAACTAATAGTTGTTTTTGTTTGTTTGTTTTTGTGTTTTGGGTGGGGTCTTTTACAAATTCAAATGTATACACACACGCTCGCACGCACGCACGCACACACACACACACACACACACACACACACACACTCACACCACACACATAAAGGTTGCACACTCGGCAGGGTGATGGGGTTTCGGCAGGGACAAAAATGAAATGGAACAAGAGGGGAGAATCTTAGGTTTGAAATAAATGTGTCTTAATGCCATAAACTACCCCTACATAATAATCTTTCATTGTGCCAGTTTGACCCGAAACCACCGCATCCTCTATTACTGCATCATAATAAAAAAGGGGAAAAAACTTGACCACCACCATAAAGGTCTTGGTGGTATTTGAGGTAATGAACCTTCTCTCAGGATGGGAAAGTCCTTCGGATGAGACTATAAACCGAGGCCCCGTGTTCGAACGCACGCAGAACATCTTGCGCACACGTTAAATCCTGTTCCGCTTTTCGGAAGAGTAGGCCATTGTGTGCCGGTGGAAACAGATGACAAAATTTACAAAACCCCATACACACGGGGACTGGTGTAAAAAAAAAAAAAAAGCACATGAGTGCTTATTCCATTATCCTCGCTATAAAAGAATAAATAAAATAAAATAAAAATAGCTCAGTAGTCAGTCGCAGCACTCGCTTTTCCCCAAGCCAAGGTTAAGCAACATCAAGCGTGGTTACCACTGGGATGGGTGACCGTTTGCGCGCCTTGGCTTCAGTACAGTTCCCCCAGTTCACCCAGCTGTAAATGGGGTACCTGCCCTCTTTAGGGTCAGGGAAGGTAAAGCAGCGAGGGAGAGGAGATGGGCGCCGCCTTCAATATGCTGCGCCCTTGGAGAAGTTGAGGTCTCTGATGCCTCGCTCCCCAAACCACCGCACAGGTTATGGGAACACCTTTACCTTTTTAACATTGTCTCTGTCCGTGTAGTTTGTATCATCTGTTAATGAAAAACACATGTGCTTAGATTTAAGGAAAACTGGAATTGCGTTCATCATCATTAACCATTACACCCAGCGGTGTGTAGGGCAGCAACAAAGCGCTTCCACTCCTGCCTATCCTGGGCCAACCTAGTCACTGATCCCCAAGAGTGCTGCATGGCCTTCATCTCACTTTCTACAGTCCTCCTCCACGTTGCTTTTGGTCTTCCTTTAGCTGTGTTTAATCCAAAATGTCTTATTGGGTTGGTTTTGGGTTTGCTGGGTTGGGGGTTGTTTTGTTTGTTTTTTATGTTGTTTGTTGTTGTTGGGTTTTTTTGGGGGGTTGGTTTTCGCTGTTGTTGGGGGGGGTTACTTTTTTTAAAAGCATATGAGTGCTTCTTTCATCTTCCTCGAAATAAAAGAATAAAGAATAATAATAAAAAGAATAAAGAATGTTATCGTTAAAATAATATAAGAAACCAGACATACGCCTTCTCTTACTTACTCGTCCTTCTTCCTATCTGGCCACCTTTTATAGCAAAGTTAGCGATGATAAAATTTTAGAAATAGCCGCGAAGCCGACATGAGCTTTCATTTTCTGTCCCTCTTCCTCTGTTTCCAGTGGACGCTGTTTACTCAGCCTCTTATCAGATGTTCATTCATACATAAGTCGCCTTTGGATTTTTTTTTCCTTCTCTCTGTTTAAACATACAGACGTCATTTTCCGTCTGGCAGTTCCGCGTGACATGGTCCAGGCAGCGTCGACGTGTTGACGTAGCAAACATCTGACGTCATCTTGACGTAGCAAACATCTGACGTCATCTTGACATAGCAAACATCTGACGTCATTTCGACATAGCAAACATCATCTTGACATAGCAAACATATGGCGTCATCTTGACACATCAAACATCTGACGTCATCTTGACACATCAAAACATCTGCCGTCATCTTGACATAGCAAACATTTGACGTCATCTTGACATAGCAAACATCATCTTGACATAGCAAACATATGGCGTCATCTTGGCATAGCAAACATATGGCATCATCTTGACATAGAAAACATCTGGCGTCATCTTTATATAGCAAACATCATCTTGACATCGGAACCATCTGGCGTCATCTTGACACAGCAAACATCTGGCGTCATCTTGACATAGCAAACATCTGGCGTCATCTTGACATAGCAAACATCTGGCTTCATCTTGACATAGCAAACATGTTACGTCATCTTGACATAGCAAACATCTGACGTTATCTTGACATAGCAAACATCTGACGTATCTTGACATAGCAAACATCTGACGTTATCTTGACATAGCAAACATCTGACGTTATCTTGACATAGCAAACATCTGACGTTATCTTGACATAGCAAACATCTGACGTTATCTTGACGTAGCAAACATCTGACGTTATCTTGACGTAGCAAACATCTGACGTTATCTTGACATAGCAAACATCTGACGTTATCTTGACATAGCAAACATCTGACGTTATCGTGACATAGCAAACTTCTGGCGTTATCGTGACATAGCAAACATCTGACGTTATCTTGACATAGCAAACATCTGACGGCATCTTGACATAGCAAACATCCTGCGTTATCTTGACATATAGCAAACATCTGACGTCATCTTGACAAAGCAAACATCTGACGGCATCTTGGCATAGCAAACATCTGACGTCATCTTGGCATAGCAAAAAAATCTGGCGTCATCTTGACATAGCAAACACCCGGCGTCATCTTGACATAGCAAAAACCCGGCGTCATCTTGACATAGCAAACATCTGACGTCATCTTGACATAGCAAACATCTGGCGTCATCTTGACATAGCAAACATCTGACGTTATCTTGACATAGCAAACGTCTGACGTTATCGTGACATAGCAAACATCTGACGTTATCTTGACATCGGAACCATCTGACGTTATCTTGACATAGCAAACATCTGACGTCATCTTGACATAGCAAACGTCTGACGTTATCTTGACATAGCAAACATCTGACGTTATCTTGACATAGCAAACATCATCTTGACATAGCAAACATATGGCGTCATCTTGGCATAGCAAACATATGGCATTATCTTGACATAGAAAACATCTGGCGTCATCTTTATATAGCAAACATCATCTTGACATCGGAACCATCTGGCGTCATCTTGACATAGCAAACATATGGCGTCATCTTGGCATAGCAAACATATGGCATCATCTTGACATAGCAAACATCTGGCGTCATCTTTATATAGCAAACATCATCTTGACATCGGAACCATCTGGCGTCATCTTGACATAGCAAACATCTGGCGTCATTTCGACACAACAAACATCTGGCGACATCTTGACATAGCAAACACCTGGCGCCATGTTCTTTCTCCCCCTTCTCTCAGAGGACATTGTGTCAACAACGTTACGTGCCA
>CM054165.1:35283954-35293449 GCA_028751875.1 Rapana venosa
AGTTGCTCTCACAAGATTGCAGATTTAAGATTCAATTAATCATGTCATCCTTTGTTTTTTAGCATTATTGACGTAAACTTAAACAAAGTGTTCATTCCGTAATCCTCGAAATAAAAGAATAAATAAATAAATAAAAAAATAAAAGCTGACTTTTTAAAAAATTCATAGCAAACAAGAATTTACCTGTAACGAAAACAATCTCTCAGTTCTGTTTAAAGTCTTGCTCAGATGAACAAGCTTTCCTAATTTTGATACACTTCGTAATTCAAACAACCTGTCAGTTATCTTTAATTTTCGATAGATTAACAAGCTTTCCAAAATTCTGATAAACGCCCCCCACCCCCCACCCCTTCCTGTAACTGAATTGCCGAAAATGAAAACTGACTTTGGATCAAGAATCCCTTCTTTTTTTTAATCTTTTAGTGGTGTATGCGTGAGGGGGAGGAGGGGGAATGGTTTCAGGGATTCCATAAGTTTTTGAATTGGAGTGGCCTGTGATAAAAAGATATGTAAACATCAAGAAAACTTCGTTAGCTCATAAACAGAAATCACCAAAGCCTCTGTTATGTTCACTGCTTTCAGAACTTCGTGGATTTCTCTACAATCAGTTTTTGTAGCTTTCAATCTTTCTGTTTTTGTTTCCGTGTGTGTGTGTGTGTGTGTGTGTGTGTGTGTGTGTGTGTGTGTGTGTGTGTGTGTGTGTGTGTGTGTGTGTGTGTGTGTGTGTGTGTGTGTGTGTGTGTGTGTGTGTGTGTGTGTGTGTGGTGTGTGTGTGTGTGTGTGTGTGTGCGTGTGTGTGTGTGTGTGTGTGTGGTGGACAGGCATGCATGTCTGTTCATGTGTGTGTGTGCATGCATGCATTTGGGTGCACATACATACACGCGCGTGTGTGTATGTGTGTGTGTGCGTACGTGTGTGTGTATGTGTGTGTGTGTGTGCGTACGTGTGTGTGTGGGTGTGTGTGTGTGGGTGCGTGTGTGTAACATCAAGGGCTGTCAACTTTTAAGATTGATGTTACCCATTAATGTACATAGTTTAATGCATGTTATGTCATTTTAAAATGACAATCATATTTTCTCAATTTGAGGTGTGGGTTGGGGTTTGTTTTTTTCGTTCCTAAGTTAGATTTCTTAGGTTTACCAACAGTGATGATATTTGTTTGTTGTTGCGTATGTGACCATGTTCACCTGCCAGTAAGGTAGCGCATTCTGACTTCGGGAAAGTTTGAGATATTGAAGTATTCTTCAGTCTTGAGTCTTGAGCCTCTGACGCCAGATTCCTAGCATACTCTTGCTTAAAAATATCTACAGGGCAGGAGAAATGTATCTCTACCATCTTTTCATAGCCTCATTGGATATTTGCCAGATAATATTCCTAAACAAACAGGGGACGGGATAGCTCAGTGGTCGGAGCACTCGCTTTCCCCCCAGCCAAGTTAAGCAGCGTCGAGCGTGGTTGTTACCAGTTGGATGGGTAGTTCCAGTACCAGTTCACCCAGCTGTAAATGGGTACCTGCCCTCTTTAGGGTCAGGGAAGGTAAAGCAGCGAGGGAGAGGAGATGGGCGCCGCCCTCAATATGCTGGCCCCTAGAGAAGTGAGGTCCCCTATGACCTTATAGGTTATGGGACTCCTTTACCTTTTTTTTTTATTCCTAAACAAGCCAGCTTAGGTTTTGAGGAAAGGGTGGGGGTGGTGGTTACTCTTTATTTGGGGAGGGGGGTGGGAGAGGGAGCTTTTTTTATATTAAATATACAGACCTCCTTTTTTTGGGTGTGTGTGTGTGTGTGTGTGTGTGTGTGTGTGTGTGTGTGTTGTGTGTGTGTCTGTGTTGTGTGTGTGTGTGTGTATGAGTGTGAGTGTGTGTGTGTATGTGTGTGTGTTGTGTTGTGTGTGTGTGTGTGTGTTGTGTGTGTGTGTGTGTTGTGTGTGTGTGTGTCTGTGTGTGTGTGTGTATGAGGTGTGTGTGTGTGTGTGTGTTGTGTGTGTGTGTGTGTCTGTGCGATTGCTAAATCATTCAGACAGGAAGCGGAAGTGTTGACGAAGCAAACATTGAGGCCGTGTTCATTATCTCCCTTCTGACAGGAAACGTTGTTTGAGCAACAGCTTGGGCTTTCCTGGTCAGAGGGCTGAAATGTTGCCCCCCCCCCCCCCCCCCCACACACACACACACTCCTTGTTCCATACCAGCGTTATTCACAGGTCCTTTTAACATGGGCTTTTGGCATGTTAAAGTTTTTAGTCTGATGAGCAGAATTATATCCAACTGGTTTGAGTTGTTTTCTTTCTCCATCATCATCAGAAAAGAGATGGGGATGGAATGCAAGGGAGATCAACACCAACGAGTTAGGTAAGGCCTTTAAAAATAAAAATAAAAAGTAAAGGTGTTTCCATTACCTATGTGGTCGTTGGAGAGTGAAAGTCAGAGATCTCAGCTTCTCTAGGGGCCAGAAATTTGAGTACCGTGCCCATCTCCTCTCCCTCGCTGCTTTACCTTCCCTGACCCTAAATAGGGCAGGTATCCATTTACAGCTGGGTGAACTGGGGGACTGTACTGAAGCCAAGGCACGTGCAAACGGAGTCACCCGTCCAAGAGGCAATCATGCTCGATGCTGCTTAACATTAGCTTAGGGAAGGCAAGTGCTCTGACCACTGAGCTATCCCATTCTCTGTGGGTCGTTTGGACAACAATAAAACTGTTTTGCAATGGTGAGGATGCTCTCTCTCTCTCTCTCTCTCTCTCCTCTCTCTCTCTCTCCTCTCTCTCTCTCTCTCTCTCTCTCTCTCTCTCTCTCTGTATGTTGTGTGTGTGTGTGTGTGTGTGTGTGTGTGTGTGTGTGTGTGTGTGTGTGTGTGTGTTGTGTTGTGTGTGTGTGTGTGTGTGTGTGTGTGTGTGTGTGTGTGTGTGTGTGTTGTGTGTGTGTGTGTGTGGTGTGTGTGTGTGTGAATGTATTGGAAGATGAGGAACATTTTCAAAAGAGCTGCATTCTTTATACTGATTTAAGGCAGAAATGTTTGGACTCAATAACCAACCATACGTGAGTTTGCTAAAACATGGTTCAGTTTCTTCCTTTCGCAATCTCAGCTTTTATCTTTTCAATGCTTTGATATGGCAGGAATATGTTGAAAATTTGGAGAATGGATACTGAATAACTGTTAAATTACACAACTGTTTAAAGTATATAGTTTGGTCTCAGTTTTGGATAGTCCCAGGTTCACATTAGTTATGTTTGGCAGTTGCTTTACAAGATTCAGTGCTATATAAATTCCATACATTATTATTATTATTATGTCATGTTTTGTTTTGGCTTTGTTTTCATGTTTGGTTTGACCCCATTCTAGGAGCTGTAGACCTGAAGAGTAAACTTTGTTCATTGTTCACTGTTCTCTCTCTCGCTCTCTCTCGCGGGGACTGGATGTAAAAAAAAGCACATGAGTGCTTATTCATTATCCTCGAAATAAAAGAATTTGTCATTGTCATTGTCATTCGTCATCTCTCTCTCACTCTCCTCTCTCTTCTCTCTCTCTCATTCTCTCTCTCTCTCTCTCTCTCTCTCTCTCTCTCTCCCTCTCTCTCTCTCTCTCCCTCTCTCTCTCTCTCTCTCTCTCTCTCTCTCCTGAAAGCTACGGCAGTACCAGCCATGCCCTCACTTGACCAAGTTTAAGCTCAAAAAGAGAAATAGAATTATTCTAATCATACAGAGAAACAGAAGGTGGCCGAACAAGCGAGCCATGAGGTTCTGGGTTCGATTCCCAGCATTTGCCCTTTCTTCCCAGTTTGACTAGAAAATCGAAGTGAATGTCAGATCTTTAGGAGGAGACTCTAAACCAGTCAGATCCATGTCCTGACAGACTTGTGCACATCAAAAGAACCCACGACAGCTGAAAATCGTAAAGAGCGTGGAGAGAAGAAGAAGAAGAAGATTTCATAGAGCGCTATATTTTGCAATTACAAATCAGAGGCTTCCATTCAATCTGCCCCTACACATGCAACTAACAATGATTAACAATATTCTAACAAATTCAAATGCACACACACACACACACACACACACACACGCGCACGCACGCACGCACACACGCACGCGCACACACACACACACACACACACACACACACAGATTGTACATTTCAGCAGGGTGATGGAATTTTGGCTTTTAAAGGCAGGGACAGATATGAGATGAAACAAGAGGGAAAAATCTTAGGTTTGAAAATAGGTATGTCTTGAGGCTGGATTTAAAGCTGTGGTAAGTAGGCTTTTCCCGAAGGGAGAGAGGGAGGTCATTCCAGACTAATGGACCCAGAAACAGAGAAAGAGCGACGGCCAACAGTGGATTGATTGAATCTAGGTATTCGAAAGCCCAGGGTATCTGCAGCAGAGCAATACCACCTGACTGTCCTGGTCAAATCGGTAGGTTCAGTTCCCAGTTGTATTCCCGAAATTGGAATGTGGCTGCCTTCCTCGTGGGAGAAAAGACACACAAAAATCTCACCATTGGTTAACCTTGGAACTCTGCCCCCCCCCCCCCCCCCCAAAAAAAAATATCTAAGCCTATTTCTGTTCAGTTGTTTGGTTCAGCTTCTACAGGGTGTCTTACTGCAATGCCTGACAAAACTAGTATCCAAACAACGTGCTGGGTGGAAAAACAGCAACACAAATAATAATCAACTGTAACCTCGTCAATCGTCTTACTGCCTTGAGTATGTTCACAAGTCCTCAGGTTCAGTACATGTCATCTTCCACTCTGAAACCACTCCTGCTGAAAATATCCACAGGTATTGTATTGATCATGACCAAAAAAAAATTGTAGTATCAACAAACATGGCAAATTCTTCGTTTTTTTTTAAAAACAACAACAAACAGTTGCAGACAGAAAAAGGGAAAAAATAATGGGTGGCGCTACCCTTGTGGCGATGCGCTCTCCTGGGGAGAGCAGCCCCTATTTCACCCAGAGAAATCTGACTTAAAGTGATATAAATAAATAAATTTTTAAAATGTTTAAAAGATATATATATCCACACAGCAGGAATTCATCTTCTCTTTTCTCTCTTCATACTTTAAGGATATTTGCCAGACTTCTTAACTGATATTCCTAAGCAAGTCAGCTTGGCATTTGAGAAGGGGGGGGGGGGGGGTCTTACTCTTTAGTTTGGGAAAGGGATGGAGATGGGGGGAGGTGTTGCTGTTAAATATACAGACATCCACTTTTGTGTGTGTGTCTTCGCCATTGCTAAAATCATCCAGACAGGAAGCGGAAGTGTTGACGAAGCAAACGTTGACGTCGTGTTCATTATCTCCCTTCTGACAGGAAACCTTGTTTGAGCAACAGCTTGGGCTTTCCTGGTGGAGGGATGAAATGTTGCCCCCCCCCCCCCTACCCACACACACACACCCCAGCTACTACCACCCCCAACCCCCAACCCCATCTATTTTTAGAGTGTCCATTAAGATGGGGCTTTGACAAGTTACGTTTTTTAATAAGATCAGGGAATTGTTTGTGGGAGTTTTTTCTGTGCCTGGCTAGAGCTCTGAGGTTCACCAATGGTGAGATGTTGGGTATGGGACCTTTTTTGGTCCACCATGAAGGTAGCTGGATTCTGACTTCAGGGATAGATGAGGGAAATGGTGTCAGTTACTTTTTGGTTTTAGTGAAGGTTAAAGTTATGGATGTGAGAAAGGAGGGTGGGGGTGGGGGGGAGCATGGGCAGACTGCAGAAATTCTATCCCCATTTTTGGAAGAATTGTAACTTCTCTCTCTCTCTCTCTCTCTCTCCTCTCCTCTCTCTCTCTCTCTCCTCTCTCTCTCTCTCTCTCCTCTCTCTCTCTCTCTCTCTCCTCTCTCTCTCCACTCACACACACACACACACACACACACACTCAATATTTACAAAACTGCATACACATGGGGACGATGGGAAAAAAGCACCTGAGTGCTTATTCCATTACCCTCAAATGAAAGAATAAATCTCTCTCTCTCTCCTCTCTCCTCTCTCTCTCTCTCTCTCTCTCTCTCTCTTCTATTCATATATATATATATATATATATATATATATATATATATATATATATATAATCCAGAATCGATTTTTTGTGGCAAAACAATATATATATATATATATATAAAAGAAAGAAAGAGAAGACAAAAAGAAATACTAAGAGTTATTTTTTAAAAATCAAAACACGTGACTGGAGAATAGAACAGAACAGAAGCTAAGCTGCCTTGAAATTTCAGCGTGAAATATAACTCTATCATGATGATGTTTTGGGGGTTGGCGTCATTTTGAATATGACGTGTAAGACTGGTGCGTAACAGCTTATAAATGTCATAGTTTTTACAGCCGAATAAATCAAAGACGTGGGATAATTATGTTCAACATTAAGTACGTTTTGTTGCTACTGTTATTGTTGTTGTTTTGTTTGTTTTTCGTTCATCAGATAGAGCTCCGAGGTTCACCAATGGTGAGATTTTGATTGGCTGACCTTTTTTTTTTTACCCCCACCATTAAGGTAACTGCATTCCGACGTTGGGGTGACATTGAGTACGTTCGTTTTCTCCAAAAATAGCTCAAATAAACTTTTCCTCCGGTTTTTTTTTGTTTTGTTTTGTTTTGGTTTTTTGTTGGAGTTTTTAATTTGTTTTGTTTTGGTGTGTGTGTGTGTGTGTGTGTGTGTGTGTGTGTGTGTGTGTGTTGGGGTTTTTTTTGTTGGTTTTTTTTTTTTTTGGGGGGGGGAGTGGTTGGGGGGGGGGGGTGGTTTCTTAGCCCGTTTAATTAAGACCGATTGAAGAGTTGGTCTTTTGTCTCCCGAATTGCCTCATACAATATTTAAGAAACTGCACTTCTGACGATAATTAGTTACCTTTCTTTTTTTATGGTTTGAGAGAGAGAGAGAGAGAGAGAGAGAGAGAGAGAGAGAGAGAGAGAGAGAGAGAGAGAGAGGAGAGAGAGAGAGAGAGAGAATCTAAAAAGATGGTGGTGGTGGTAGTGGCGTGTCTGTGTCTGCTTGACTGTCTGTCTGTCTGTCTGTCTGTCTGACTGTCTGTCTGTTTGTTTGTTAAAAGAAAAAGACAACAACAACAAAAAAGAAAGATCACCAAGGGTTAAAAGGAAATACTGTTAGAAAAAAAAGACGTTATTTACACACACACACACACACACGCACACACACACACACACACACACACATACACACACACACGCACACACACACACACGTACGCACGCACGCATAACACTTTGCGCGCACGTTAAAACCCGTGCCGCTTTTCGGAAGATTAGGCCATTGTGTGCCGGTGAGAATGGATAACAAAACTGACAAAACCGCATACACACGGGGACTGGATGAAAAAAGCACATGATAGCTCATTCCAATATACTCAAAATGAAAAAAATAAAATGAAATAAAAATAACACAATAAAAAAATTATTAAATAAAATACACGTACACACACAGGCACGCACGCACGCACACACACACACACACACACACACACACACACACACACCGCGGGAACTGTTACACAAGTAGTGAGTGGTACATGTAGTCACAAGATTACAGATTTCAGATTTCAGATTCAAAAGTTTAACAGTTTCTCTCTCTCTTTTTTCGGTTTGGGGGGGGGGGGGGGGGGGGGGGGGAGAGGGGGAATCATTAAGGATATAAACTTGTAACAAACTGTCGTTAAAAATCTCCTTTGTTCGGCTTATAGCATACAGTGAATTAAGTGGTTGTTGTTGTTGTTGTTTTTAAAGTTATTTTTAAACTTTCGCAATCTACCAAACGTTTCCAATTCAAACAAACGGCCCTCTTTCCTGTAAATGGAAGGATGAAATTCACAACTTACTTCATTATTATTTGATTGTTTGTTTTGTTGTTGTTGTTGTTGTTGTTCCTCGCCTGCAAAAGAGGAAAATTTTGTATTAGAATTGTCTTTAAGAATGACTACATTGTTTTAAATGCTCGGTCATAAGCTTCTTTTTTCTCTCTCTCTCTCTCTCTCTCTCTCTCCTCTCTCTCTCTCTCTCTCTCTCTCTCTCTCTCTCTCTCTCTCTCTCTCTCTCTCTCTCTCTCTTTTTTCCCCTTGTTTTTATTGTGAGACTGTATAAGTATTGGGTTATTATTATTAAGATGTATCCCTAACGGGCGGGGACTGGATGTAAAAAAGCACATGTGTGCTTATTCATTATCCTCGAAATAAAAGAATTTGTCATTGTCATTGTCTCTCTCTCTCTCTCTTAGGCTAGAGCTGCCAGCTTCACCAAATTGTGAGATGTTGTGTGTGCGACCGTTTTTTTTGGCCTACCATGAAGGTAGCCGCATTCCGACTTCGGGGATGCATGCTGGGTATGTTCGTGTCTCTGTAGCCCCCACTAAGGTAAAAGGGTAAAGGTAAAGGAGTCCCATAACCTATAAGGTCGTAGGGGAGCGAGGCGTCAGAGACCTCACTTCTCTAGGGGCCAGCATATTGAGGGCAGGCAGCGCCCATCTCCTCTCCCTCGCTGCTTTACCTTCCCTGACGAGGGCAGGTACCCATTCACAGCTGGGTGAACTGGGGGACCTGTACTGAAGCCAAGGCGCTCAAACGGTCACCCATCCAACTGGTAACCACGCTCGACGCTGCTTAACTTGGCTGGGGGGAAAGCGAGTGCTCCGACCACTGAGCTGTCCCGTCCCCCACTAAGGCTGGCTTGAATTAAGGGATCTTTGGTCTTTAACCACTAGGCTGTCCTGCAACTTGAGCGCTTCCAATTCTTTGCTTGTAAAAATGTAAATAGTGATGTGGTGGTGTATGGTTGGTTTGTTTGGGATGGGGGGGGGGGGGGGGGAGTTGTATAAAGAAAAATACTTACTTTCATATTTGTCGCGTTAAGTAGAGTTTGGGGTTGGTGGGTTTTTTTGTTGTTGTTGTTGTTTTAGTTACTTATTTTAACGGTATTGGAGTGCTACGCGCTGAGCGCTTCCAATTCTTTGGTTGTAAAAATGTAAATTGTGATGTGGTGGTGGATGGTTGGTTTGTTTGGGGGGGGGGGGGGGGGGGTTGTATAAAGAAAAATACTGACTTTCATGTGTGTCGCGTTAAGGTAGAGTTTTGGGTTGGTGGGTTTTTGTTGTTGTTGTTTTTTTTACTTACTTATTTTAACGGTATTGGATGCTACGTTGGGGGGGGGGGGGATGTATAAAGAAAAATACTGTCTTTCATATTTGTCAAGTTAAGTAGAGTTTCGTGTTGGGGTTTTTTGTGTTGGTTTTGGGTTTTATTAGTTACTTATTTTAGGGTATTGGAGTGCTACATCAAGTGTTTGGGGTTTGTTTGTTGGGTTTTTTCGTAACTCGCATCTGGTATTGACCATTAAGATAATGTCAGCTACATACAGAGATGTATTGTGTATTAGTATTATATACATCATATATTGGCATTTATTTATTTCTTTTTTTTTTTTATTCTATTATATCAAGGTTAATGCGCCTTTACCAGTCCCGTGTGTGGATGCGGTTTG